>JAQMYL010000001.1:21373781-21384956 GCA_030014365.1 Clarias pachynema
ATCTCCACATCATTGCATTCAGTTTTTATTCACAATTTGTTTAGTGTCCCAACTTTTTTGGAATCCGGTTTGTAGAAGCATTTGATGAAAAGAATATCTTGTCAACTGTTAAGCATTAGGGCGGATCTATGCTTTGGTGTTGTGTGGCAACCAGTAGTACAGGTTACATTGTACAGGTTAATTGAAGAATAGATTAATAGCAAAAAATTCCAGAAGCAAATGAGACAAAATCAATAGGATATAAAAAATTTTTGACATGAAATTAAAGACAAAACTTTATTGTCATTGTAGTGATGCAATGAAATTTGTTTGGTAGCTCTCAGAGACCAGCAACAATAATAAACGTAAGAATAAACAACAACAATAAATATATGAATAAACAAAAGAATAAACAACAGAAAGGCTCCAAAACATGCTGGGCACCAAAGCCTGACATGCACAAGGCTCAGCAGGCAAAGAGCCCAAGACTTCCAAACTAGCCAGAACCCAAACCGATTAAGCCTGTGAAATGAACAAAACCTTTTTGATGCCCGGAGGCCCACCCCGCAACCAACAGCACCCAAAGTATGTCCTACACTTCATTTCACCCCCAGATCTCCCGTAGAGTCACGCACCATGAGGCCGGAGCTGCCCAGGTGACACAATGGGAACCCAAAACCTAGCTGACTTTGATGGTAACATTTTTAATGTTATGGTTGATCAGTGGATATGTATTCAAAACCATTTGTGAACATTTTAGTTTGTCCCTGAAGTCAATGTTTTGAAAGGAGAAAAACTGGGCAAGTTTAATGATTGGAGTGATTTTGACAAGGGCCAAAATGTGATGGCTAGACAGTTGGATCAGAGCAACTCCAAAACTGCAGCTTTTATGGGATGTTCCTGGTCTGCAGTGGTCAGGACCTTAAATGGTGAACCAGCAATTAAGTCATGGTGTCCAAGGATCATTGATGCATACAGGGAGCACACAGTGCATCTCAGTTTGTTGCATACTGTATGTTGCTGCATAGCCAATGCAATGCCAATGCTCACCTGTATCAACTACCAAGAGTGCCTACAATGAGCAAGTGAGCATTAGAACTGGACCACAGAGCAATGGTAGAAGGTGACCTGGTCTGATGAATCACATTTTATTTTATATCATGTGGATGACTGGGTACGTGTGTGCATGTGTCACTTACCTGGGGAAGAGGTGGCACCAAATGCACTATGGGAAAAAGACAAGCCAGAGGATGCAGTGTAATGTTTTTTCCAATTTCTTGCTGGGAAGCCTTGGGTCCTGCCATTCATGTGGTTACTTTGACACATATTACCTACCTAAACTTTGCTGTTGCCCAAGAACACCGCTTCATGGAAACAGTAGTTCCTTATGCCGATGGCCTCTTCCAGCAAAATCATGCGCCCAGCCCAGCACAAATGGAATGGTTTAAGAACAAAACAACAAGTTCAAAGTGTTGCCTTGGCCTCCAAATTCTCCAGATCTGAATCCAATCAAGCATCTTTGGGATGTGCAGGAAAACAAGTGCAATCCACCTTGCAGGAAAGAATGAAATACTCAATATTAGGCAGGGGGTTATAATGTTGCGGCTGATTTCTGCTCTTAAATTTAAACACCCTGACAGAATTGTGAAATATTAATCCAGATGTTCCAATCATCCAGATATAATTATTATAAATATAATTTTGGGATAGTTGTGTCAAGTCAGTTATTATCAAATAATTATGTGAGACCTGGTAAGTCAGGTTGCTAACTAAAATAGCTGACCTGACAATATACACACAAGCTGTCAGACAAAGTGTAAATGGCTATTAAGGTTAAGTTTCCATACTTGCGACTTGTTTGAACGTAATTAGAGTTTTATATATGTAATAGAGCATTTTATAGCCAATGAGTATTTGAGGTTTTGAAAGACCCATGCATATTTCATCCCGTGCTGCAGTGACTTCGTTGAATATTGAGCCTGCAAAAGATCTGGCAAAGATCTAGCTGAACTTTATAAATCAGGAATAGGTTATAAAAAGATATCCAAACATGTAAAAATTTAAAATCTCAAGTGTTGAAACTCTGATAAAAAAAAAAAAAGTGAAAAATTAGGGGTTCTGTTAACATCAAGCAACAGTCAGGTAGACCAGCAAAGATTTTAACCACCATGACAATTGTGTGGGATGCAAATAAAAACCCACAACCAGCTTCAGCTAAAACACAGGCTTTTCTCCAAATAAGTGGTGTGGCTGTTTCAACATGCAAAATAAATAAGTACTAAAACATGGGCTGCATGGTTTAGTTGTCATAAAAAAAAAGTTACTGCGCCAATGCCAAAAACAGCGACCTACTATGTGCCAAACATCACGAAGACAAGCCTCAAGACTTCTGGCACAAATTTATTTGGAGTGATGAGACCAAAATGTACTGTAACTGTTTGCCACAGCCATAAATGCTATGTTGTGAGAAGAGTCAACAAGGCGTATGATGAGTACACCATCCCTACTGTGAAGCATGGAGGAGTTTTTCCAAATTGATGGCAAGATGAATGCAGTGTGTTATCACAAATGACGTGAGGCCAATTTGCAATAATCAGGCCAGAATCTGCGCATGGGATGCACTTTACATTGCAACAGGCCAGTGATCCAAAGCACAAGATCAAGATGACCCTTTAGAGAAAAAAAGGAAGAGAAAAGTGAAGGTTCTGCAGTGGCCATCACAGTCTCCTGACCTCATTATTCATTGAAACACTTTGGGGAGATCTCAAATTGTCTCAAGTGGGGAGGTCTGAACAGTCATTAGATACTGGGGAATCCATTTTTATGAAGCAAATTGAAGGAGTCATTTACAAATTGCAAACCCAGAGCTCATGCTATCAGGGAAGAAAATAAATTCATTGATGGTTGTCAGCTGACCTCATTTTTGGCACATAATATTGCAGAGCCTAGACTTGACCAGCAAAAGCAACCCCAGATCATGTAAGGTAGGCACTAGGAATGATGGGTGAATCATTTAAGCCACCTCTTTTCTTAACCTGTAGCACATATCACTCTGGTTGTTGCCATCCTGACAGGAGCTGCCTAAACTCTGGTTAATCCATAAATGGGGAAAATGGGCTAAATGAATAGAGCCTGGCTGTGGTTTGGAACCCGCCTATCTAACTCAGTAACCACATACAAGCTAGTGATCTTAGCTTTTGCTTACCTAAAATGCTGTGGTCCACCCATCCAACTAGGAACCTCTGTAATCCAGCTAGGGACTGTGGAGGCTAAAGATGATTACCATTGGATTTATTCCTATTTTACAACCGTAGTGGGATCTCCGGTTAACATTCACTCTTGCAAAATGCTATAGTGGCTACATTAATTTATACACTAATGCATTTTATTGAATCCCATTGTCATACCCTACAGGTCATCTTGTGCCAACTCCTACATCACTTCTGGTAAGTTTATTCTAAATATATACCTAAATAATACCTATATTACTGAGGTTATATTATCTCAAAAATAAAAATTAGAATGGTGTGCAAGGTATACAGAGCCTTCACAGTCAACGATTCCTGTTTAGATAAGCAGACAGCTAGTGGTTTGATGCCTGCAGGACAGGCGTCACTCAAATTGGACACGTCCAGATCATGGATAACTTTATGTTTTAATATAATTTTAACTGACAAGTAAAATATAAACATAAACCTTCACCCCCATACATGAGTGTTATCATGAATAGGAAATCTAGCGATTGAGACCAAAACCCTTTTTTTCGTACCATTCTGTTATAAAGTTGGGCATTTTAACATGAAAGTCTACAGTATGGGGATGTACAGTACTCACTTTTGGAGCCAGCTCCCAGTGGATGTTTTGGCATTTCTGGGTTGGCTTCAGAAAGTGAGTGAAATTTCAGAACTTCACATGATGAAATTGTTAAATGTTCTGCTATACTCTATAGTTATGAAAACATCAAACATTACTTTCCTGAATTATAAAAGTTCTAGTATTTTTAAATCTGATTACCTCAAAAGAGTGAAAGTTGCATTTAAGGATTGATTAACGTCATGAGAAGTGCAGATACATGGTCAGTATCAAATTACAAACTGAATTGATTATACTTTTGGTGAAATATATTAATGGTTATTTAGAGGTGTCTAAATATATTAGAGGCAGACAAAATAGCTAAGCCTTTTCATATTTTTTGGCTGTCAGTCAGAATTCAGTTACAGCAACCTATGGCAGGCTTTTGAGGGGACCATACATTTTTCAAGACAAACTCATTTTTCTGTGTATCTGTAACTCTTCCATCATCTTAACCGTGGCCACTAAATGTGCATGTAGCCACAGAGGCTGTACTTTTACATCCCACAGAAAAAGCAGAAAGGAAAAAATCTCAGTTCATGTTTTTTGGCATTATAAAATTGTACTAAAATATTCAAAACAAAGAAATTGTTTCTGAAAAGCTTCTTACCGGGATGCATGTTTTTTCTACTTTGCCACATACGTAGGTGCCCTCTTTAAATACAAGACTGCATTCATACACACATTCATACAAGCATGGGCAGGTTTTTTCGTTAGCTGCTAATTGCCTATTTGTTTTTTAAGCATCTGTGGTGGGTATTGATCTTTCAATGTTACTGTAGTTATTTCACCCCTAAAATTATAATTACCAGGGATCAGATGGGTTGTCAGCAGCAGAGCCCTAAAATATAGCTGTGAATAGTTTGTTTCTTGCCAGAAGAAACATATGCCATACTAATTCTAGTATGGCTCAGTGAAAATGACCTGCTGACCCTCAGTCAACCAAGCTGTGTTTTGGAACATTGTCAAAGCACAAAGAGACCAAGAAAACATGGTGCAAAATGACTTGACACTCTGGACTGCAAACAGTACTGTAACTACTATAAGAAATATTAAATATTAAATGGTCTGTTAAAATGTCACTGAACCTCATACATTTCATATTAGATATTATGAAGTCAGACCAAGACAATGGGCCATAATAACCTGACTAATGAATAATCTTATGTGATTTGTCAGTATGATGCATAATATTAAGTAACATAAGAAATGCCAGCACTGACTTCATCAAGTTCCTCTTACATATAATACATTTGAATGTAACTTCCGAGTTCTTTCCATTATGCTCTGCCACATTTTGTACACTTTTAAATAAATACGAAATTGCAGTAATATGTATGTAAAATCATGATCAATATGCACACATGGGTAACAACAACATACCAATATGTTGCATAACAACATAGTTTCTTCTTTTATTAGCCTCTGATAACTCTGATAATTTTTTAAAATAGGAATAAGTTTGGCAAAGGAGTAATACCTAATATAACTAATTTAAGGCTCTTACTGTACATGAATATCAATATAATGTAATTGGGAGTAATCGAGATGTTCTCATATGAGGACAGAGGGGTCTCATGAGGCGTCTAGAAAATGAATGGCTCTGTTATGCTGTAGAGGCGTTTACTTTGTATGGTGAATGTGATGGTAATATTTTGTCCTGGGAATTGCAGTCTATGGCAAGCAAGTAGGCCATGGTGTGAATTCCACATCACTGAAATCCACCCAAAGAGCTCACTCTGGGAACTGAACTGAATGGAGACTTCCTGCAGTTATTCCTGCAAATATTCCTCCATGGGTTTCTGTTCTACTAGGGAGCATGAGTAAATGCAATTGCATGAGGGTGTGGTGCTGGCTAGCAGCTTAATGTCATAGTCATATTATCTATGCGGGGCTAGGCCACTAGTTTTAGTCTTGTTAAATACCTCTTTGAACTTGTGGTACATGGGGAAACATAAATGGGGCATTGGTTTTCGAGGCTCTCCACTGTGATCAAAGTCAGGAGAATTTAAGGAAGGTGGAGACATTGGTGAATGCAATGGAATGACCATCGTATGATTTCTTTTTCATGACAAAATACTTGTTAACCATGATGGTACATCCAGGGAAAACCTTAGGTAATAATGTTTTAGCTGTGACTGTGACCAGTAGCAAGATGTATTCCTGGTGAAAGCCGCTGATCTGGAGAAAAAATGGTTGGATGCACCTTGTGAATGTTCCAGCCCCAATATAGACCCTCCATCAATGGTATATGCCGTTAGGGGATGCTGTAGAGGCAATGTGGGAATGTTAAGTTTATTAATGTTTCTTGGCTCATTAAGTTGCTTGCAGCTCCAGAGTTGATTAGCACTGCAAGGAAATTAACATTATTTAAATGTTATAAAAAGTTTAATGTAAAAGTGAGGTCACACAAACTTGGGGCACTAGTGGAGTTGGTGGGGCCCTCTGTGAAGCAGGGTTGGGTCATAACTTTGTTTTGGAAAGTTCATTAAGCCATGGCAACAATAAAACAGAGCCTCTCCTTTCTGTGATTCTCTCTCTCAAAAACAAAATTTGGCTTGGCCCAGTTACAGGGGCTCAGAATGTTCAGTGTAAGATTCAGGGTTAATTGCCCCTGGTGAACTTGGCAATAGATGAGGTGGTCAAGACAGAAGTCAATAAATAAAACACTGAAGGCACAGTTGGTGATTATAGCAGGCCAGCTCCCTCAGCACTTCTGAGTTAAGACCCTGCTGAAAAGCAGCTTTGACTGGTGGTTCATTCCATTCTCTGCCAGCCAGCAAACTCAGTCAGGGGTTGATCAAACACTGCTCCCATTTCTGATTCAAATAAGTCCAATTCCATGCTAAAAAAAAAAAAACTTAACAGATTGGGAGACTTGGGACTAAAACAAGAATGAAGCTGAAGCCCAGGTTACACCTCTGATAAAAGTTGGCCAACCCCAGGAATTATTGAAACTCTTTCGCCATCGTGGGGACCAATGATGTAGTAGCTCTGTGTAGAGCCTTGTAAGTGAGAAAAGTCATTTCGGATCATAATATTAAAATAAGGGTGAGGAAGCCTTGGTAAGCTCAGATACAGAGATATGAAGCATTTCTTTGCAAAGTTACTGGTGCTGAATGGTCATTTAGAAGGGGTATGGTGGCATAAGGGGCACTGTGATCCATGTTTTGGCATCTGTGAACATGCCAGTGAAGTGTGAAGGTGTGCTGCTGACTGTAGTTCATGCTGGCCATGTCTGTAGTAGGGCTGTGTGGTAAATCAACTTTTTAAGGTACAGTATATGGTAATATTTTGAAGCAAGGTATAGGATGAGACAATAGCAATTATATGAGATGTGTCAAATTCTCTCCAGAAAAGGCTGGTGTATGCAGGTTTTTTTTTTTTTTTTTTTAACCAAGGAGAATCCACACCTGATAGTCTATTTGAAGCCATGAACAACTGATTAAACTGTTGGAATCAGGTGTGGCTTCACCTGAATGAAGGAGAACATCTGACATCTGTGGTTTATATCAATATACTGTAGGTTATTATTGCATTACATGAAGCGTGTATCTCTCCTCTCCCACACTCTCTGTGCAGTCCTGCCCCTCTCCCTTTATGCCTGCACACAAATTTGTAGTTTACATGACTGGTACAGTACTTCCTTTTTAAAATACAGTATGTGTGCTAGTGTGACCGGATAGCATTACATATAAACATCAAAAAGTTGTGATGGAAATAGGACATCAGCACAGTATCAACAGCACTGTAAACTGCATTGCAAAGGTTATACTGTATGTTGTGCCTCAAAGCCTTTACACCCTGAAAAGTCTTCTGCCCAGAAAGAAAGTATGTATAATTTTTATTTTTATATTTATATAAAATTGATATATTTATAAATGTATAAATTAATATTTATATATATTATTTATATATGTAATGTTCTATTTTGTTGTTTGTAAAGTATTTGTAAAGTTTGGTATTTTTATTGATGTATTTAACTATTTATCTCATGAGATAAATAAAGGCTGTACAACAGCACACCAACCAATCAGCAACGCCGTGATTCCCTTTGCTGGAGGCTAACTACCGGATAAGAAGGAAACGTAACGCATGTACAGTAAACAAACAAAGTTCATATCTTGCTGAAAATTGGTGCTCGATTCATAACTAAACAGTAAGATAAAACCCAAGGCTCTGCTCTTGTGACTTTCTCAGGTCTAGTAGACATTACTAGAAGAACTCCATTAACTTTCACCCTCTGAACTGTTTGTGTGTATGCGTGCGTGTGTGCGTTTAAGTAGCGTAGTTTTATGTATCGTAGGTTAGTTCAATAAATTCTTGTTTCTTTATAAAGAACTGTTGTCTTGGTTATGTATTTTAAAGTTTAATTAATAACTTCTAAATTACTAGATTTTGTGTTATCATCAGTGGCCACGTGATAAGCAGAACTGGTAGGAATACACTAAATTGTGCTAAACACTGGACGGGTAGTCGATAAAGTGTACATTATCAATTTTAATTCAGTTAATCAAATTAACCTGAATCGTTAAAGATTCGATACACCTCTGACCCAGAGCTAAAACACTACATATTAATGGTGAAGAATGCGACAGTCATTCATTGTCATTATTTTGTAAACCCTACAAGGCTTTTTATTTGACATATTTTTCATTTACAGTATGTTTTAAACAAGGAATGAAACCCTGCCATGGCATTTTTTTTTATTTATAAAAGTGCTGGTGACATCTCAAGGTTGGCTTTGATTTGCAAATGAACACTTAGTCCATTTCATATTGTTTCAAAATATTGTGATAAGTACAGTACAGTATACTGTATATTATGTATTGTTATTCAGTATAAAAATACAGAGATACCCAAATTTCCCACCTCTCTGTAGGCTGTGGTGGGTTATGGCAAGTGGAGTTCAGGCTGGATTTAAGCTAATGTTGATTTTTATTTCATTAGTCAACCATTTGTGTCCTGATGACCATTTATATTTTTATAAGTGTTTAATTCTTGATTTGATTAGGTGTGCAGCCCTAATAGTATAAACCATCCTAATGATTTAGATGCTGGCATCTACAGCTCTTACTATTGTGCAAAATATATTTAATAAATAATGTAATGACAAAAACAACAAAAGCTTAATGTTATTTTTCAAAGTATTCATATGAACTTTATTCTTACTCTGTCTTTGTTATGGAGCACTCAATAACAACAGATTTGTTGACTTACAGTAGCACTAGGTATTTGGGACATCACCAAGCAAATACTTTTACTATCAGAAAATGTGTTCCATGAAGGCAGCAGCAAAATACAGCTGACAGGTAGAAACAAATAACTAAATTATCATTTATTAGCACAATTAAGCATTTAATTAGTACACGTTAGTGTTATTTCCTTCAACCGAACAGCCATTGGTGTGCAATGCTTAAATTTGGTGGGAATAAGCGTACAGTGTGAATTATAGAGGCTTAATTATGATCACTGAGCATAAACTAAATGATTGTTGATCTTTACTCCATTATTCCTTCTTGTCCTTGCTGATGTTTACACTATACTAAAGATTGGATTATTTGTATGCTTTTCCTCCTTCTTTTCTTGCTTACTGTTTATGGGTAACTAAAGCAACACCTACTCACATTCCAGTGTAAACTCAAAATAATGTACACGAGCTATTTTTTATTCAGTGTTGAAAACTCTCTGGATTTTCTTAACAGACAACAAAAAAATCTTGGTAGAATTTTTGCCAAAACATTTCGAGGTTTTCTACTGGTAAATTAATATCCCAGCAATTTCACATGACTGCACATTTTTCATGGGAACAGTTTGACCTGGATGTGCGATTGCTAATAAAAGAAGCAACTTTCTTCCAAAACCTGAAAAATTTAGAATAATACAATTCCCCAGCAAAAGAAATCTACGACCCTGCCTAACACTTTCACACTGGTCTAAACTTAGCATTAGACTCTATGTTGCTATGTACATTCACTGGCACCCCAGCAGGAATTTTTGGATGTCAAAATGATGTGGCAAGGTTAATTTGGCAATGTTGCAGACAATGTAACACCATTGATATCAGGTTGTTTTTGTTTTTAAAAGTTAGAATAACCTTGATGAAATGACGTCGAACATGGACTACATGACATTGGGATAACGCTGAATGAAAGAACCGAACACAAGTTTACATTCAAATATGTCTTCAAAACAATATACTGTACATTTTTGTCTCTGTAAGACATCTATGAAATGCTTATAATACTTTTTTCCTTTTGTTCTGAAACTTGCCTGATGGCTGCATGAGAGTAGTAAGTGCTATCCACTAGGGATATTACAAACATGAGAAAAAGACATACATTTTCTTTTCATTTAATATAAATTTTATTTGGAAACATAAACTGATACAAACCTGTCATCGCTAGCAAACTGATCATGATTTCCTGAGCACTTAATGTTAAGGAATGCACATGAAGGCTTAATGCTGGTATATACAAGCATTAGCTTTACATTAATCAAAGTACAAAGATATTCAGTGTACTGTACTTAAACGTAAACACTAACTATACAGGTTGTTGTTTGAAAAATAATATTCTATCACTCATCTGAGTTAGGCTGTAGTGGGGGTTTATCAGGTTAAGAAGCCTGTTTTTTTCCTTTGTATTGGTTTTCATTTTTAAAAAGTATATGGATATTTATGACCTCTGCCAAAAAAATCCAAGGAGTCAGTGAGCTAAACTGTATCTATTTGAATCATAGTGGGACCAAACCGGAGACCTTGTACTGATTAGGACAGAACAAATATATGCACCATAACACCTCTAAAATCCACTGATCCACCAGGGAACCTGCTGCTGTTGCTAGTAAATGCACAACAGCAAGCACCACATAACTCCTCAAAGAAAGAAAACTACTACAGTTTACAAAAAACATTAAACTAGGAAGAAGACCCTAAGTTAGCAAGAACCTGTATTTAAGATTCAGGATCCAAGATTCAAAGAACTTTATTCAATCACAGATGGAAATGGCTTATGGCCATTCAACTCTGACCTCTCTTACTAACACTTCACTTATGCTTGAAGAACTGCCATTCATTGGATGTTTTTTTTTAATTTTCACACCATTCTGTGTTTCTCTTTTCATACTACTTAGTCCAGCCTCTCTGGCACTAACAACCATGCCATAGTCAAAGTCATTGGGTTGAGACCTTTTCCCCATTCTGGTGTTTGAAGTGAATATAAACCGAATGGCTTGACCTGTATCCACATAATTTTTATTTAGTATGTGTAAGGGTTAACCCCTAGAGGGCGCCAAGCGCCCCTTTAGTTTATTTGTGTTGTAGTTTCTTTTGTTTGGTATATA
>JAQMYL010000001.1:21385056-21402624 GCA_030014365.1 Clarias pachynema
ACCCTTCTACTGAACCGTCAGCTCGCCGCCTCTGCATTCATGCCTGCACACACAAGACGCCGACACAAACGTGACAGTATGCTGCTTCAAAATGGTAAGATAACATTACCATCAATGTGTAGTACAGGTGTTCCTTATTATATGTACAGTATCACCCATATAATAACAACCATGATTATATCACCATTTTTAAATGTTGCTTCAAGTAAATATGAGGCAATTTTATTTTCACACATACGATTTACAAAAAAAAAAAAAAAAAAACTTTATTTATGAATGAAATATTAAGATTCATTCCAATGTGTGCACATGATTAATGATACGGTCACTGCAACTCTCATTTAATCCCTTTCCATTCCTTGTTTAAAAAGCAATTTTCCCTGTGTGGGTTTTCAGCTGTGATTTACTGTACACTTTTTCAATATTTCACAAGTGTGTGAATTTTCCCGGTTCTTTAGGTTCTTAGCATACTAACACTATTCACTCTGGTTCAACAGCTAGATTACATTAAATTAGACTGACATTTTTACAAAATGACACAATAATAATGATTTTACAATATGGGATACAATCACAATGTGAAGCATGTAAAGAATTTCACAGTGATTGTGTGGTGACTGCTGTAATTGTTTCTGGCAGAACTGAGAGCCAGCTGGATTGTTGGATACACATATAAAACTGAAACAGTAGAGCTGATTTTGGTTTCAATATATCAACTGGGGGGAAAAACATGAATCTGCAATCCTTGCTAAAAAGGAAAAGAAGAAAAGGAAAGGAAGAAAAAAAAGAAATAGGCTGCTGAAATTATTAAACTAAGCGTATGATGCCAGCTAGTGGAGAAAATTGGCAGCGGCAGGTTCAACATTTTATAAAGTGGAATACACAAATGCTTACATTTCCAGTTAACATTGTGTGATAACATTTATCTTGGTTAGGGTGGCGGTGTTGACTCTGGAGCTTATGCCATAAACACTAGATCAAAGGCAACAATGCCCCCTCAACACACACACACACACACACACACACACACTTATGGCAGTTTAGAAACCAGTTCATCCAATAGTATGTTATTAGGATTGTAGAAGAGACCCAGATTACCTTGATAATCTATCATGTTTGTATTATCATTTATGTATTCACATGGGATTTGAAAAGCACAGATGGGTGACTCCATTTCCTTATAGTGAACATCACAGTAGGGTAACTGGATTATCATAAACATAGTGATAGCTCTTTGCACGTTTTATTTAGTTGAAAAATCAGAACGGTTAAAAGGAAATACATAGAGACGCTGGTGTATTGAACACATTCATATGCCACACTTGAACTGGCACATTGTGGACACTAGAGTGCTCTGTTGCTATATGAGTGCACTGGAAAGACTCAAGAATCACTTAGGTCCAGGTTGTGCTTTTTACAAGAAAGCTGCACAATTTGGATGAAATGTTGCACTGCTATGTATATGTATTTTTTTGTTTTTGTTTTGGTAAAACTGTAATAAACATTAAAGTATAAAAACACATTAATAAAACTCTGATATGGTGCATAAAAGTACTTACAGCGCCCTGAATATGGCATAGTACGTAGCATTGCTGGGTCCTTGGTTCCTCTGGGATCCTCCTGTTGTGCAACAAAGCAGGTAGGTAGGTGGATTAGCCAATAAGTGTGAATAAGTGCATGGTGCTCTGTGATGTACAGGCACCCATTCAGGGTGAATTCCTCCATCTTAACAGGATTGGCTCTAAATCTGTGACCCTGACCAAGATAAAGTTGGTATTGAAGAGAATGACAAGATATGATTTTGTCATTCCTTGGTATATTTGACGCGCCCCATCCGCCACACTTTGCTGTTCAGATTTCACATTAGTAATCTAGTTCAGTACCCAGGTGCATTCGTGTATATACACAATCTGATAGATTAAGTGGTGATACTGTATGCATTCGGTTGGGTTGCAATTTGTTGAATAAACACGAAGAAAGTTCATCATTAACTACAGTGTGTGACATTTGTTTATATTGTCGCTTCAATGTAGAAAAATGTGCAAATCGCAAACCAATTTAGTGGAATTGTCTTTGATCCTATTAGCATATTATTATTTCAAGCAATCATTTTATGGATGCATTTAATAGTAAACTTTAAGCAAGCATTAAGCTCCTTCATTAGACCAAAAAGACTCCTTGGCAACCGTGTTTGAATGGGACAGTCAAGTAGTTATGACTGCAAATTCTGGAAGTCCACTTCTGTGTACAGGTACTGTAGTTTTCACACCTGATGTGAACTGATCCTGAGTAAAGTCTACATTTTCAAATGAACCCACGTGTGGTTTGTTTATCCATGCAGAGATTTGGTATACAGTTATCACATTATTCTACCAAGCTGGACTTCGTGGTCAAGTGCACTTAGATTTGAGCCTGGGGTTCAACACAATGAAAAACACAATTCCGTCATTATTTTACAAATGCACCATAATTACTATTGTTTTTGTTATTGTTCTTTGTGTTGCTTACATTAAAGGTCGCCACAGAGAATAATCCTGTCCCCACATTTGATATCGCCAAAGGTTTTACACCGGATGCCTTTCCTGACACAACTCTTCCATTTTTATCTGTGCTAGGGACTGGCACTCATTGTGCCCTGCAACCCCAGTGGCTTGGTGTGGGATAGTGGTTGGGATGCAACCCTAGGCCATCCACATGGCAGACTGTGAGATCATATTTGGTTAAACACACTATTTTAGCCTATGGCTGGGTATGATTTGGGGTTGTTACAAGCAAAATTATGTAATCATACACTTTTCAACTGTCACACACTTGTTCAATGCTTGTACAAGACCTAACCAATTGGAAAAAACAAAAAAACAAAAAACAACTGTAAAGAGTTTAGACACAGTGGTTAGCTAGTCGGATTTCATTATTGCTACTAAAAACATTATACCATTTTCTAGTAAACACTGAATTATAAAAGTAACTTTTTTTTTTTTTATAGGCCTTTAAAAATATGGCACTGCTATTTTGCCTTCATATGGTGACTATCAACTTGATATCAAACCACCAAAAAGTAAATACTGGGATACATTTTTGTGTATCTCCAAAATATCTTCACACATCGTTTTTTTTGCCATATCGTTGAGTTTCTGTGGTGAAACTCAAACTGAGTGTGGGACCAATATAGAGGTCAGTCCAGGCCACATGTCTGGCAGCAGGAAGGCAGTTTGAATGCATGTCAGGCATCTCCACATGGGTTCCAACCACGAGCTTCTCCTTGAAGCCCGCTGTATAAGGTTACTACGAAAAACTGCGGCAAGCACATTGAACTTCACAGCAGTGAACCGCCACTTTTCACACAACACGTGATAAAGATCAGCGTTGCTTTACTACTTGCTGTTCATTTCGATTATTTGGTCCATGGTCCAGTATTCGTGATTTATGGAGTGATGTCCAGGGAGCGACAGTGCAGTGGATTTGATAGGCTACTAGTTTATACGATAAGGCAATCTCATGTCTAATATGTTTCAGGATGGAAAATTTTAGTATCTTCTTTGATTTTTTAATTTAAAAAATGAATGTATATCAGTTTAACCTGCTGATGTGGAATGAAAGTTTTTACGTGTGCGCTTAGACTCCTTGGAGTTTGCACATTCTCCCCGTGCTTGGTGGGTTTCCTCTGAGTACTTCAGTTTTCTCCCACAGTCCAAAGATCATGCAGACAGGAGGTCCTACAATGGTTGTAAAAAAATTTAATTAAGATTTAGAGTGTTATCATATTAGATAAGACTGCTTCATTCCTTGGTACATTTGACACCCCTCATCCGCCACCCCCTGCTGTTCAGATTTCACTAGTAATCTTGTTCAGTACCCAGGTGCATTTGCATAGAGTAAGTGGTGATATGCAGTTAGTTGGTTTGCAATTTGGAAAAACACAAGAAAATAAAGAGTACACTTGTATCATTAACTACAGTGTGTGACATTTGTTTATATTTTTGCTTTTATTTTTATTTCTCACTCACTCACATAGCGTCTATACTGCTTTATCCTGTATACAGGGTCATGGGGGCCTGGAGTCTTATCCCAGGAGAGTTAGAGCACGAGGCGGGATACACCCTGGATAGGATGCCAATCCATCGCAGGGTACACACACTTACACTCACATTCTCATTCACACCCTACAGGAAATTTGCGAATGCCAATTATCCCAATCTGCATGTTTTTGTACTGTGGGAGGAAACCAGAGAACCAGGAGGAAACCCACAAAGCACGGGGGAGAACACGCAAACTCCATGCATACTGACTACACGGTTGGATTCAAACCTGGAACCTGGACGTGCAAGGTGACAGTGCTAACCAATAAGCCACCCAATGTGCTGCCTAATTTATATTTCTATTTTCACTTCTATTTGATTGTAGATAAAACGTGCCTATCACAAGCCTCACTACTACTACCTGCCTATTATTATGTCAAGCGAGGAACTCATGCATGAATTTAAACAAGCGTTTGAATTCCTTCATTAGACCAAAGAGACCCTTTGGCAACCACGTTTGAATGGGACAGTTATGACGGTACATTATAAACAGAAGTATTTAGGGAATAAATACAATGATCAATGAATAGTTGGACTACAGAGGTTCCTTATATGGAGATGGATGAATGGATGGATTAGACACCTTGGCAGAAATGAATGATGTAGCAGCATTCACTACTGATCAGAGACCTTTGAGAAATAAGATGCAGAAAGTAATACATGATGATGATGATGATGATAGCTGAGTGGCGTGTTCACTCGGAGGCGCGCAGTGCTGTGTATTGTGAGCGGACCGTGTGGAATGCATTGCGCTCTTCTCACTCGTGCGCTTCACCGCTTTGGCCACGCCGCCTGTCCAAGTAAGGGATCCGTAACGTCTGGCCACGCCGTCTCATTGAGGCTTATTCTGTCCAGTACATCAACTAGTTCCCAGAAGCCTCCGCGAATCAGTCGCAGGTTATCCGGTTATCAGGTTGGGTTTGAATGAGCGCGCGCTAGACGGAGCTGCGCGCGGACACGAACAGTTCAGTTCAGCACGGGACGCGTCGAAATACCAGTTTCAGCCCATTTGTTATTTGATTTTTTTTCCCATTTATTTCAATCATTCTGCTCCTGTATCCGCATGGTGATTATTGATATATCGAAATAGAGAGTCATGAAGGTTTCAGAAGCCACAAATCAGCCCAAGTGCGCTGCGAAAATGGAGAGCGACTCGGGCTGCGGTGTGCAGCGGCATCACCTCAGGACCGCCACCGCTGCGATCCCGTTCGTTTTCTCCGTCGCGTCTGTCGCGTTCTGCATCATCCTCGGGATTCAAAGCAGTGACATAAAGAGCAGAATGCTCGATTTGGAGGGCAGCAACGGGGAGCGCGTTTTACACCCGTTTGCGGAGGTTTCCATGGACGAGTTTAACTCAATGGTACAGGAGAGAGTGGACGAGGTCCTGTCACAGGTAACGTAATGGAGCACATGCAGTTTCCTTTTATTCACTGTTTATCGCTTAATAATAATGAACCAGACGCTTAGTTACAGTTGTTGGTTTTGCTTTGTTTAGCGCTCCTATGAACATTTTGCACGCATAAGGACTGCACGTCAAGTCTCACCTGAATGCAACTGCCCACAAGGTAATGCTCATTGTTCACTAACACTGTCACACTCCTCTACACAATTCAGTGATGTAAGGTGAGCAATGCACGATATAAGTAGCAGAGTTTGGAGATTGCACACATACAGTAATGTTTTTTTTCCCTCTAATCAGCTGCTCCAGTATGTAGTAACTCTATGAGAGCGCACGGCTCACTAGTGCGCACTGCTGATTCAGAAACTTCCAGTTAAGATCACCGAGTTGGAAATTGGATCTGCGTGGTGCTATTAAATATTCCCGAAGCTTTTGGCAAATGAGGCGCGTTAATGTGCCACGTGGGGCGCTGATTGACATATAACTCGGCAGGGCTTCCTGTGCTGAACATCCTCTACAAACAGAACAGCTGACTAGCATTTAGATAAGATTAGAAAAGATTTGGAGTGTGTGAGGGATGCTGTACGAAATTGCACTTTTATAAAATCGGACAAGTGTGCGTTGAAAGATGCAGACAGGTGGATGCTCTGAAGAACCGCATTTACCATACTTCTATAAATACCTTTCAGGAGCCTATCAAAAAGTTTTGTAAAGGGCGCGCGTGTGTGCGCGCGCGTGTGTGTATTAGAGTCTGTTATCATCATACATTCTTGCCTAACCCTTTTCCAAATGACAGATCTAGTCCATTTTGCAGTGGACATGAAACACATTTTAAATTGATATCTCATCATGTGGTAGATTTATGGAGGCATGGTGGCTCTGTGGTCAGCACTGTAGCCTCATATCTCCAGGGTCCGGATTCAATTGCTGCCTTGAAGGGTCTGTGTGCATGGAGTTTGCATGTTCTCCCCATGCTTGGTGGGTTTCCTCCGCATACTCTGGTTTTCTCTTACAGTCCAAAGATTAGGTTAATTAGCGTTCCCAAACTGCCCATAGTGTGTGAATGCGTATGTTGACCGGAGGTCCTACCACGAATGATTTAGCACCCTGTCTAGGGTGCACTCCACCTCCTGCCCAAAGTCTCTAGGGATATGCTCCAGGCCGCCCGTGACCCTGCACAGAGTAATCGGTATATAATATGAATGTATATTATAGATTTGCACAGTGCATGGTCCATTCTGTGGGTTTGTTGCTGGAAAGCTGAAGTGACCACAGACTGCCTCTGAAAACAAATGACTCGCTCAGTGCTAGCTGCTCATTTCTACCAGTAGATGGATACACACATTCCTAGAAATAAGCTGAGGAATTTAAACTACATCTGATAGGAAGATGCATAATGAGAGATGACAAGGGTTCCCGTATCTTGTGTCTAAATAACAATCATTTATGAGGGAGGTATACTTTATTATGTTAAATAATAAATAATATAATGTTTACTATTAAAAATGTAAAATGAGTTGAAATCACCAGTTATGGCTTGATTAATCTGTCTGAAGTAGAATATAAAAGAATATAAAAGAATCTTGCAGTTTTGCACGCCCTAGTTAAACATAGTGAGATAAATTTATATAAATCTGTGATTCATAGACTGTTATACATTAATCTATTTGGTGAGAACTAGGTCTTAATGTATAAGCATGGATAAAAATCTAAAAGATGATTTGGTAGGCTCTGTTCTAAATTTTTGTGCATAATTTGTATTTTTTTTGCCAGGTGTCTGTTAAATACAGAACAAATCATTTCACACTAGATGAACCATGCCAGCACCAAACTAACTTTCCCAACACCCTGCCAATGGAATTTAGTGGCGAGATATGTTTTACAAGGCTTGCTGCTCTTTATATCGTGCACACATACACACATCCGGCCCAAAAACTTTAATTCCCTCGACGTTTTGGTGGTTGACTCACTAACATAGAACAGTGCTGGGGTGAATCACAGTCTGTAGCTGAATCATAGCTTTTATAGTATGGATTATCAGATCATCTTTTTATAACCAAAGCTGATTGAGCAGAAATTGCTCAGGTGAAGTAAAAAGGAAAATCAGACCAAGAGAGATGAAACAGGATTGTGTGCATTTTGTGTGTTAGTGTGTGTGTGTGTGTGTGTGTGTGAGAGAGAGAGTACGAGAGAAATATGCAAGGTGCACACCACCAAGGGCATCAATGTCATTTAGTGCTTTGTGCTTTTCTTTACTGCAAGAGCACACAATTTGCTTCAAAATCCATTACTCTTCCGGCAATGTGTCTGTTTTTGTCATCAATTTATATAAGCTTCAAAGAATAATGTGTCAAAATCTGGCTGTATTTGTTTTAGGATTTACACTGTCTTTTTTTTTTTTGGTTTCTGTTTGTTTATCTCATTTTTCACAATCACTGTGGTCAGCGTTCCAAATAATTGCCTGTTGTTTAATAGGAGCCTTAAAAAACTGCCGTGCCCTTCTACTGAAATGTCACTTTTTCTTCCTTTGACCATCTCTATTTCTCTGACCAACTCTCGCTCTCGCTCAGTAACGCTTCAAAAAAACCTTGGCAGGTCAGATATGCTGGGGACATAGTATAATAGAATTTCCCACTGTTTATGTGGTTTTTCCTGAAAGTGGGTGTTGGTTTTGATAGTCAGGAATGTCTACTGGCAACAAAAGATTTCTCATATTACTAATTTTTTAAGTATTGTCTTAATTCTAGCCAACCTTTATTGCCATCATTTGTCTTAGTTCATTTTCTCCTCTTATACACAAAACAGTGAAAGTTCAGAAAGTACCCAAAAGACAGCCACTGTCCGTGGTTTATTTTGAAACTACTGAATTTTAACATGCAAACTGAAACTTAAGAAGAGGACAAATAATTTCAAGCATGAATTATATGCATTGTTGTGTTGTCTAAAAAAAAATCTGCAGCTCAGCTGCCTGACCTTGTCAATCTAACTTTTGCAATTCTTCAGCCTGTTCAAAACAATTAAGCAGGTAATTAATAAGAAGCATGCGGACGTGAGCGTGCTGTTTGTGTTTTCTCCCGGAAAGGGTTGTACAAGAATTACTGGCTGCCAGGTAAAGAAATATAGACATTTAGCTAGAGACAGGAGGCAGCTGGTGCCGGTTAGATGCCATCCAGCAGTAGTAGAGCACAAGAAGAAGGCTCTATATGCATACAAACATGTTAATGAAAAACTGATGAGATGGAGAGTGGGATGGATGTCAATTATAGTATAGGAGGTTGTGATCAAATAATATTGGTGGATTATAAAGTGCATTGGAGTGGCAAACCAATTGTATGTTATATGTAATGAAAATGTTCCTACTGTAGTATTATGGAGGTGCCATTTAAAATAATGTTTTATCTCCTGAACATCATCAGTCTTATCTCCCGAACAAGCTTAGCAAGTGAGAAACAATATGCATGTTTTGTAACTTCCGTAAAATATAGATAAAGAGTGAAAAGTATGCACTCCATTTACTACATACTGTACACTGCCTGACCACAAGAAAAAAACACACTAAAATATGCTCATCCTCAAACTCTCAGAACTACCCTTTCACAATTTTAGCCTTAGAAAATTCCTGTGCCATCAGGGAATAAAAACTTCATAGATGTAATAACCTGGTCATTCAGTACATTCAGGTAGTCAGCTGACTTAATTTTATTGCCAGATGACGTTGCTGAGCCCAGACCTGAGTAACTGAATCAACGCCAGAGCATAACACTGCCTCCAGTAGCTTGTACAGTGTCTACTATGCATGATGTTTCATATACATTCACATTTCATACAAACTTAAATAATTCTTTTGACTGCTTTGTGACAATGTCAATTGTTAAAAACGCTATACAAATTGAATTGCATTGAATTGAATTGAAGGGCGAATTGCATTTCAATTCCAATATACATACAGTATATACAAAAAAATAGCTTGATGCAGGCCCAATTTGACCCATTTGACAATGGTGACATTTTTTGGCCAGGCCAGATTTTTTAGGGCCTGTAGGACAAAACACACTCCATTATGAGGAATTATTCTGATGATTTATGTATTAAAAAAAACAAATGAGGGATAGAGGTAGGGAAACAAAACCCTTTTAAATCAAAGAGGCTGTTTGTCGCTGTTGTTGTTTGACTCTTGGCTCCGTTCCCTGGATAGTAGACAGGAATCTGTGGGTAGGAGGGAGAGACCTCACCCCTGCCTCTTACCACAGACGATGCTTCCAGGCACATGCAGCAGTTCATAGAGCCACAACACATGTGGTTATAGACCAATTCACTAAAAGAATGGCTCCACAGTTTTAAATGTCACTGTGCAGCTGAAAGGTTGCCGTTTAAATTTGCAGTCAAAATATTGTATGATTGTAATATTCTTTATATCGTCTGCCTTCTTAATAGACATTTTTAATAGTAAAATCCAAGCCTCTAAAACTGGCAACTACAACAGATAGAAAACCGCAGTTTGAATTGTGACATTGTGAATTGTTTTGTCAGGTTACCATTGAACGTTAAAGTGTGCCGATGGAAAAGGGGTGGAGAGTAACCCATAACTGTCATCATCACTCCCCGGTTTGGCTGACAAGGTTAAGCAAGCATCTGGAAAGCTGGCTAAAGTCATAATTGTATTAGAATATAACACACAGAGTTGTGTACCGTTAGTTTTGTATCTCTGTCTGTGTGGCCCCTCATCTATGACTCAATTGCTTCTTCAACCACATCACCATGACCACTGCGTGATCCGTAAAAAAAGACCCCACTGTTTTCAAGCAGACAAAACACTTTATTTCATCCTAGCCCCCACCATTTTTACTCCGAAAGGAGTTTCCTGCATTGCTCATTCCCACAAGAGGTCATTCTCTCTCAGTCTGGCCATGTCTACAAGGTGAGTGCTGTGTTCTGGGTCTTCACCAAAGGAAGACCCCTAACCTCATAGGGCACATCTGTGGGAAACTCTGGATACTGAGCTATTATATTCTTCTCACTTCCAATATGGGGCCTTCTAATAAGACAACCCAAAATAAGGAGTCTAAAAGACTTAAAGGTCCCTGTGATCTATGTGATCTTATTTTTTGGCCGAGTGCCAGTATATTGACCTTAAGAGAACGATACATTTCGAAATAACTTCTCTTTGCTTTGATGTTAGAATGTTTGTATGGGATTTCGTTCTTCCATAACACCACATGGCTGTTTTTGAGCCTGTGAATTACCTTAAATCACCTTTGCTGAAATATAGCCGCTTAGGGGATAATAGATAACATGCTTGAATCATGCCCCCAAAATATGTTATAACAGTTCTAAAATAAAAGCTCATTTGCATACAGTATAGCTTATACAGTACATGCACATACAAAGTATTTAGGCATGTAGACACGGTACAACCTTGTCAAAGTTGCTGAACCAGGCATCAAAACAGGGGAAAGGTTATTTATGTGAACAGACAAGCTTGTCTGACTAAAACTGCTGATCTACTGGTGTTATCTGTATACACATATCCATCTCCAAGGTTTATAGAGACTGATTTAAAAAAGGAGAAAATATCCAGTGCGCAGCAGTTAACTGAGCAAAAATGCCTTGTCAGTGTAAGAGGTCAGGAGAGAATGGCCAGACTGGTTCAAGCTTATAAAATGGCAACTTAAATAACATCTTGTTCCAACCAAGGTACAGTATACCGAAGCACAAGCTAGCACATCTCTGAATACTCAGGTCGAACCTTAAGGCAAATGGGCTACAGCAGCAGAAGACCAAAAAACTGAAAGCTGAAAACAGCTGAAAACAGAAAACTGAGGCTACAATTTGTATGGGCACATCATTTTTCCTTGGCACATTTTGGTTGAGCATCGTTTAAATGCCACAGCCTACTGTTGCTGACCACGTCCATCACTTTATGACCACAGTAAATATATACTTTAGCACTCACCAGCCACTTACTAATACCACCACATCCCAAAGGTGCTCTCGATCTAATAGAGCACCTTAGGGATGTGGTGGTATTAGCAAGGTGTACCTAATGAAATGGCCAGTAAGTGTATAATAAATAATAAAAAGTTGCTTAATCACATTTTCCTGACTACCAGTTGCTATGGTGAAAAACAGGATTAACCAAATCAGAATCACATATTTATTCTGTTTCAGTTTAAAAGTTACTCGTCCACTACACTCTAAGCTGCCAGGTGATACATTTCTAGAGGTCTACTGCATTGGAGAAAAACAAAAAATAAGCATGCTATATTACTTATTTTCAGTGCTACTATCATAATGATATCATACAGAAACATTATTAATATGACAAGACTGGTTGTTTGGCAGGTTGTGTCTTAAATGATTTCATGCCATCACTGTTACTGCTGCTGTCCGAAAGAAGAGTGTTTTGTCCTTCACGGTGTAATTGCACAGATCACACAATGTTAGGATCACAATTTTCTCATCCCTTGAAAAATTAATTCCTGGCTATGACCCTAGAATTATAAGGTATATAGTTATACTCAAGAATCCCTTGCTCAGAATTGTGTGTGTGTTCACTCGTACTGGCACGTGGTGGGGACTGCTTCTGCTGTTCAGCACATTACAGTAACTAATGCTTTAAGGACACTCCAGTCAGCAAATATGTAATTTTATATCTATTAGGCATTATCACTACTTGCATCAGCCATATCGGAGTGCTAGAGGGGAGCTGAGGCCAAAATATAGGGAAAATCTCACATGTGTAGCCTGATAGTACCAGTGTAGCCTAAAGCACGAGGTATACGTACAGTAGATTGATGCAGCATCTCTAATTCTCAAACAGTATGAGTAAGGCTTTAGGTGAAGTTTCCTTTTAAGTTAATCTTCAAGCTGCATAACATTGATCAGTGTAAAGGTGCAAATGTAAATCCATGTCATCTTACTGTTCTGTAAATTAAAGACTTAACACAATGATTGTGAACTTGTTGACTTAAGGTTAAAATTGAGTCTTTTTCCCGTAAATATAATTATCCACCAGCTGAGCATTATTACATTAGAAATACACATTTACTTTCAATAGTGGTTGAATATTAATATGACCACATCTGTGTTAATGCAAATGTATTAATCTCTGCTGCTTTTTTTTAATGAAAAGATGGATACTTAGTGCTTTGGCTTTGAACATATTAGAAATGTTGTTATTCTATTACGTTTCAAAGGTCAACATAGTACATGTTATGGTTCAGCTGCTGCCACCCCTCCGTTCTTTCTAGATACGAAACATTGAACCCCAAGTCAGCCATGACGTAATGCTCTCATATGCATTTTTGCCAGTTGGGGTCAGGTATCAAAACACTTTTCCTGCTGTGATGACATCCATCAAGCACGACAGCCATGTTGGTTTTGGTTCAGTTCAGTTTGGTTTGTGTTTTGAGCAGTTGTGGCCAGAGTCTGCACTCACATGAGACATTTCAAATGGATGATACATGCTTAATCGGAGTCCAGGCACAATGTAGGATTCTCCCTCAGCTGTTTTAAATATCAGACTGAAATCACGGGATCTAAGAATATGTTCAAGAATTTGACATGAAATGGCATGGTACCAAAGCCGCACCACTTTTAATCCAAAGCAAAAAATTTATCATTCAAGCAAGTGAGTCTCTTTGTGGTTTTATAAGAATAATATCCTGAGTATAGAACATATAAGCAACTCTGTGAGATACTGTAGGCTTCAAGGCATTTTGAATATGTGGTCAACATATAGAATATTTATTTTAAAATCCCTGGAAGGACTGACTGGTTATACTTTTTCTTAAATGCATCAGTTAGAAGGTGATACTTTTAACCTATGTTTCCACATTAGCATGTACATATTCCTCTTTTCTATATATTAAACATGGCAGCCAGCAAAATGTCAAGTTCCCTAAATTCTTTTCAGGTGGTTTTCATGAATGGCATGGTGTGGGTATAAAAACACTGCCTTTATGCCATTTGTTCCTCTCTGTGCTTACTTGTGGGTTTTCTGTGGTCGCCACTATTATTGTGACACATTTCAGATGTGTAGGATGTCGGACTTCTAAAATCCTGTTAAACACAACTACAGTATATACTGTAATACTCGAAATTAAAATTAAAATTATATGATGCTACATTCTGTGGTTAAAACATCACATGTTGCTAATGTTGCTACAATATGCACACAAACATACAGTAGATATACTATATGTGAAAGATACACACTCACACTGAACACACAACTTTCATGTATTTCAGTTTCATTTGATACTGCTGACCAGTGAACTGTGGTGGCACATACTCCTGTGCCTTCATAACAAGGATCAGTTTCACAGTCTGCTATGGAAAGAACTTCCTTTAATAACCTTGAGCTTCATTCATAAAAATATGTTTGATATACTAGGGTTGTCAGTCATGAATGTAGTCCCTAATGTCCTGTAATGTATGTCGTAAAACAGTTTTATAAAAAACAGTATAGATTTTTCCTCAGTCATAATACTTAATTAAACGTAAGTGTTTGAATATAATATAATATAATATAATATAATATAATATAATATAATATAATATAATATAATATAATATAATATAATATAATAAAATATAATATAATATAATATAATATAATATAATATAAAAGTCTTACACAACAAGACATAATGGAGAGTACTTGAAGAAGTTGGATGAACTAAGTTGTCAGAAAATATTTGTTTGTTTTAATTTCGATGATTAAAGCCTAAAGCTCAAGAAAATCAAAAATCCAATTAAAATATTATACTAAATACAAAGAAATCTGAAAATGTATGTTAATTCATGCATTCAATACTTGGTTGGGGCTCCTGTAGCACAAATTACTGCATCATTACTGCATCAGTGTGGCCTGGCAAGGGCGCAATCAGCCTGTGGCACTGCTGAGGTATTACCCAAGACCAGGTTGCTTTCATAGCAACCTTTAGCTTGTGTATTGTTAGTTCAAGTGTTTCACATCTTCTTTTTGAAAATACTCCATGGATTCTCTATGAGGTTCAGGTCACGCAAGTTGGATGGCCAATCACGCAGAGTAACGTCATGGTCAACAAACTAGTAAGTGATAGTTTTGGCACTGTGGGCAAGTTCTCAGTCCATCTGGAAATAGAAATCTCCATAAAGCTTGAGAGCAGCCGAAAGCATGAAGTGCTTTAAAATCTCCTGGGAAGTGATTATGTTTACTGTGGACTTGATTAAACACAGTATATAGAACGAAACCAGCAGATTTACATGCCACCCAAAATCATTTCTCACTGTGGAAACTTCACACTGGACCTTCAACAACTTGAATTTTGTGCCACTCCACTCAACCTCCAGACTCTGGGACCTTGATTTCCAAATGCAATGCAAAATTTACTTTCAACTGGAAAGAAAATTTTGGACCACTGAGCAGTCCAGTTCTTTTTTCTCCTTAGCCCAGGTAAGATGTTCATAACATTACTTTGGTTCAGGAATAGCTTGATACTAGGAATGCAACAGTTGTAGGACATTTCCTGAAAGACGTCTGTGCATGGTAGCTCGTGATGCACTGACTCCAGCCTCAATCCACTCCTCATGAAGCTCTCCCAAGTTCCTGAATTATCTTTGCTTGAAATATTTCTTAAGGCTACAGTCATCCTGTTGCTGGTGCAACTTTTCCTACTACATTTTTCCCTTCCAGTTAACTTTGCATAAATATGCTTCAATACAGCACCTTCTGTGGCTTACCCTACTTGTGGACTGTCTTCTGGACAACTGTCAAGTCAGTAGTCTTCCCCATGCGTGTACTGAACTGGACTAAGTGATACACACTACTTATGTACACTGGATGAATAATAATTTACTCAAACTTCTAATACTTCTCATGAGTCATGTAGTTAAGGTGGCCGTGACTATGAATGCTCTAATTTACTTATTTTCTAAATGATGTGCATGTTCTTTGATTAAAAGCAGTTAGATTTAATACTGTGTCCTTTAGGATGTCCTTTTAGTTGGTATTAAAGCAAGGTACTGTATAATCTCTGGATCTTTCACCTGGTGTCTGTCTCAAAACTTTTTCTTTATGTATAACATTAGGAAGGGTCAGAAATGGCTGCTCAGAAAGTCTCTTTAAATAAATACATCCCTTATGGCAAATGAATACGAACTTTTCGTATTACGGATATTACATCATCAGCAGCTTTGCTATTTTTCTATTCACTGTGAGGGAAGATTTTGGAGGTTTCTTGTGTCTGACTGTTACCTGTGAATGCTTTATCTGCACTAAACTGAGCAGAGACATCACCCCGACATTTGCTTATTTTGGTGGAAAATATTTAAGGGAATATTGTACCTAACACTATAGATGGACATGTGTACAGTATGTCAGAATTCTGTCTAATCTATGCTATGGTTGTTTCGTTTTAATAGGTTATTGCTTAGAGTATATATCATAAGATGTAAGATAAAAAAAAAAGAAATGATTTTGATCATGCTTTGTCCACTGTCCATTGTTTCAGTCATCTTATGCAATGTCACAACATTTATTTCTACCCAGAGATTTTAGTTTTGCTTGTAATCTTATATTGATGACATGAGAGTCAAACCACTCCATAAAATATTCTTTAGCAAATCCCAAAGACTTTTACTGAGGTTAAGGTCAGTACTCTGCGGTGCCCAATTCAAATGTGAAAATGATTCCTCATCCTTCCAAAACCACTCTTTCACAATTAGGTTCCCTGACTCTTTTAGTCAGTCTGTTGAATCTTTGCCTTGTCATCATGGAATATGCCCATGCCATCAAGGAAAGATAAAATCCATAGATGTGATTGCTTAGTCATTCAGTACATTCAGGTCATCATAATGTTTCTGATGTATAAAGGGTGCATTGCTTCATGTTTTTCCTTTCTTACCTTGATGCACCCATGGTTCTGGAATAGAATCACACTGGACTCATCAGGCCACATGACCTTTTTCTACTCCTTATT
Source organism: Clarias pachynema (assembly GCA_030014365.1). Taxonomy (NCBI): domain Eukaryota; kingdom Metazoa; phylum Chordata; class Actinopteri; order Siluriformes; family Clariidae; genus Clarias; species Clarias pachynema. The sequence continues at coordinate 21,401,499 of JAQMYL010000001.1, forward strand.
TAGTCTTTTAGTCCCAATTCTGTGCATTCTTTTTGCTTTGAGTGTGTTACATTCCTTTTTTTTTTTTTTTTTTTTTTTTTTTTAAAATGCAACCTCATCAAGATTTAAGTAATGAGTTGGACATTTTTTAATCCAATTGCAGTCATTTCAGATGTCTTCTTAGTTATTTTCTTTGCATGAGGCAGATAATAATTTCACAGTTTGACCCTTGTGGAAAAGTTTTCCAAGACCACAGGATAAGTCTTCCGACATTGTTTGTACATCAAGGGTACATTTAACATTATTACGTACTGTACCAAAATAAAATATTACATCAGTTTGATTTTCAGTGAAATCATATTTTCAGGGACATTAACAGTGTGATCAGAGAATACCTCATCGTTCATGTAGATTAATGTGAATCTTCAGTTCATAAAAATGGTCAATTTCCTAGTTGTGTGTATTTAATAATAGTAAATATTTGAAAGAGCATATTATCCAAGGGTGACATGGTGGGACAGCGGTCTGCATTGCCATCTCACAGCTCAAGGGTTCCCAAGTTAATGCTCAGCTTCGGTTACTACTGGACTGTGCTGCATGTTTTCCTTGTGTCGCCATGGGTTTCATACTTGCTCTCAAGTCGTCGTCCCCCCCATTGTTCAAAAACATGGAAATTTGGCATTTCTAAATTGTCCCCTGACCACGGTTATGCAGTTACTGAAAGTGATTGTCAGTAAAAATGATTTTCAGTATACACAACAGATTGATTTATACATTTATTGATTTGAGACTTTAACTCCATTCACCATTTTCCTTAAACAACATATTTTATCCATTTCAGTTTCATTTATATATTGCACTAAGTGTCAGAAGGTATTGCTGATATTCTTCCTTTGCTGCATAGAGAAAGTGTGGATGTAGATGTACAAAAAAAAACACAGTCTGGACATGGTACTATAGACGATAGGTGATAAATAGAGTATTTGTGTTGTTACATACCATAGCATACAGTGGTGGTCAAAAGTTTTGAAACAAAAGTGAAATTCAGTGTTCCCTTTCAAAGGCTACCCTGCTGCGTGAAAACGCTATGGGAACATCTTGTCATGTTGCCGGTTGTGAAGCATGTGTGTATCAAACACGCCAAATT
>JAQMYL010000001.1:21402724-21416946 GCA_030014365.1 Clarias pachynema
TCTGGGCATCCCTGCTGAAGCTGCTGCCCCCGCGACCCGACCTCGGATAAGCGGAAGAAAATGGATGGATGGATGGATGGATAAGATAATAAGAATAATTTGTTATTTTAGGCAATTAATTTGCCATACAACAATTAATATTAAGTCAATTAATTCCAGCTGGGCATAAAGTCAAAAAGATGTCTGCATATGATTTTTCCTGATCATGTACAAAAATTTGCCATAGAAGTTCGCAATTCACTTGAGAATTCCCTTAGTTTTAGGCATTTTTGTTCAGAGGTGGATACCCAGGCTTCAGAAAGTTAATGTTCTGCAACATATTTGTTCCCTCCATTAACTAAACCAGCTGATTCTCATTAGCACAACTCTTCAGCCAGATAATCTCGAACTAATTTGTGACATCACCTATTTTGTGCACAGGGAAAACTATAACACATGGCACATGTTGTCTTAATACTTTTAGCCACCACTGTATGTTACTCCCTGAACCAAAATACTGGAAAATTCCTAATGAAGAAAAAGAGAGAAGAAGGCGAATTAATTTAGATGTCCTCTTCACAAAACATCGTAGTGCAGGTAAATTGTTCCATTCCGAACTTCTCCCGGACCAGCACTTTAGCCAAAGTAAACAAAAAGCAAGCTGAGAAAGTACTTTGCTCATTCTCACAGTTACCGCTAATGTCCCACCAGAGCCTCTGTTAAAGTGGCCAATTTGCAACACTGCATACTTATTAGCATTGGAGAACTTATGAAAAGTGTTATTTTACAAGGACCTCTCTACTTCTACAAAGAAAATACAGGGCATGGACATGGAGAGAAATATTACACCACAATCAATCCTTCGCCAGGGGTGATTAGAACGCATAACTTTGAGTTTTTTATTTAAAGTAATTCCATCTGTCAAGCGAAGTGAAAAGAAAAAAAAGCATGATATGGAGCACACCGCTGACCAATTCCTGAGGTTGCTGGCTTGGAATTCAGGGGTGTCCCATGAGGTAAGCTTGCCAGTAATAAAAAAAAGTGCAGTAATGGATTTTTGTAGTCTGTAAATCCAGTAGCCCAGTCATTACAACCCTATATGACATAGGCAAAACCATGCTGTCCTTTCTTTGATCTCAAAATAAGGGGCACATTCTGCCCCTTTTCCAAATCAACGCTGTTTATTTGCTGTGTGCTAAAGAATTTCCCATGTGCACACAAACCACTCAAGTCTGGCGCAGCTTAATTGTTCACTTGACTCGTTCCATTGTGCTGCTGTCTGGATTGTGGCTGCCAACTTTTTTTGTTCCCGCTTATGTCATATCAGGGTTTTCATTGTCTCAAATTAAATGTGCAAATAAATAAATAAATAAATAAAGATCAGCATGAAATTATTTTAATTAAAAGAAAGAATGAATCCAAGAGACGTGTATAAGAGGTGAACTATTTTACTGTGAAGATGGCAGTGTACTTCTTTATTGTCTTTTCTTACAAGGTGATTTATTGTCCTCAATATGAGGTAATAATAAAACATTATCTACTGGAGAGCATACCCTAGCACAAACAATTAGTGAAAACACTTCCACAAGGACTGCTGCTGCAGGGCTGAGCACTGGTGATATGGGTCCTCATGAGGAGATGACCCATAAGGTAGATTTTTTTTCCGAATCCCTCCTTAACATTTTGCAACCGCGGCTAACGCTTTCTTTCAGCTTTATCACAGCCATTCGAATTTGTTATGGTGACGGCCCGACTGGAGTCTTATCTTCAGTATTTACCCTGGCTCCTCAAAAAGTGCTGATCCAGTGACTGGTGTGTGTTAAACTCGGAGAATAATGGAATTGTAATGGATGAGGGATAAACATGAGGGGATATACATGCAGCATACTGGCTCCTGGAATCATTCCAGTGTATCCCAGAATGGGAGGTACATCGCAAAGAATTCACAGAAACAGCAGACTAACTACAAAGCTGAAACATGAACTGTGTCAGAGCTAATAATAGACTTAAAAACACACAAAACCTAAGACTTAAGAAAGCAAGACTAGACTCAATAATCTCAAAAATCCATCATTTTAAACTTATTTGAAGTGCTGAAATTCCACACTAGTTCGGTCAAGTTGGATGACCCACTATTCATCTTTTGGGGGACACGATTTCAGAAGCATACAGTAGACCTTGTCCTATATTTTATTAAAGGTTGTTATTGCAGTTTGAAATCCATTATACAACAGTTAGTTCCAACTGAATAACGTGATTGGACAAGAGGCCTTTCACGAACGGTCATGTATCAGTCCACGCACAAGGTGTTCCATAATCATTAATTACTTTTGTAACTGTTGGTCGCAGCATGGTAGAAAAGTAGGTCGGTATGGTGCGTCATGCTGAGGAGAGAGCAGATAAATTCCAAAACCCATATTTAAAACCAATCACGGATTCATTTTAGCAAGAAAACACAAAGTCTAAAAACATTAATTCATTTAAAAAACAATACTCACCTAAGGCAAGCTAGAAAGCTAACTAGCTTTTAACACAAGGCTGAATCCCAAATCCTTCTGGCTACATATTACAGATAAGAATTTAAACCTACTCTCACCCCTGTTAATAACATTAACTGTTGGTTGACAGCTGCACCCTCATGCCTACGACCGAATCACACCCGTGTTGATATTTATTACAACAGCACTCCCTCTCATGTGATATTGCTTAATTACATCATGCCAGATTTGACACAGTCTATGACATAAATTGCTATTTAAATGCAAAACAAATTTAGGCCATATTTAGAAAATCCACTGTGCACAGCAGGTGTCAGGATTGAAAAGGGAGGCGCTTTTCCTCTGGCGCCTTCTGAGAATCGCTCTGGAGATTATCAGCATTAGCCTTTGGATGTCAAATCACAGACTGTCATGTTTATATCGTGCCACACTTGTGCATATGGCAGCTGCATTTCACCTCTTGAATTCAAGAATATCAGGGTGCCCATACACATTGCGGCTTGAACACTGTCTCTAGAGCAATATGGAAAAACACTTACGGTTTTCTGCTTTTATTTGATTTCATGAGTGCGTCTGTGCCAGGGAAATCCACTTTCATGTGGGAAAGTGGAATAGCTCATGCTTGCCCCTCAAAAACTGCCCTCTCACGACAATAGGACATGCATGGATGTCTGGTCTCTGTCAGGAACATAGTATTGTCTGTGTGGATCATTGCCTTTATATGACTTGGAAGGGACTATAAAAGGAACAGAGCGAAAGCACGCTTAGTGTAGCAGGCAGGATGTACAGTATACATTTTGTTCGTTCAGAAGGTGGGGTTAAAAAAAAAGCTTATAATGCCGAAAACGTCTGGCATAAATGATAATGTCAGAACTTTGTACAGAATGGTTGTTCTTTAATGTGGAATAAACTTTGAAATAAGTGGGAAATTTAATGTGTGTGAAATGAACAGGAACAAAAGAAAGTCAGAGCACTGCAAACACTTTTTAAAAGTTTTATGTACGTATAGATTATGGAGGGGTTGCTAATGAGCTAATGAATTCATCATAAGTGGTAATTCTGGGAAAATGCTATTCTTTGTACACGTCCTAGGGAGTTAGGGTTGTGGTGAATCCTAGGAATGCTGGATATGGCAAACGCTTGAAAGGAACACCGGTTAATTGTAGCACACCATACACACATATTCATATTGTGTGGCAAATTACCGAAGTGCATGTTTGTGGTAGGTGGTAGAAAAACCTTAGAACCTCAAGGAAACCCACAAGGAGACAGGGAGAAATTGTGAAACTCTGCACAGATCAGGATTGAACCAGGAACCCTGCAGCTGTGTGGCAGCAGGGACTAAATAGGTGCAATATAATATCATTACACTACTTTATCTTTCCACACATCATCTTCCAGGTTTACGGTAATCTAACATTACAAATGACAATTAAGAGCATGTATTATACCGAAATACATTTTATTATTTATTTATTTTTATCTAATTATTTTCTTCTCAGATTTTTTCCCTAGTTTAGTCGTGTCCAATTCCTCCCCGTCACTAGGGGGCTCCAATATTAAGGCTACTACTACCACTCAGTCAGAAGGGCCGAAGACTATCACATGTTTCTTTCGAACGAACCATGTGACGCCAGCCGTCCACATCTTTTCAAACTGCTTGCTCACGCACCGTTGGGGGCGGCTTAACACACTCGGTGGACAGCGCTATCCGCTCCTTCCGCCTGCGTGAGCTCACATCTGATTGGCTGTAGAGCCGTGATTAATGTGGGAGCACTAAGTACCTCTCATCCCTCCCCTCTGAGAGAGCTCGGCCAATCAACTCTCTCTAGACCTCCGGCTGCGAGAGGTTACAGCATCACCCGGGAATCGAACTCACGATCTCCGGATGATAGGGCGAGCACTTTACCACTGCGCTCTAATCCCGCTTAAAACTGACTTTATTAGTGTTTTACTATCTTGTTTAAATCACAGCCCTTAAATTTAATTTATAACATATTCCATTAGATTACTGTAACCTGTAGTAAAGGACATTCAAAAAGTTACTTATGCAATACTACGTAAATGGGACCCAGTGTGAAGATGAGCAACCTGCGCATTTTCTGTGGTGCAAAGATTATTTTCAGAAGGTTACACATGATACTTATTGCTCATTCTACTGCTTTATTGCTCATTTGTTACTACTTTTCCTCTTTCTTCCCACTTGTACCATGTACTGTAATCTTAGTATGGCAGTGTACTGGATGAACTCTCAGTGTTCTTTGGATAGCACTAGGGTCTATGACTCATAATAACGAATAGTAATTTGACTTAAAACAGTTTTGATCAGGGAGCACTATGTTGCTGGGTGATGCATAATGCTACGACATTCAAGACATTAGGCTGTCATTCTGTCCGACTTACATTACAGCAAATTGTGCCTCCCGAATTATTGGTTGGTTCTTTCATTCCTGAAAATAATCTTCACATCAATTCAACTACCTTTGGATATAGATCTTATTTTATTTTTATCTATTGCTAAATTGGTTGTTGTAATTTGTATTTTTATGTTTGTAATGTCCTTAAGCCAATTGTCAAAATGTTATTCGTTTCAGGCAAGTGAGGTGGCAAAACTCGAGTAAAACTTTTAAGAACAAGGCCGTTCATGTCGATACAAGGAAGCTTCTTTCTCTTGTTGTTGCTGAACCCACTTCCTCCTGAGGCACTGTCAGATTTAGTTGCTGCAGTTCTAGCTGTCAGAGTTTAGAATCAGTTTCACAATATTGTAGTTACTGTAACAGTCCAATGAAACATCCAATCCAAAAACATTAACAAAAACATGTATCTAATTAAAATTCTAGGACATGAATATTGTTCAATTATCATATTCCTTATCTATTTATTTGTTTGCTTGTTGCAAAGTGCTTTTATGCAATTTTCTATGAAATAGGCACTATACAAATCAGGTTGTTGTTCTAATTTCTTAACAAGCCTACTCAACCTAAATATCACAATCACCTATCAACATAAAACGTCTGCTTAGATCATGGTATCGTATTTCTGCCACATCGCCAATGCCTACATGTCCAAGAAAGAAAAAATGACTTTTTTAATAAATTGTTTTGAGAGCATAATAATTTATGACATGCCAAGTACCAAATCCAATTCAATATATGATGTAACTTGGTGCTTACTGATGCATGCTGGGTATTGTCTAATGCTGTGGGTAAGTCCAATTTCTTTGAGACAAAAAAAAATGTTCTTGGGATCGGAGAGACATGTGGCACCTATAAAACTTCTGTCAGCCAGTTATAGCTGGCGTAAATTCATGCACAACAGCACAAAACAGTTGTTCGCAGTATTTTTATTGAAATATCCAGTAACGTTATATGAAGTTCTATGAGCATTACAAAGTACCAGTACATTGTTTTTTCATAACCCATAGAGAGCTTGAATTCAAACCCAACACTAGGTCAAAGCTCTTGCCGTGATGTGTTTATTCCCTGATCTCTTTCACTGGCTTGAGTTAGCAGTCTGTCTCTCCTGAGTGCTCATAATCCCTGATCTGTGTAAGTCCACTGGGATAGTAACCTGAGGTGTGCACACATGTGGCTCAGCACCTCTGTTTGGTCCAGCGAGGCCTGTGTATTCTGCTCGGGGGTTTTGTGAATGGAGCCTGTAGGGGGCTGGAGGTGGGAAACTGAATCCCTTGGGATTTGCTCACACATGAGAGTGCCTGCTCTGGAGGAATTATAAGAGCTAAGGGGCCTTAATGCCCGGCCAGCTGTTAGTGTTCACATTGTACCACTGAAACAGGAACCAGATGACAGGCTTGAGGGAAAAGTGATAAAATGCTCTTTTGCATTCTGACTTCTGTGTGCATCAGTGCACAAAGATTAATACTAAAGCTGAGACTGTGGACTGTTTTTCATTGCTGAGAGTGTCTGTCCAAATTAAGATCATTTGGAATAAACAGAAGACTCTTTGTATTGATTTGCTTGATGTCTTACACTGATGCCAACATCTTCTACGTGTTGATATAAGGATAAATAGCAATATAAACTTAAATGGAAGACCACAATGAATTTTGAATGGAAATTAAGTGAGTTAATTCAATCTAGGTCCTAAGTAATGCATAATAGATGTCTTTAACCACAGACATTTCCCAGCCCTTATCCTCCGCACCTGGAAGATATCTTTGCAATCTCTTCGACCATGTGCTCGCTCAGTGACTCAGTATAAATGTTGAGCGTGACTCTGGCAAAGTCTGACAGGCTCAATTAGAGCCATTTTTTCAGTGTTAACGCGTCCTTGTGTCTGTAAAGTTGTAGTTTCGGATAATCCTAAGGGTTTAAGTGGAATTTACCAGATGATTTCATGTTCCATTTTTCCGTCTTATCTTTAATAATCTGCTTCACTGGTTTAAAGTAACTTTTAGAACTTTAGCACCTATTACAGTGAGCAGTTATTATAGTTTCTTGAAAGTTAAATATTCACACAAGCACTGTGTATAATTCATTATAATTATTCTCTCCTTCTCAATTAGAGCTACTGTATATACTTACAATCCATTAATAATTGTAAATAGTAAATGTATTTTTTCACATTATAATGATTCTTTTATGAAAAGTTACTATGATGTGATAAAAAGTAATATTGGATCAATGAAAAAATATACTTATATTCAAAAACCACCCAGTGTATCATGTGCTAATCCTTCCACATACCATGCCTTAGTGCAAATTCTACAGTCATAGAGTCACCACCTTTATCAAGGCCACTTCAGAGTAGAGTAGTTGGCTGCAATACTAATAGCAGTCTGTCATTCAAGAGCCATTTATAAAACAATTCATCACTCATCACTTCTGTGAAGCAGATGGCTGCTTTACCGATACATTAGCATCCACAGGGACAGTTGTGAGCACTCAGGGTCAGAATTAGCATACATCATCACTTCCTGCAAGGACCTATGGCTAGAATAACAAGGTTTCGGTTAAAGATAGTGGAGTCAGTGACTAAATAATAGATGGTCAAGAAACCTACAGTATATATGTACACTCCCGCACAAAATTTTGGGATTACTTGCAATTTTATTTGTTTTTGTTCAGTGATTTATTTTCTACATTCTACAACAGTACTGGGGATTTCAAAATTATGAAATGGCACATATGAAATTAAATAATTATGTAACAACAACAACAGTCAGTTGTTATTTTAAGACACAGAGGGAGCTTTTTTGGAATAGTGCTTGCAAGAACAGTATTGTCAAATGCATTTGCAAAACCCACCAAGCACCATGATGAAACTGGCTCTTATGAAGACTATCCCAGGATAACATGAATGCACTTGCTATTAATGCCTTGCTTTTAATAATACTTATTATTTTATTGCTAATATTATTTTACTGTTTTAAGATATTCCAAATAAATTAAGATTATCACTAATATTTTAATTACTTGTAAGTAACATGATTCTCGTGCCACATTTCTTAAAAAGAAAATAAAAAATGGAATATTGCTGGGCATTAGGCCTACAGTATATCTATGTGAGGCAGCAGTGACTCAAATGATTCAGGCTCTGGGTTACTGACCAGAAAGTTGGGGGTTCGAACCAGAGCGACCCCATGTTGAGCCCTTAGACAAGGATCTTAACCCTACAGTATCTAATCGAGAATTGCTGTATCTTGGCTGACCCTGTGCTCTGCCCCCACCTTCCTAACTGGAATATGTGAAAAACTCATTTTACTGTCCTTTAAGGTACATTTGACGAGTACTTGAATCTTACTATTGATTCATATCATTTCTCTAGCAGGATGTTGGGTTGATGTTGGTAATGCAGGGAGGTAAATTCACTGTCCATAGATCTACTGTAAATATAGCATAAAGTTCAAATTCTAACAGAATAAGAACCTGACTATTATGTTATTAACTGTGCTCATTTAGTTAGGTGTCACTATATATATTTTTTAGCAGGACCTAGGATATTGACAAGACATTCTTATCTTTTGTCAGAACCTTAACTTGACTAGCCAGTCAGTATACCTTTAAAGCTAGATTTGCAGTTAAGGCTGTAATAGTTTTTATACCTGGAGCTTTTATTGACATCTGGAACGCGCGTCTTCCAGCTTTGCGTGCAGCGCTTCATCCCTTCGTCCCCTTTTCCCTCCCCTCCTTCGGACAATGAGTTCCAGCTCTTTGACTCTCTAAGTCTGTCTGATGCTTTGCTATAAAACACCTCCACTTCACATAGAAAATACCTGGAGCTAAGCTTTAAATATTTTGGGCTGAAGCTCCTAATGATCGGATCTAACGACACCACTGTTCGTCTCTTTATACAGATTGAACTGTAACAGAAGGGCGCCGAAATGATTTTAGGAAATAATGATTGTCTTATTTCATTATAATTTCATTGTCTTTAGGGGTGCTAGAATTTAATTTAGGGGTGCATGACCACCTCTAAAAAGGGTCGAAAAATGTCCTGACTATAGAGTGCACACTTACGAAGGGCTTTCTAAGTCAAAATAACTATGGTTCAAAGTAAATCTTTGGCACTCTTCACAAACTAGCAATATGTTTTAAAACTTCTGGTTTATAATCCTCAGCTGTAACCTCTGGAACACACAAAGTTTTTTGGACAGTTCAAAGCCACATATATACAGAAAGACAACTAAGACATCTGGACCTGGTCTTGCTTTCACAAAGGGTGAAAACCACAGGATAGGACGGAAATGCAGAAAATACAACACAAGACAAAGAGCCTCTTCAGGAAACTCTTAAGATTCAAAAGGAACAAAGCAGCCAATAACAGCTTGCTCTGAGCATTTATATCAACGAGTCATTTGTACTGTTGACTGTTTAAGGAAATGAAGTGCAATTAAGCCTGTCGCCCAAACCCAAACTTGTGAATCTTCCATCTTGGTGCACGTTGTTTTTTTTTGTTGCATGTGCAGTGTGAGTCTGGTCTTGAATACATGAAGTACATCGGGTAGATCCAGGCTAATGTGCTGTGCCTTGGAGCTACTCAGGCTTTCTGGCCTCCCAACAGTGTTTCCCTACTCATTTTACAGATGTCCTCCTCAATAATGGATACCTTTAAGCCAAAACTCACTTGTGTATAGGTGGTTGCTAGACGCTTCTGGTGGACCAATCGTTTTGGGGAAAGTTGGACGATAGCTTGTGGTTGAACGTTGTGGTTGAATATCATGGCTCATATCAGTAACCTTTAGGGAGAAACAAATCAGTGTTGTTTAATCAATAGACCTTTTGTTGGTGCAATGCCACAACTGCCACAACTTTTAGGGTTCATTTAAAAAGGGATAATGGTAGGATCTTAGTGACATGTAATTGGTCCTTACTTATCGCTACTGGCATTGCACCAAAGTAATATGGCAACACTTTTATGACCTCTGCAGTCTCACATTACCAGTAGTGATAATGTGGAGAGCAGTATGTACTTAGAAAAATTATATGTCATCTTGACTCCTATTTTTCTGAAACTGAACAGAAAATGCTGAAAGTGGCGCATGTCTTTGATTATGAAACAACGTCTTCATCCTTAACTGAAACCCCATAAAAGAGAAACGACTAGATAAGTTGTAGCTTGTACCATGTTTCCCCCCATGGGAGGTACAATTTATTTGTACAGTATGTTTGGAAAGATTTGTTTTCACCAGTGATCTTTATTAATTTTTCTAATTGTATAATTTGAGCCTATGTGAGCAGACTGACACTCAATGAAATTTAGTAGATCACAAGACCAGCTGTTAGGCTCTGAAGATGAGGATGCCAGACTAATGCCAGCCTTTCCTTTCTCTAGTGGTCATATATCCCTTGATCCCTACAATTTAAAAATATGTATGCATTGCCTTGTACTGGATTTCATGGCATCATATGGCTTGACAGCTGAACATCTCAACTGAACTGCAGTGCTAAAACGTGTGTTAAGTGAAGGCATATTGAATAGGTTAGGCAAAGTTTGGAGCTGTAGTCTGGAGTGAGGTCTTTACACCTGTTCTTGACATTATATGAAAACTGTAACTTCACTTTCAAATCATTCAGAAGCTGGCATTATGACTATAAAAGGTAATTCAAGGGAAATGTTTAATTAATTGTATTTGAGAACAAAATGTATGTGGATACATTGGTTACTGAGACATCATAACATTAGTGTGTGTAAATATTCCTCAAAATAATAAAGAATATCTACGAGTGCAGCTTTTCCTTTAATTTCAGGCATTTAAAAAAATACTATTAACATGCTCTGCACACAAACAGCAAATCGTGTTGTACTGTATGTAACTTTGCCAACAAGGTCAACAGGTTTGTTTCATGAGAAGCCAGAAATATAAGGCCAAACATAGGGCAGGAAGTTTGTTGCTGATCAAAGACGAATCAGCAATGTAATACGTTATGGCGTTATCTTATCGTCGTCTACTGTCAGTGTCTACTGTCCATCTGACATCTGACTCATATTAATCATAATATATAGGCTACATGACTAAAGGGTGCGTCTCAATGTGTATAAACCTTATATAAATAGATTACATGCTATGGTTAAAAGTAGCAATTTGCGAATACATTACCTTTTACAGTTTGCGCTTATTGGCCACACACATCAACCTGTAAACCTAGAAACTATAGGCTAAGCCATATATGATATAGATATATGATTTCAGTTCCAGTGTGGATAAGCAAACAGTTTGCAAGGTTTTCTGAGCTGTTACTTTTTGTGCTCCTTGCTTGTAGGTAATTACTATGAAAGTGAAATTATTCTTTCACATTGGTTGATTGATTGAGAGCCTGTGCACTTTTTACTGACATATGAAATTACATGGCTTCCATGATGGGGTAGTCGAAAACAACATGCAAAGCACTGCTTATATGTGGTAGAGTCCAACTCAGTAGCTATCCCTCCCTGATGTCTCATGACATGCTCCAGCACTACCATGTAAACATTAGTGAGCAAAATCTGACAAGCTCGTGCTGATTCCAAGACCCACGTGATGTTTGGCTTGGACAGGAACGTTGTAGCTTCATGCGTACACGAGTGATGTGTAGAAAGCAACCTCTGTCTGACTCCGCTGAGCTCAGGCTAATTCCAATGAGATACTATTTTCAACCGTACTTCATACTTTATTTCCAAGCCAAAATCATTATCCTAATTCCACATGAGAAAGGACATGCAGCATGGGAGGAGCGTCTGCACACAGTTGTTGCATTTAGCTAAATACTATAAAGATGTTCAGTCCATGTTGGAAAGCATTAGTCAGTGACAAGGTGTGTTCCATTTATATTATCCCCGGAAATCCTTCAAAGGTAGCTGCCTATTACCAAAAACTGGAGGAGACATACTTTTTGAGGCCTTCAGTCATTATGCATTATGACCGTTAGGATGGTAAAAAAACAACCAGGATGTTTTTTTGCTGAACTGGTATTTATTTAACATAAAAAAATACACACAAATATAAAGTACTCCATTGAGAAATAGTTTGTATCATATTTGCTGAAATTGTCATGGGATTTTGGTTTGGTGAACAGACTTATTACAAAAGGCACTTCAATGAACTTTCTGATTGGGGCAGTCAATATCTTATCTGGTCTACCTGTGTCCAATTTAAACCAGTTTTAATAATAACTTTTGTGTTAATATTGGTATACGAACTGGACATTTAGGACTGAATTGAACATATTAAGGTATATTATAGTATATGACTTTTGAATTTGGGCATGAATGTAATTGCTTCTGCCGCCATGGACTTCACTGCGAGATTTGTTTCAGACACTTAATAAGAGACTTGACTGAATTATGATATGATGATGTGGCAACGTGGCAGGAATTTCATTGATAAATGTTCCCCCTGCTCCTTGCTAACAGAAAGTCTAAGAAACATGAAGTCGTAGGTCCTGCAGTAAGCCATGAGTACTTTTTTTTATTAGCACTTTATCATGTTGTAGAAGCAGTTCTGGAAAGCTTGACGATAAAGAGTTCAACAGCCATGTATCACGAATGAAGAAAAAAAAATAGGCAATAAGAAATTCTAACAGGCTTTTCTTTTTATTGATGGTAATGCCTCCTGGAAAATTACTATTTAACGCCTTTTTGCTTCCATGATTACAACCACAACACAGAGAATAGCTTGAATGAATGGAGTGTGAATGTATTTCGAATTTTTCACAATCCCAGAATCCCAGTAAATTTTTTTTGTATCTTCTTTTTACAAATCTATGAAATTTTAGCACTAAAATATCACAAATACGTCTAAGACAAACAACTGTGCATCCCAAATTGTGTGCAAGTTTGAAATTATTACTGTACATATGGGGATATGGGCAACCACCCACCCACCCTTTTAAATTCATTAGAGCTTATTGTTTTCCACTAGCTCCCACATAAAGGTTGGAAAATCCCTACTAGAATATTCATAAAGTGCTCGTATAAAAGACCAGTTAGCCAGCAATTACATTTCTGAGAACTATTCTGAAGCCAATGAAAGAATCTCTATTCAAACAAAAGTGACAGTGGCCCACTCTATTCACATTTCACCTTCAACACTTCATACAGTAAGAGCTGGCTCTTTTGTGCAGAGGACACATTATTTTGGACAGAGTAACACACAATTTTAATTTTACATTTGTCTAACAGTTGGTGGCAACATCGTTGTGAGCATGTTAGATAACAGATCGTGTTATTAAAAGAATAGAAGTGAAACTGACTTTTTTCTTATTTTTTTATTTTACACTTAAATTACCACATAAATTGCCTAGATGCACCAGCTTGGGCAAACCACACAAAAAAATGGCAAATGGGAAAAAGCAATCAAGTCTGATTTCACCACTTTAAGCTATAATAAAAGAAACAGCCTTTGGGGAGCTTAGATAAAAGGGAAAAAAAACGTTTCATATATGGTAAAGATTTAAGCTAAATATCTTCTTTTATATTTATTAAAATCCTTGTTGTTTAACATACAGGCCCTGTTTTTTTTAAGATTTGTATGTGTGTATGGGAATAAATCACATGCAATTTTACGTGGGCAATTTTACAGCAATAATGACTAATAATTTCATCATTTCAATGGAAGGGAAAACACAAATGCACTCATTTGTAGAGTCAGATAGTAAATCTTTATGCTTTATGTAACTGTTTCTGGACATAGGGTACTGAATATTAAACTTCTCCTTAGCACTGTTAATGAAGAGGTCAGACATTCTGGGTATAGTTTTTGGCTATGGTTGGGAGAGAGGCTAGAGTTACCCCAGCTGCCCACCCAGATTTTTTGGAAAGAGGAGTTGTCCAAGGTGATATCACAGCCAAAGATATTACACCCATGATAAAAAAATATCTAGATGCACCAAAGTGAGAGGAGTCCATAGATATGTGAAAGGATTAACAAGTCGCAGATGGTGTCTCAAGGTCATCACAAACTGCAAATGATATCTTTCGAGGAAGAGGAGAGAGAGCAGCATCAAACAGGGGTGCATTTGTTACTCTAAATTTCACTGGGTAATGAACAACGTAACATTATGTATGCACAAAATCTTTTCCAAAACATTATTAGAGATTGAATCAAACCAATAATCCTTTGTTGACTGTTGAAATATATTGAACATATAAAGTTTTCCAAACAGAAATATAGAAGTTTCAACAGACAGAAAAAAGCTAAAAAATTCCATTTACAGTACATAAAAAGCAAGTGTAGTGGTTAGCACTGTGGCCTTGCACCTCCAGGGTCCGGGTTCGATTCCCGGCCAGGCTCGATTCCCGTCTCTG
>JAQMYL010000001.1:21421611-21440669 GCA_030014365.1 Clarias pachynema
ATTCTTCTCCTGGTCCTTATTTTAAATGGGTCATAAAAAATATCAATAATTATCGATATCGACTGATATGAAACACTCATATCGTGATATAGTTTTCAGCCATATCGCCCAGCCCTAACCTGAACTTTACCTTTAAAAAAGTAAAAATAAATCCCGAAAGTGTTTCTGTTTATGTGCACAGGTGCTGTGTGTGTGTGTGTGCACACACACACACACATTAACGGAGAGACTGTTTTATCGGAAAAATTAGCAAGGTCGATCAGTGTGATGAGGTAACAGTCATGAATATTACTATGTTATTTAAAACCTTTCTCTGAGATCTTCTGAGAATTAAATAAATCCATGAAAAAATGAATGAGCTTTAGTGGCGACACCATCTTTAGCCAAATGAAGCATGCGTTTGGCTGACCGACTGGATGGACCTGCTGTAATAAAAGACATTTTATTCAAAGTGTTAATGAAAAAAATGAGTAGTGCCGTTCTTTCCAATCACACATTTTGCTGCAGCAACAGCCCATGCTCTTTTCTGTCAGTCTAACCACACCAGAGTAGTAGCATTTAATCATTTTATTTATTCTAGACACAAGCAAGACCATGATAGGAGCCTAGTTAGCAATAGTATACTACTGTATGATGTTACAATTAGAGCATTAGTAATATATAAGATTTATGATGCATTTTACAGATTTTTATGAACCAGGAATCTTGCCCTAAAATGTTTGGATTTGGCCCAAGAGCAGGTGTTTCTCTTGGAAGCCAACAACCAGAAATCAACTTTTACAGTCAGTGTTGCTGAGTGAAACCGGCTCTCAAGTGTGCACCATTCTCCTCTGTCACACTGTACATTCGTTAAATGTTTGGCTTAGTGGGACTCTACTGACTGACATGCGTTGATATAGCTATGTATCATCTAGCTGTCAGTGCATAACTGCACAGTGCTACATACTCTTGATGTCAAGGGCAGCAAAGTCTGTTAATCTGAATATACGTTTTATGCAGTAGTTAAGCAGTAGTGATATTAAACACATGATATTACAATGATGAACCTAAGTATAAATAGTGGATGGTAGACGTGTACAATATGTGTGTGTCTGTGTGTATGTGCTTGTGTTCAGCTGCATACTTCTGATTTAATGCAGTGACGAAGTACACAGTCTGCCCAACACAGACAGCGGTCCCAAGGTGAATTGTGCAAATGTTTTGTAGGGGTATCATATTTACACTCATCTCCTGGTTTGTTACACAACCTTCTAAATTAAGACCTGCACAGCTGAGTGATTCTAATAAAGGACAAATGTGGGGCAGTGAGACATACGCAAACACACACAAACACACAAACTCTCTCTCTCTCTCTCTCTCTCTCTCTCTCTCACACACACACACACACACACACACACTTTTTGTTGGGTGTTTCCAATGTCTTGTGTGGTAATGTAGCATGTTGATGTTATGCCTAGTCCTTACTATAACTATTTTTTATTATTTCTAACAAGGTTAACTGTCACCTATTATTCTAGGTATGGTATGAATAGGGAGTTACAGTACAGCTTTTTCTTCAGTGAATGCATTATCTATCATTATAAATAATTTTTTGTTTAGAATCTATTATCAAAAAAAGGACACACTCTCGTAAGCTCTAGCATATAAATGTTGTATACAAAAATGTACAAAAATGCATAATAATAAATTTTAAACAAAACTACTGCATTGAATCTTATGTTATAGTAGTAAGGAATGTAAATCTGGATGCATCTGGTGGATTCTGGGATCTTGAGAGCTTAGGTATGATGTCTGCACTGTGACCTGTATCATTTAAAAGGGTTTTTAATACAATACACTCTTCTATAAGATATGAAATGCATAGTTCACCACTGATACTTAATTTAACATAATTTAATAATAAACCTTAATTTACTATTACAAATGGTACTGCAAACATCACCTATATAAGGATCTTTATCACAAGCAAAAAGAAGTATTTTATCAATACTCAAACTAATTCAAAAGAACCTACATGTTCTTTTAAGGTTCCAAGTAGAGATTGGAACGAAGGTCCCTTACAATTCCGAGTGGGGACTGCTTCAGGTCAGATTTTGGAAGGAAAAAAAGGGAATATAAATTTACCAAAAAAGTTCAATGTTGAGCTATAGTTAATAGCATAATAGAAAGAGCAAAGGAGGCAGATGTTTGCATGTATTATATTGATATATTATATCTATACAGTACTCAGATGAAGACCATCTGAGAAAAGCAAGACCAAAACTTAGAGTTACCAGCATTTAGAATCACCAATTTACAGCACCTCAGATCAGCATCAGTTTAAGAATTCACCAACTCCAATTAATTTGAAATACATGGATCAACAGGTTTAACACAAACTTGTTAAGTTCTCACCCACTCAATTTATTTGAAGATAGTGGGGCATATACCAGAAATCAAATCTTTCTGAAATTCAACATTTTACTCCAGGCGGTGATGATCATAGTGTATGATTTGTAGGTTTTTATGTCTTAAATTAGAAAAGCATGCAAGACAGAAGCACTTTGACTAGCAAAATCCCAAGTGTTCATTTAACACTTCATCTGGACCTATATTTACTATTTAGGGTGTTAATTCAACACTCTGGGTGTTAATTCAACACTCTGGGTGTTAATTCCACAGTCAGGATTCTGCTGTGTATATGCCACAGACTCCCCACTATATATAATGTGTATGTTTGTTTGTTCAACTTTAACCCACATGGCCAAAAGAGAAAAAAAAGTGCTTTTACCAGCTTTTACTTAATTGAAATGACTGATTACTAAAACCCCATATGCAGTAGCAAACCATGCTCCTTTTCTAGCATCCTATCCCTACCAGCTGTCATGCTGTGCTGTGTAGATTCAAGGCCTGACACACATAGCAGCACATTCATTGGATCAGACGTCATGATCCATGCAAAGGAGTAGAATGAGAAGCACTAAGGAGAAAGTAAAGGGTGATTTATTGGGGAGGCAGCAAGAAGTACTAACAGCCTCACCCATTATCAGAAACTGTGAGCTCATAGCTCTCAATTTTATAGTTTCCCAAATAAAAGGCACCATGTTGAAGCTTTAAACTCAGATCCTGTGAAATTCTGCATCCAGCAGGCAACATGCAGTGAACAAGTAGCACATGCTACCACAACACACTTTTTGGCACTCCATTGAAAACCACAGTGCTATACAAAATAAAAGAATGTTGTGGTACAACACACCATTTACTGTATTCTGTCTTCCAGACAGATGTGAATAACTTTAAATAGTGCTAAAAGTTGTTTTTTCAGGATGATCAAAGATCAGCATGCAGTCTCACTCTTTATAGCTACAGTTAGAGTTTACAAAATAGAGTACTTTCTATTGTTCTGGGAGGGGAATAAAAAATATGGCCATTATCAAAAATGACTTGAACCAATTATCAGTGCACTGCTGTTAATGAAAAAAAAAAAAATGATGGTAATACTGTATCTTCTCTGAATGGGTTACATAATTCAGTGGTATATTATTAATGTGTGGTCCCTTAATTTATCTTATGCTCAGCTAAACCTCATGTAAACAGCAACAATTATTGTGTGATATTCCTAGCTAACACTATATATAGTATTATACTGCATGATCCCAATTATAACATTAAATTATCAAAACAAACAAACAAAATCATCTCATTCTGTGCAGAATGAGAATATAGTATTGCCCAGTCCTGCAGCTCCATCATCATTTGCCATAATCAATAAATCAATTAGCTGTTACTAGCTTTTGTGATTTAGTTACATAAGGTTTCGGAAATAGAATTATGGTGCCATGCGATTAAAAGGGATCTTATACAGGGCAAATTCTCATACCTTGCGCCGAGTTTTCTTGGGATTGGTTCTGGCTCCAACATTCACTCAGCTAATCATTGATCAGCTTAATTCAGTTGCTAAAATTAATGAGTAAATGATTGAGGTTGGCACTTATTGTAAGTGTCTCACTTACAATAAGTGAACTGCTAATCAATATGCAGGTTGTTGTGGCAGTAAATTTACTCATATTTTATTACCCTTAATTGTAGCCACTTTCATTTTCCAATCTTAACAGCAACATTTAGAGAGGCTCAGACCATGTATGGCATGAGTATGAATTAATGCAGACTTTACTGGCCAGTGGCAGTTAAATACCTTGTTCTTAAGTGCAGGGAAAGATATGTGGCCCATCTTTACCATGATGCTTCTTCTTATGGCCTTTGGAGGATAACTCTCCATACCTTTAAAAGCAAGTTACCCTTGCAAAACTTGCCAAAACTACATTTTCCCCACTTTTTCCTTTCAGTTCACAAAAGTATCATGTGGCTATATATAGTGGTGATCCATTAAAAAAATATACCATTATGACATTTTGATGAAGCTCGGAATAAAGCCACCATATATGGGTAAATACGAGATTGAATTAAAAAAAAAAAAAGCCATTTAAGCTAACAAAATGTGTGAAATTTGAATTGTTTAAATATACCCTGGATATTTTTATCTTTCTGAATATATATTACAATGTCAACAGAACTAAAGACAATATTGCCAACAAAAGAGTTCATCTCAGGTAAATGCAAAACACTTCAGTGGTAACTGATGAGAGAAAGAAGTAGTTCTTGCATTTGGGTGGCACATGCCCACTATAGACTTGGCTCATTTGATTGGCTTTCATGACTCATTGCGTTTTTACAAGACATAGAGCATTTTGAATAAGCACAACTTTCTATGGCAACTCCGAGCAGCTTACACACACAAACCTCCAAGAATCAATGTTTTGACAGAAACTAAGGGCTTAATGCTTGGAGTGATAGTCCCCCAGGAGCTTTTATTTTATCTCATGGTGATTCTTACATTTCAAATGAACATTTACTGTATGTAAGTAAAAATGAGGTAAACAAGTCAATGTAATATGTACCATTGAAAGATTCACCCAAGATAAAGAGATGCTTTTAGCTGAAAAGCCTCTGTTAATTAAAAATCCATGCACAGACAGGTGACACAAAAATAAACATTGGGGTGTTTCATTGGTGTCATTTTGCTGGCAGGATTTGCAAATACTTGCCACTTTGAAGTGAAGAGTTAGTGTACATTAAAAGAAAATTATTCTGTTTAATGGCCTTTACTTGTAAAAAAAAAAAATTTTCTTGATGGGAGTGAATTCGATTATGATAAATAAATAAAAAAATCCCCTATTTACATGGCATAATGGCTCACTGAAATGGTATGAAGGCAAACTATATATTATGTCCCCAACAATTACCAAATACAAAATCCTAATTATACATTTATGGAATATTTGGAAGCAAAGTGTTAGGCAGGGCTCTCTATCACCACCAAACATCAACTGAGAGAATAATGTACGAAAACATGATTTTCATCCCCCATTAGAGTTCTGGAGACAGGCATCATCAGGGAATCCGTTTTGGAAGCTTGCAGTGCCTCACCCCAAGTCACTTTATGTCACTTCTTTGGTCAGTTGTCTTTTTGATAAAGTTTTTCTTGATGATGATAGACTGTAGTATTAGCCATTAATACATGGTGTCAAACTGTCTCCAACATGGGTTGTAGTTATACTATTATGTTACTTCAAGCAGCTGAGTCTGACTGATGTATTGCGTAAGCATCAATCCTAGTTTTAATATTATATTTAAGTTTTATGAATATGGGGCAGATTTGTTTTTACGCCATTCTGCGCATTTAAATTCTGTGTATCTGTGTCAGTGGAACTTTAATTAACATGTGCTGGTGTCCTAGGGATAAAATGTTATAAACTGTAGAACTATAGTTTAAGTCCTGTCAGTCATTCAAGCTTTACTGTATGTACTGAGTTGCTCTTATTTGTGTCTCAGTCATAATATGCATAAAGATTTAACCGAAACAACATTGATTTTTTAATAATGTATGCAGACAGTAAGCTAAATAAATTCTTTAGACAACATTTTCACATATAATTAAAATATAATACTTGAAGATGGCATTTGATGTTTATCACCAAAAGATTTATAGTTTTACGTTCTGGCTGCATTTATAAATTTCCACTAATCAGTTGCTCCAACTTTCACAGATGAAGCCAAATATTTGTAACATACTGTATCTATAAGTGGAAAAGGCCTTTGACTGTCAGTCCATAAAAAAAAAGTATTAATTTCAACTCCCTGTTTTAACTGCGCTTTAAAGTGAAGCAATTTTGAGACACTAGACTATAGGTATGCATTAGCACAGTGTGACTTATCTTATGACTAAAAACGTCTTTGTAAAGTGACAGACGCAGACCTCAAGTTCACAGGAAAATACTGAGCATGTTCCACCTCCACACAGCCTTGAATACATCTGCATAAAATGATCTGTATAAAGCAGATTCAAGGCACCCAGTGCAAGCATGCTATTCGTCTTGATTGTCTTAACTATAAACTGTAAAATGAATTGCTACTTTGTATGCATAGACATGAATTTTTGAAGACACTTTTAGAAGTTGAGGCAGAGCATAGTTTGCAGTGAGGGAGGTAAATTCATGCACAGGCAGTGCTGATTGTAAAATTTCAATCTGAAGCAATGTATTCTCGCATGTGCGGTAAACTGATATGTTTTTGGGGTGGAAACAAAAGGCTTGTTGGCCGGAGGTTCCAGAAATAACAATGTGGAACTTTGTCTGCCCAGATGGGGGTCCTCAGGAAAGTTTACCTTAAATATGCCAAAAACTGCAATATTCTTTGCCTGTTTCATGTTAAGGAGGAATTTTATCATAACTGTATCTAATTGAATCCGAAAACAGGAGCATTATATCAGCAAAGTTTATTGGATCAGCATGGGAGTTGATGGGATCTGGACCTTTATTCTAAACTTGGAATTTTTGTTAGGATTTCCACAGACAGTGTTTAGCAGTTGAAATATACCCGAGAACTTAATCTCAGCTGCAGAAATATTAATACCCCTACCTACAGTTCTCTATGAACATTACATAAGGAATATGACACTGTGCTTTTGCTGGGTGCCTTAGTAATAAAGTGCTCTCTTCTTGTATATGTTATATGTTAAACTCTATGGACGGGCTTTCACTCCCAGACACTCAGATTAAAATATTATCAGTATTATTTAACAAAAAGCTTTCATACTTTAACCTTCACACTACTCCAGCTATCTGATTTCATTCTTTGTGGTGGTGTTTATCTGTTAAAGCTGCAAGTGAAATCTGACCTTTTATACTGTTAAATTTGGGATGAATTCATGGCAAAAAGGAATACTGAAATACCTCGATACTGAAATCTTTTTTCAGGTAAACATCAAAGTGATTGGTCAGTGTGGAGTCATTCCAATCCACAACCAGCAGGTTAATATTCATCTCTCAGCTGTTCCAACCTGTCACCCTGGCCAGATGCTTTAGATTCCCAGCCTGTGGTCCGTCTCATCCTTAATGCAGGACCTATCTGCAGAGAGAAGATATGGCCCCAGAGAGCTAAGTGCTCCTTCTCAAAAGGATTTCAAGGTCAAAGGACATAATCCAAGGACGGCTGTACATGATATGATCATTAAAATAGTTGCACGGAAAAAACAAGGGTGCGGCTTAAAGCTTTGTTGACGCGCTCTCTTTGTCTAAGCATGTCAAAGAGAAGTCACTTAGGTTTGCCAATTACCAGATCGCATTCCCAAATAAGGAAGTAGCACTCATTTATCAGTTGGAGGAGATGAAATAAAAAGACTGTCAGATAATGTAAATAATGTGATAATGAATGCAGCTCGATTACAGCACGTCAAATTATGGTGCAGTAATTTGGTAAGAAGCAAAGATTTTTCATCACATAATACACTAACTGTTTACAAAACATTTGAAATTATAGAAGTAAATGCCTCAAATAAAATTATAATATTCCTCAGTTTTTTTTTTTACATTCCTCAGTTTCTAACAATTTAAATAGGTTATTAAAACTACAGGAAAATGTTGCGTATTGAATACATTTCTGAGTTGCTTAACCACAATCATCTGGAACATGCAATGACTATTAGAGAAATTAATTAAATCCTCATGTTTTTTTCCCCAAAAAAACCTTATTACAGTATATACACAGATCTTCCATGATCTCTACACACATTCAGGAACAACCATAAGAGCATATGTGAGAATGAGTGAGAATAATTCCATAAAATAGTGACTAAATTATAAGTTATGCCTTCCATTAGATTTTTTTTCAACAAAGAAAAAGCCTTTGCTATGTTCTTGAAACCACTTTAAAGTGTTTTGTATGAACATGCATTTTCCATGCTCAAAACTAATCTAACTTATTAGTGATGTATTACCTGGATAGTTAAGTGGAAATGGGCTGAACATGTATTTTCAGTTTGAAGAATCATGTACTATCCCTACCATACAGTATATTAGTGCCAGAAATGTCAGGAGAGGGAGCTTTTGTATTTCACACCAATGTATGTTTAACCATTTGCTCAATTAAGGCTAATAAATAGTGAAACATAATCAGCTTCGGTTTGGTAAAGTGGTTGATAATTTACTGTTTGATAATAAACAGCATTTCAGACTTGCCAACAATTCCGGTTTTCTGTTCATTAAATGATGACATAATATTTAGCCGTTTATATTTGAAAGTTTAATGTTGTATGACATGTACACGTACACCCATAACATTAACACATTCAAATTGATTGACTATATACCAGTAAACCGGTGACAGGATCATGGGCACATAAGCCTAATTTTTGCCTTTGGGGAGCAAACGCTAGCCTGTCTGGTCTGATCCCACAGAAAAGCCAATGTAGAACCACACTCCAAAAAAGTCAATGCTGGCCTGATAGAAAGGCACCACCCACTGCTCCACAGCCTGCCCCACACGCTCTTTGGGCTCTTTGGGCAAAGAGCCCAAGGTCACCAACCAGGCCTTCAAACTCTCCAGATCCCAATCCGATCGAGCATCCCTGAGATGTGCCAGACAAACAAGTCTGAGCCATGGACGACCCCACCCTGTAACCCATCACACCCAAAGGATCCGCTGCCAATATCCCGGTGCCAGACACCACAGCATACCCCTATATGGTGGAGTCCGGCCCCAAGAGGCTAGAGCTGCCTAGGTGGACAGTGGGAGCCTACACAGGATTGGACATAATATTTTGCGTTATAATAATATGGCTGATCGGTGTATACTTTATAACGGCTATAAACAGCCATTCACTTTTCCTTTCTTTTTTATTAAGGATTTAACATACAGTTCCCTGTGTAGGTAGATTATACAAAAAGTATAACATATTCGAATGACCAGTCATAACCATGCTATTATAGAAAATTACTTAACACCTCCTGACCAATCAGAAATTAGCATTCAACAGTGCTGTAGTGTAAAAACGAATAGAGCTTTTTTATTATCACAGTGCCTTTGAAAGATGTGCCACTTGGGAGTGTGTGGTGTTTATTTCATGTTACAGTAATATTATAAGTATGTTACTCATGTTTTAATGTATTACATTTCTCTCAACTTATACCAGGGAAAATAGAGACAAGTATATTTTGGAAGAACATGGGCACATACTTCTCAAAAATCGTTAAAAAGTAATCTCAGACAATTACACTGCATTTTGTTGATCAGCATTGCTTCTAGTGTGTGGAATGTTGAGCTTTTCTGGGAAAACAAGAATATTGATGCTGGTTTGGAGCGCTGATTGTCTGCATCAAAGCATTTCTTTAGTCAAATAGTTATGTATGGTTTGCATATGACTCTTCTAACTTTTTTATTTGCCTTTAGATCTGAAAATCAGACAGAAAACCACTTATTCCAGCAACATTTCCGTATGTTGTTGGGCCAAGTCTTCTGATAATGCAGACATTCTGAACCCTCAAATTGATTATGAGGATTCCTAGGAGTGTCAGTTTAATCCAGTTAGATTTGTTATACTTTTGATCACTGAACACTAGGCCAGTGGAAAAATTCACTTGTAGATGGAGAAGTGCCCAAATACTGTACTGTACCTTGATTGCTGTCAGATGAACAGACAAGTATGGAAGACATAATATGGGATAAACACTTGGAGCATTTGTCGGAATACAGGGGCATATCAATCAGTGATCTTGGCATAGAGAATGTAGCAAATTATTCAAAATGTTGAAAGTGATGACAGAGTACTGAACAAGGTACAACAAGGGCTCAGCAAATAAAACCAAACCTAAAACTAACCATTTTATACACCAACTGTTTTATGGAAGAAATTTTATACCAAAATCATAAAAACTAACAAGATTAGGCTGAATAAAACTGAAGAGAATTTGGCATCATTAATGTTGGTCATCATCCCATCATCCTGCTCAAAACTTGTTCAGCTGGTCATACACATGGATCAGCCATAACTTTAAAAACATTAAAATTAACAAAAATCTTATAGTTGTGGTTTTCTGTGGGTTGTGTGGTGGGACCTCCATGTATTGGACTTGTTTGCCCGGTGCATGCCAAGGATACGTGATCGGATTGGGAAGTGGGGAATTTGGAGGCCAGGTCAACAACCTTGAATCTTTTGCTCAACCTTATACACTCTGTTATGTACTGGGTATTTTGCTGCATTGGCTTTTCTGCGGGATTGGACCTGCCAAAAGTTTTGATAATCAGTGCTAGTCAAGTCACCTGGATGGTAGTGTTTTTTGTTTTATTATTATTTTTTTATTTAGTCCTGTCCAATTCTTTTTCCCCGATTTTCTCCCCAATCTAGTCGTGTCCAATTCCCTCCCGTCACTAGGGGGTTCCCACATTAAGGCTACTTACTACCATTCAACCAGGAGGGCCGGGGGCTGTCACGCGTTTCCTCCGAACCACGTGACACCAGTTGATCTCTTCTTTTCGAACTGCTCGCTCACGCACCGTTGGGGGCGTCGTAACACACTCGAGGTCAGCGCTATCCGCTCTCTCCGCGTGCGCGAGCTCGCAGACGCCCCGAATGGCGTAGAGCCGTGCAATTAATGCACTAATACCTCTCATCCCTCCCCGCTGAGAGAGCTCGGCCAATTTAGCTCTCTCGGGGTCTCCGGCTGTGAGAGGTTACAGCATCACCCGGGGATCGAACCAGCGATCTCCGGATGATAGGGCGAGCACTTTACCACTGCGCCACTCGGAGGCCCGTGATGGTAGTGTTATGGCTGATTGGTGTGTATATATTTTGTGAAAGAAGACGATATCTGTATTAGGATTTGCCACTTAGTCTATTGGCTAGTTTGTATATTACTGATAACATTTTATATATTTAAATTAGACATTTTACATACAACTCATACACACAACTCGCAATTGCATTTTATTTGCTCAAAAATATGTATCGGACAATGTATCAGTAATGGGTTTAAATTGGGTTTAAATTGAACATATTGGTGGTTTTCCATGGGTGGGATCAACTGCTAATGATAATTGTGCCTTGCAAAAAAAAATTTCTCAAGGGTTATTTGGAAGGTTCAGTATTCTTTGTTCATAAATGGCTTTTACTAGTAACTCTGATAGGATAATACTTTGCTGAAGGATTCTACATAAAAAAGGAAAAGGATAGCCAAGAACTTCACATTGTTTATAATCATATACAAACATTGAATGCAATACAACCAGCATCAAATCATAGCTGCTTGTGTGTTTTTTCCCCTCATTTAATACACATGGCCTGGCACTCCAATAACCGTATTATTCTTACTAATTGCCATGTAAATCCCATCTCTCCTTTCAGATTTATGTGAATGTAAACTGTAACAGATACATATAAAACCATGAAATACGTACAGCACCTTGTTGTATCCACAACAATATTTTTAGTACTATAGGTTATGGTTAAATATAATTAATAATGCACATTAAGGCTCGAAGCTCACATGGTCATGTTTTTTAATAATATTGTCAGTAATAAAGTTGTTGTGTAACTGAAGTCACTAAATGCCTGGTCGAAAGATATAGTATAAATGTTTTAAATAATTTTATCGAGTCCCTGGCTTTTTGTTATTACTGTGAGAAGAAAAACAGGAAAAGGAAACACTTTCAGATAAAGCTACAATGTGCGCAATTAGTGCAGTACTTGCAGTGCATGCTGTTTCTTGCCCTAATTAAATGATTTGGGCTTGGAAAACATTGCTTATCAAAGTTTGACTTGTACAATAGGAGAGAATTAACATGGGGAACTTTGACCTAGTTGGTGCTCTATAGGCAGCACTGTGGTTGGGGGTTCGAATCTGCCCTCCAGGGCATATCTGCAGGGAGTATGCATGTTCTCCAAGTGCTTGGTAGGTTTCCTCCAGGTGCTCCAGTTTCCTCCCAGACATGCAATGTAGGCTGATTAGTGTTTCCAAATTGTCCATGGTGTGTGACTGGGTGTGTCTGTGTGTTTGCTTGTGCTCCTCACCCAAGGTGTACCTTGCCTTGTGCCCTATGGTCCCTGGGATAGACTCCAGGCCCTCTGCAGCCCTACATAGGATAAACAGTATAGATAATAGATGGACAGATGGAAGTTCTTTATAATAACAAATATAATTCATTATAATTCGTTATATAATTACTTATTTAAATGAAAGAGAAGTAAGTGATGAGCATTTTAAATGAACAAAAATAACAGCTTGCTACAACTGCTAAGACCAGCACCAAAACGAAAGATAGAGCCTCATGCTATTATACACTCAAACTGATGTTCAGGTAAGACTATAAGTTGAAAACAAAATTAGTATATACAGTAAACCAATGTAAGCAATCAATTCCTATTTATTACTTTAATGCATAAATAGTCATATCTGCCCCCAGCTGCACTATTATTGGTAAACTCTGGTAATAATTTCAACCAAGGTCTCAACAATTTTTTATGGAAATTACAAAAAACTGAGTTAATAAGCGGCAGCAGGGAGGCTTAGTGGTTAGCATTGTTACCTAGTACCTGCAGGGATTCCAGGCCAGGTTTGTGTGCATGGAGTTTGCATGGTCTCCCCGTGCTTGGTGGGTTTCCTCAGGGTACTTCTATTTCCCACAGTCCAATGACAAAGCAGATTAGGCTTATTGCTGTTCCCAAATTGCCTGTAGTGTACGAATGAGTGTGTATGTCTGTACTGCAATAAAATGGCACCCTGTATAGAGTGTACGCTGCAGGGGTGCACATCAGGGTTTATGTTTTCGGGGACCTCTGAGATGTTTGTTATGAGATTTATGGTAACGTGTTAAAGAAATAGTAAACAAACATTGGACTTGTAAATGGGTTGCTGCTGATGTTTTGTGCCAGATACCACAGCACACCATCAGATCTTGGAGAGTTCATGCCTTGATGAGTCAGAGCCATCTTTTTTTCGATCTTTCTTTCTTTGGGCCTCAGTACTTATGGGCTTCTTCTTAGGCCTTGGCTAGAATTTGACTTTCTGTTTTAGCGAGGACTTTCTCTGTCATTTGCACCTAAGGATTCTCTATAAGTTTAATCACTGGGCCCTGAAATGCAGACCCCATAATGTTCATTGAGGCTCTACTGGCAAAAACACAGCCCTACTGCTGTGATAATGGATGCCACCTGTTGAGTTCGGGCACTTATTACAGCTCTTAATGCGCATTAGCCACTGGGGACACAGAGAGGTGGTAGGGCAGGCAGTGCCACTATAAAGCAGTTGTAAGACTTGGCAAGGCCTGCACATTTTTATAAATTGGCAGAAAGTGCTCAGGCTCAGGTGGATGTGAGAATAAAAGACTTGCAGCCATACAGCAGGGCGAGTGGTTTGTCAAGGTTAAAGTATACTTTAAAGCTGGTCTAGGACAATCTTTATGTCCACAATGCACAGTTGGCTTTTAAGGACCTTAATAAGTGATGTATAGTTGAATGATGAAGGAATGCTGACAAGAGGAGAAAACATAAAAGTAGTTGTTGTGAAAGTCATTAGGAAGTGGAAGTGAACTAAAAACCAATTCAAAGGTCAAAGATCACAGCTCTTCGATATCCTTGAGTAAAAACACAACAGCCTAGTTTGCCAAGCTTTGAAATGCGAGGCAGGTTGTGGGCGGCATACCAGGGCAGTTGTTGTGTCAGGTGCTTCCGTGCGACAGGTTATTTTTACGGAGGAATTTGCGACCATTTCTATGTGTGTCTATTCTGTCATCCCTCTGCCATCTGTGCCATGATTTTCAACAGCTTCTGAACACAAACATAACACACATTGGGGTCATGGCACCACACTCACACACATGGTTCACACAGGCCACAGCCACATGCTAACCACAGACTACTACAGTGTCTAGAGACAGAAAAGGACAGAGACAGGCACCAGTGGTATGCATCATCGCTTGGGTGGCCTAGTTGAAATAAACTGCAAGTGTGAACTCAGGAGCCATGTGTGTGAATCAGATAATTGATTTTTAAGTAAGCAAACCCATGAAAAGAAATATTCCTTTTCTGAAATGAAGAGCAACTAATTGATGGAGGAAACTCTTGTAAGCAAGGCTTAATTATTAAACATATACTCTACATTTGCTATCACACAATAAAATAATTTATGTTAATGTGGTACCACTGCTGAATTGTAAATTCTAAAATAATTCATACTTTATTGTTACAACAATGCTGCTAATATTGTCTTTAGTACAATATTATGAGTTATATAATTGACTATATTTTCATTTGCATGAAAGATTATGTTACATAATTGGCATAGTGCTGTACTGTTCACTTTGTTAAGTAAGAGCTTAAGGAAAAAAACAGCACAATGTTGAGAAGCTGAGGACAAAAATATCAGCTACTAATTTATTAATGTACTAAATAAATAAAATAATACTATAATAATAGTGCAAAGACTAAAATCTGAACATCTGACTAGTGTGATCAGGGTTCAACATAACTGATGGCCCAGGGCCAGTAAAAACCTATGCCAGCCAGTTGATTGGACAGTCGCTGTCCCCTTATGGTAACAGTTCCTGCCACCAATCTGGCCACACCCACTGTAATGCTATACTATTTGTAAATACAACCTCATACATATAGAGCCTAAAGTACCTAAAATAATCATTTAACTAACCTTATTATATTGCTTGCCTATTTAGTCATTGTTTATTATTATTACTATTACAATTATTATTTTTGCTGGGTGGTGGGGCATTGAGGGAAAAAATATGTTGGGCATTGAGGGAAAAAATATGTTGGGCATTGAGTGTGATACTATAGAATATTTAGCAAAATATATGCTATTTCTAGTCTAAGTTAGCTTTCTAAGTGTGCTTTCACACTATGGACTCAGACAAGGATCGACATACACTTGATTACATAATTTGGCACATTGACATGGTGGTCTTGAGCATTGTACGGTGTGCTCGGGCAAAGTTGGAATCTTATCTGATATTAGTGTATGTATGTAGCATGTGTTGTTGTCATCTTCTGAACTGCAAAGCCATAGCTGATAAAGTAGGAAGGCAAACGAGAGGTGGACGCTTGACATATTTTCTGAAATATAAATAATATTAGGTATAGTGTAGAGGTCAACTTCCTCGTTCAATCTTCTCTTTGTGTTTATTGTTGGATCACAAACCAAGTAGATGCATACTGCCACGTACTGTATTGGACAGCATGAAAGTGTACTCGGGTATGGAACAATATGCCTAATGTGAAAGCTGGCCAGCAGGGGAGGCGAGGAACAGACATACCTGGGTACATTAAAAAGCAATCATGCTAGTGTGAAAGTAGCCTTGTTGAAACATGTCACAAGGATGCATCTGTGTGCATGTGAGGTCTGAAAGAAGCTGTGCCAAGCTTCTGAGGATTTAATTCTAACTGCTTGCTCTGAAAATAAAACCTAAAGCACAGTTCATAAAACTGTGAAATACTGACCTTTCCCAAAGGACATCCTAAATCTTTCTTTTCAATTTTTAGGTACCTAGCGAGATGTATTAATTCACAATAGAATGTGATTAGCTTCTTCCTTATAGATCAATAGATGTCATCAAGATTAAATGCTGCACAGAACATATACAAGGTGGTGAGTGATAAATCACTATGATTGTACTCACACATTGTGCATTGAGTCTTCTGCCAGCTGCATAGGCTGGCATCGTAAATGTTTTCTGTAAAATTCACTGGAACCACAGTGAGTATATTGGTTGATTTGCAGACGTATTTATTTAACTGGCTGTTAATAACTAGATAAAATGCTGACGCAAAGAATCATAGGTCATGTCAGTGCTTTTCAATCATCCTTACTTATTCTGCCCTTTATTGCACCCCTGAGTATCAGTAGCTCATCTGATTGAGCATATTTCCAAATCTAATCCAGTTATGTATTTGACTGACACAATACTGTTCATGTATGTGATTGTGTGATTGTTTTACATAATTGGGCAGCAGAGAGCATGATTATATAGCTATAGGACTCAAGTCCAGTCTGTATCTCCAGTTAAAATTAAACACAAATCCTATGTAGAAGATTTGCTTGGCAAGAAGATTCTGATTACAGCACAACACTTTAGAGGGCTAGTTACACACAAGGCACACATTAAACAAGAAACAGTGAAGAACAAAGTCTCAGGACTGTATAGTTCAAAAGAACTTTTGGTCTCTAAGCAAATCAATGCTTGCTCTTAGAAAGTCAGGACATACTTATAGAGATCGAAAATGACAATTTCTGGGACAAAATGTTACCACCAAATTGAAACATATTTTCGTTTGCTGTAAAACAGATGAGGGTTCTTTTGCTTCTATTGAAACATCTCTGAAATTATAACTGGAGGCACC
Source organism: Clarias pachynema (assembly GCA_030014365.1). Taxonomy (NCBI): domain Eukaryota; kingdom Metazoa; phylum Chordata; class Actinopteri; order Siluriformes; family Clariidae; genus Clarias; species Clarias pachynema. The sequence continues at coordinate 21,438,332 of JAQMYL010000001.1, forward strand.
AAAGTTGTCATGTGGCTCTCAACAAATGAAGAATCTGAAGTGTACCACTGACAACCGTACTTGTTGTGGCTTGACTGTGTAGCAGTGCACATATTTAAAATAAAACAACCACTACGTAATTGAATTAAATCTATTTTGAATTTTTTGCATTTGCATTGTTTCACTGGAGTTTTGTATTATACACAAAGAGAAGTTCAGGGTCAGAGCGCAGGGTCAGTTTCTTTGGTGTTTCTGGGACAGTTTTATGTTAAAAGTCTTGCTCATGGGACTGGTTGTGGTAGAACAGACACGCTATCACCCGCTCTGGACGAACTCACAATCGTTTATTCAAGGCTAGAGATTCGTTGAGATTCTTCATTTTAGGAACAACAGTGGACACATTCCAGACAGAGAACAAGGCTTTTTCTGGCTTGAAAACACTTAACATTTACAGTACAATAGCAAGGAAGAAGTCACTTGATATTGTGCACTTCAATGTGCTTTTGTTCTAATGAGAAATGGTTGTAGCTATGGAATCAAATTTGTGTCAAAAAGATTTAACAAAATAAAAGAATTGGACAAAAAGAAATATGTCGAAAGCAAATAAAAACTAGATGTAAACTAGCTTTAGTATAAGCTAATTTAAAAGTCTTTGTCAAAATTGCCACTAACAAGGCAAAGACCCATTAGAAACAGTTCAATAAAAAATGTCTCTTCCACTTTCAAACTTTAAAAATGACTAAAGACTAAACTGAAAGTATTTTAAAAAATGAAGAAAGAAATTGCAGTGGTACCTGCGAACGCTCTGTCTCACAAATTTATGCCTGACAAACTGAAATTTTGCAAGAAATTTGCACGAAATTTGATTTAATAAAGACATAGCACAATGGGCTCAAGAACGGAAGCAAGAATAAAGGAAGCGTTTTAAACGCAGCCAGTGCCAAGAGGAATTATAAATTAATGTTTTAATTAGAGTTTTAATGTCTATTTTTTCATATTTTACTTAATTTACATGTCTTTTCTAAAAGTTTTGATTGATTGTATACAGTATGCAAAAATATAATTATAGTATTGGTAATAGTAATTATAATCAATAATTAAGCAGTATCAAATAAGAGGTTGATATGCTCTGATATCTTCAGCACTCAGGTTGTCTGCCTACGACAGACAACATCACAGCCGTGCTGATATTCAGCACCGCAGCGCTCCCTTTCGAGTGATATTGTGTAATTATTAATTAAAATTTTCACTATTTTAGAGTCAAAGCCATACTAATTTTTTCCATCATTTATATACTCTTAGTTTAAAACCGATATAGAAACTCATTATTTTGGCACAACTACCCACCTTGACAGTGTGAATTTACATACCAATTGATGCATTGCAATCAAATTCACAGAACTTATTGAGGATTCCTGGTAATTGTGGGTGTCAGAAAGAATGTGTCAATTAGCTTGGCGGCCTTGACTGTTTGATTAGCATCCTACAGCCAATTAAAAAAATTGAGTCATAATTAAGAGGCTGGGAATGTTCTTGAGGACTGGTGCTATGCTCATTAGGATGAGCATGGTCAGATGCGTAGGTGCGGCCATGCGGATGGCAGAATGGGGGAGCTGCCACAACCTGTCACCTTTCATCAGTCTTACAAAGAAAAAAAAAAGTGAGAAATTCTAGGCCTTAGAAGCACACAGAATTATAATAAATGGCCCACAGTTGATTGGTTTTGCTTGTTTTTAGCCACTGACATTATGCATGCAAGGTCAACCTCGGGGTACTAGAAACCAGGCCACAATAATATGAAAGTCATAAATAAATTTACAACCATAAATATTTTATTATATTTAAACCAAAGTTGCTTGCCTCACATTTTTAAATAAAACAAACAAAAATATGAAATATTAATATCTTATATGCAGAAATGCTGCAGTACTATTCAGCTTTTATTTGAATCCTCTTTTGAGTTTAGTTCATTTATTACTACAAAAATGGTGCCAGATTATCACAGAAACATGGCCTGCACCAATCTGCTATAACATTAACACTGCTGCAAGGTGAATTGAATAGCATTATATACCAGTAAACTCCCCAGTGAATACACTTTAGTGTATTACAAATATATTGAAATCCTCGATAGTACATTGCAAATATACTAACAAAAAGTTAGTAACAAATATACTAACAAAAAGTATACTAACATCATGCTTTTACCAAATTTTGGAATTAAACTTTAAATATATTTCAAAATAATTGTATTATAGTACACTTTCCAAAAATATATTATTGGTTGGTCTAATTTCCAAAGTATACTTATTTAAACTTGTTTTTCAATGTATTTTTGGTATATTTAAAAAAAATATGC
>JAQMYL010000001.1:21450152-21467884 GCA_030014365.1 Clarias pachynema
ACATTTTTAGTTTATGTCTTATGGTGTTGACTCTTTTAGTGTTCATACAAATATTTACACATTAAGTTTACTGAAAGGAAAAACAGTTGAAAGTCAGAGGACGTTTCTTTTTTTGCTGAGTATATATCTATTCAGGAGTTGTGTATGTAGTAGTTGTAAAATGTGAATGGCAGTAATTGAATGAAAATAAACCAATTATGATTTTTTTTAGAACTAGCTCATAAGATAGTAATTCGCTTGCTTTTGGGTATTGCCAGAATTCACTTTTTGGTGCTAATATCATACTACAATTGTCTGAAAGATGGAAAGCAATTGAGAGGGTGACTTGTATTAGTAACTTATTTAAATTTAAATAAACTTTTTCCATTTTTCTCTGGGTTTCCACATTGGGTCATTTGATCTGCAAGTTATTACCTGGTTTTATGCTGGATGGCCTTCCATCTTAGTGTCTGGGTACTATATATGAACATAGGGTTAAGGGCCTTGACCAAGGGCTCAGGAGGGGCAACCTTGGGGTGGCAGAACTCGAACCCCCAACCCCTCCAATCAGCAGCCTAGGGCTTCAACTGACTGAGCCCCAACTGGCCTAACCTACAGTATTTAAATTAAAAATACATATAGGTATAAGGTATAAGGTATAAGTGTATATAAATATTGAAATGCCAAAATTGTTGACATAAAAATGGATTACTTTTGCACTATTGCACTTTAAAGATGGACAATATCACTGTGGTTCATTATTTTATTTCACACACTATGACCACACCGTACTACTGCTGCCTGCACATTCCACACTCTTAATGAAGTTTATTTATACTTTTATTGTATTCAATTTTATTTTATTGTAACAAAAAGATAAGCATTTCACTGCATATCATACTGTGTATGGTTGTGACAAATAATAATTTTTTTTATTTGACGCTAGAACAGATGTATCTACAATAAATAGCTAGTAAGTTGCCAACAGTGCTCCAGATTCATTCTGAATATTCATTAAACATAACATTTGAATATAATTAACTGCTTACAGTTTGGAAGAGTTTGTTGTAAAGTGAAATATAATTGGAATTGCTCCATCATCCAGCATTAAGTTTTTGGCACATTATTATGTCTCATTAAGAAAGCAGTCTGGGCTGAAATGTGCCGAACAAACTGTTCAGTGCGGAAGGACATGCTCAGGAACTGTGGGGAAAAGAAATATAATCCACCAATTTGTGACACCTGGGCACATTTACTTGTCAACAACCAGAACGTTAAGCTGTATTTTCATCTTCCCATTTTAATCAACAATCTTTGTCATTTCAGCCAAACCACTGTTGGCTTAACATGTACAGCACATACAGTATATTCACGATAGTGACATTATAGTCATGAGGACTTCAAAACAGACTGTCATTACAGCTTATTCTCCATATACAGATGCCTTGGAGTAAAATGTTAGTTTGAAACTTTAGGAGTCTTTAAAGAGTATGTTTAACTATTTAAATTTAAAAGGCCAAGACAAATTCAGTTTGAATATGATGCGGATCGTCTAAAATTATTTAGACCCCATTGATGAAGAGCACCCAGAATGCTTTTGAACTCGTAGAACTGGATAGGTGGTATTTGTAGTATGGCTGGAAAAGAAAACAGGAATGTCAAGAAGGAGCAGGAAGGCACAAAGAGCAAATTAGATGGTGATGTTTGACTTGGCTGGCTGTGTTGGAAATGGTAATAATAAGCACCTTAAGAGGGTTTGAACAGCTTACTTTTTTTCATCAGTATGCCACAGTACCTGTCACCTTCATTCCATACCTGCCTCATCAGTAGCCATGGCTGTTTTTTTTTCTCTATATCCCTTCTTACTCTACTCTCTGCTGTCTTTTATCCCAGTTTAAAATGCTTAGTTTACTCAAAGTGTGGCCTGTTACTGATTAAACACTGCTTGTGCACTCAAAGCTTGTATGGAATTAGTGGTAGCAATGGTAATGACTATACGCCACAACATACATCCTTTTTCAGTCTTAAGTCTGCATTGATACAGCACATAAAATATCTTTCGCAAACAATCTTTCTTAATCTCTCTATTTATATTTATGCCTATGGATATACAGTATGTTGCTAAATTACCTTCTTGTGACCGTATACGTAAAAAAAAAAGATCAAGCCTGGTTAAATGAATATTTTGAGCTGTTACAGCAAGAGAGTTAATTCAAAGCATGTGCAGGACTTTGAACAAAGACAACAGTTGTTTCTTAGTGAACCAGCAGTCTGATCATCATTTTCAGAGGAGACAGCTCATTTCCTTTTTTTTTTTAGCTTTTTTATTTTTTTTAAATTAAGGTTATTTTGGATAAGATATTGTAATGGTTTTATACTTCTTGATTAAGTACAATTTTCAGTTGCATTCATGATTTGCCAGTACATATGCTTCTAACTGATAAAGCCATATCCCATTTTTTAAATCTTTTTTTTTTATCATCATGATGTAGAGCATATCCTGTTTGAAGCACTTCAGCTTACTGTATACCGTTAATATGAGTTCCAGTCTGTAGCTTATAAGCATGATGTAGTTTGTTTACCGATTTTATGTGGGTGTCATAAAGTACCACACTCACCCTAACAATAGTGGAGAAGAAAGACTCATGCAGAGAGAACAGGTTTATTTAGGTTTAAGGCAAGTGGTTTTAATTGCTGAGCACATTGCCATGTTTAATTGAGGAACCTATAAAGTACCTGACTTTGAGAACAAATTGGTTATGCTTCAGGAACCTCCACATTATGATTTGCATTTCATTAGGACACAGCCATCCAGAAGCGTCAGGTGAAAATAGGAGAGTAAAGTAAGTTGCTGGTAATGGACTTCAGATATAAGTGGAAAAGTTTTACAGCTTCCTGATAAAGAACAAAGAACAAATGAGAAAGTGGTGAAGTGGAAGAACTGGGTAACTCTATGTGGATAGGCTTCTGAGGGTTTTAGTACAGAATTCTTTAATACTATTCTAGTCTATTGATGACTGCATGCTACAGATTGGGAGTAGTTTTCTATTTTTGGGTTTAAATTCAGCATTTGTCATCATTTAAAATAACACGACAAGATATTGACAGATTTATGTCTTATTTGAAGGCATCTACTGGTTAATTGAGATCTTTGGAGATTTACATTATTCATATTTTTATATTTTAAATATTTGTGTATAATATTTATATAATATTTATATTTATATAATATTTATTGCTTTGTGAGTTTTACCGTATACACACATACACACATAATTAATTTCGGAAATAGTAGTGCTAAGAACCATACTTAAAACCACCAAAACATTTCCCATTTAAATAGTAGAGATTTTTTTTTTATGTTATTCCTTTTTTTGTAGTTTTTACATTTGTGATGCATTGGCCAATAAGCCAGTGACTGGAACCAGCATGTTTTCAGCTTGATCTGCCATGACCAGCCTCTGGTATAACCAATTCTCTGCCAAGTGCATGGGCTTCTGAGAGGAACTCAACAGAAATGAAGCGGGGTACACCATGGACAGGGTGCCAACCCATCGCAGAGCACACGCACATACACACACTACGGGCAATTTGGGAAAGCCAAATCGGCAGGTCTGTGGACTGTGGGAGGAAACCGGAGTACACTGAGGAAACCCACCAATCACAGGGAGAGCATGCAAACTCCATGCACGCAGAGACCGGAATCGAGTCTGGCCGGGAATCGAACCCAGGCACTGGAGGTGCAAGTAGTAACTCCTTAAATACTGTATGTTGCTTGCTGGCCTTTTAAAAATATATATATATGCTTTAGTTAGTCGAATGTAAATCAGACTTTAACCAAGAAATACACATTGAGTATAGTTATCCATTCAAGTTCCATTAGCTATCTATTAAGTGTTAAATTAATTATTAGGTCCTGTTTAGGAAATGGTTTAGCACTAATGTATCTAACTAGTTTCACTCTTAGGTCAGACACTGAAAGAATATTTTATTTCAGTTTTTTTCATGTCCTTTTTTAAATTATTTGTAGATTTTCTTACATATTCTGACTCTTACTACATATAATTCATGAATATGCCTTACCATTAACATTTTGTATCATTAACCCAAATTGTATATGTAAGGCACTCTGAGATTTAACATTTGTAACATTTCACATTAATCACTCAACATTAACATAAATTCCACAAAGGATGTAAATTCCGCAAAAATGTTTTTAGATCATCAGTGGTCATAAATTCAGATTACAGCAACATATTAAATTTACAAAGTTCTTGCGATTCAGATGTAAGTCCTTACCACAAAACAAACAAGTGAGGAGACCACAGCGTCCGCACTGGGTTTGCTGACCCAGCAGGGTTAACGTCTGCTACCATCCAGCTTTCAACACCTGAAAATGGTCTCCCATTGAAGAGCAAAGTCAAAACATCTACAGGGCTGTCTAACATATCCACATCCCTCATGTAAACAAATGTTAGAAACCCAGCAAGACACCTGTCATCTTGTAAAATATATTTATGATTTCCATTGCCACCTGGAAAAAAAGATCTCAAGTGCTCCAGAGGAGAGTGACAACAAATCACAGGTGATCAGTGTTCATTTTCTCTGTCTGTTCATTTTCTGTTATGGCTGACTAATGCACCACCATCGTTTAAAGTGAAATAGTGTCTCCAACAAATCAACCTAATTGAACACCTATGGGAGATTGTAGAGTGACGGCTCTCTGCAAAAACATTATCAAAACCCCAACTGAGGGAAGATCTAGTCAAAGAATGGTAGAGTATCAGACTTGACTTTAAAAGGGTTATTGCAGTGGCTCACCATTTTAGTAACATACCTTCTTATTGTTTTGTCTTGAAGTGATGGCCCCTGACGGAAACTCAAAAATTATAGCAATTCTAAAAGTAGAGTGAGAAAGCCAGAGTATTCAAAGTGAGAAAAAATAAACATGTCTACAGTAAGGACAGCCATACACATCTGATTCTGTTTCAATGGTGTTGATTGTTGATTGAAAGCACTGTAAAGTCCATGATGAGTGTAATGTACATGGCCAAAGGTGCAAAACAGAACAAACTAAAAGTTATGAAAAACAAGGAACAAAGTTAAAGACAATAATATCTATCACATATGTAGTTTAAATATAATAGATAAGAAACATAATATAATTTACAGTAGGTAGAACTGTTGAAATGGGAGTTGCTATAAAGGATGGCACAAGCCATGTTTTAAAAAGAATTTGCATCAAGGTTTCCATAGCTACACAGTTAACAGCAGCGTCAGTTCGCCTTTTCCTTATAAAGACAACAAAATTGCAACAAAATCAGTAAAGCTGAAAAATCTTCATTGCAAAAATATTTATAAAAAAATGAATGACTGACATTTTTACGAAAACAAAAATATTTTCAAGTGAATTTGTGATGATTAAACATATACCTTGCTCTTCTCAGTTTTGGCACGCCTAAAACCACAGAATTATGAATTCTGTAAATCTGTAATCAAATGACTTATGTTATCCATTCAAGAGCTCTACTCTAACCAGTCCTACTGTAAATCCTCAATCTTTAATTTTAACAACTAATGACTAGTGTGGATTTATAGCTGTTGCAGTGGATACAATCGATCATATCAGTCTTTTAATTAGCTTTGGAATTAGAATTCCATTCATTGATGGATAGACTCCTGGTGCTGCCATAGTTTGTATAAAGTTAAAGTCAACAGTTCACTTTTACATTTAAAATGAGCCTTTTTCTATAATTATTGCCCCACTTACTGTATACTTCTATCTGAACAAGGTTCTGATATTGTGTCAGAAAGCTCCTTCAGATGGAGCTATAAAAGTCAAAAGCATTCAACTCTAATCAACCTCCAGGAAAAGTTCAGCCTAATTTTGATCGGATTTTCATATTTTCAAATAAACTGTTTGATTTGGCCAGTGTGATTCTGTCATCTTATCTCAAGTGCCACCATGTAATTTTAACAAACATGTTTGCCTTGCTGTTTACTGCTCATCACTTTATTTAATAGATTCTTCTGCTGTACTCTCCTACTGGATTCCCCTGCTGTTCGGATGCACTTTGGAAGCTCTGGTCTTTCAGAAGTTTGTTTCTGTCAGCTTTTAGAAGCAGTACTGACAAAGCATAATGAGCCCATAGGAGTGTCATTAAGTTAAAACCCTGTTAAAGAGATGGAAGCCACAAAACCGTATTTTTTTTTCCAGGGTTGTATTAGTGCTTGCTTAATTGTTTAGTAAACAGGACACTTTTCGACTGAACAGCGATTGAACACCTCTAGTGGCTCAGCTGTGTGAAAGGTTAGAAAATAAAATAATTTTGATGCATTGTATTTGTTGTGTCTTGAGACAAATCATGCTTGTAACTTAAAGGGAATGTGATAGACCCTGATTATGGTAAACAAATTACAGCCATAATCATCCTCAGGATTGGAAGATTTAGATGAACTTTTGCTTTAGTAACAACCCCAAGAGAGATGAGTCTGGTTTAGGCATGAGCGACTTTCTCTTACCCACCCTGTTTTTTCCCTGCATCACCAACCTGGCTTCCCCTCACATCTGCACCATGAGCTCACAATGTTTCCTTTTTCTCACAGACAAGAACTATGCTGCAGCATGCCAACACCTCACACGACATAATGGAGTTGGACCCGTTTTTAGTGATACAACATAGTGGTACCTGTTTCTGTTTTTATCCCCTATATTAGTCCCTTAGCCCCTGTGTTGGCTCAACATCAGAGCGAGTCTGTCATGATGTATAATGTATGTTGAGACTGTGCCAGTGCTGTAAAAGGAGATGATGGACATGCATTACATAGGATCTGCCTCTCATTTCTTATAGAATTACCAAGAAGTTGATGTTAAGTCACAGGTGTGGTTTCGTTACCTTCTGGAAGTTAATTTCTGGAACAGTTGAGCTAATGTGAAAGAGAAACAGTAATTCCTATATTCCAGCTTAGAGTCAGTAATTATTAGGGGAAAAAGTATATTCATTCATCATTCAGTAAGTGCACTAGCCTGGTCAGGGAGGGATCCATGGTGTGTTCCGAGCCTATGCTGGGAACACATGAAATGTCTTAAAAAGAATAATCCAGATGTAACTTCGCAACAATTCTTTCTCTTTATTTACCTTACTTTAGATATGGTACAAATTACTTTCATTTAACTTCCCGAACAATCACATGGGTACTTTTATTTTTTCTTGTCCCACTCTTTATAACTTCCGACATGGAATTTTGCATCACAGCTTAGGATGATATATGTGTGAGAGCTTTAATTGTATTGTACAAGGGGGCACTGAGGTAAATGTTGGCTTTCCTAATGTTTGCTGCGTAATCCAAGGTTATGTGTAAAACACTGTTAGTGGATTATTGTGGCAGGTTGTAAAAGAACACGGTGAGACGAGTTTCAAAAGAACTTCACTGGCAGCATTCTGGCAAAAGCTTCAATAAGGGCATGCTGTGAGCCAAGGGAAGCAGAGATGAAGGAGGTCTCACTTCTGTTCCTTAACTCGTACTTTTCTCCTGATCCTTACAAGAAAAAGCCAGTGTCTTACTCCCCTCTGTGTTTCCTATAAACTTTATGGGGACACAGTATGACCCATTATATCAATCCATATAGACTAGGTTTGCACCACTGCTCATGTGGTTCGGTCTTTTTTCTGTGTTTTATGTCTCCCTTGTTTGCTTTTTAGCTCTTTTAACACTGGTCTTTATGTTTTGTCAGCAAGGCTTTGGATGGATTTGTTCTTCAGTTATAAAACATTTTAAGGCAGACCTAAAACCTGAGAGAAAGTAACATAACTGGTAGAGAATAATAAAGTATAGGGAGTGCTGCTGAACAGCGCTGAATGTTATTTGAGTTTGACATGTAATATATAGCGCTTGAAATACTACTTTATATTCCTCAAATACTTTTTTTAATGATAAATAGTTCTGTCACTCTGTCAAATGTGTAGCAGGTCTAGGATTTTATTAAAGAACAGTTATTGATTATGTGAAGAATAAAACATGATAGACCTTTACTATAAAACAGAAAAAAATAACAGAATGATGTAATGCAGCAACACAAAGTTGTTTATTTTCCTATAACAACGTGTCCCAAAGTATTTTATTCTTTTTAGACCACTTAACCGCCGAAATTTACAAGTGCTAAGAATTTTTAGCAACACTTTAATAAATATTTGTTAGGGGTTAATTAAGGGCATGCCCTTTGTTCAGTAAATCCCAAATTATATTAGAAGTGCTTATGAATTAGATCTTCTGTATGTGTAATTTATGCTTTAATAGGAACTTACTATGTAAATTATTAGTCATACATAAATAATGTAAATTCACATCTTTTTAGTATTTAATTCTCAACATGTTATATGTGTACATATGTAACATCAAGTAAACTGCAGTATAGAAGCTGAAAAGGTCACTAATGCGATTAATGGTTTCTCTGCTTTAAAGAAGAATAAGCGAAAAGCATAAAACGTTTTTAAATCAAGTTGTATCCCGTATTCTAAAGTCAAATAAATTTTTGTCTTTTTGATAGTAAAACAAAATGGCATATCAATAGACCATTATATTTTCTATCCACAAAACATTCTGTACCACCAAAACCAACATACGAGGGGCATTCAAGTTAAACTTGATGTGGCAATAACACCCAGCCAAGTTCCTGTAATGTACAAGTGGTGTTCACAAATGATTGTGTGTACAGTTCCCATAGACAGACTTCAACTTCTGCTAGTTGGTGACAAGTTATCCATTGATTTTCAAGAATCAGGAGTTTTATTCTTTGAATGTTCATGGGAACCACTGCAGTGGGCTCCAAGCCATCTTGGCTGGGACCGTCATTAACTGACATATGGCCTTCTTTAAAGTGTTTGCACCATACAAATGCTTCTTTAAATGTCCATCAGTTTTATCTATTCATTCTTAAGAATGCCCCTTGATCTGATAACATATAACACCACAGGGCATTAACTAAATTAGTTTTGTTTTTATTTTATTTTATTTAATCAACTACTATACTAGTATGTGTCCCTTGAAAGAGACAGGTATCTGTTTTTATTTAATAAAGAACTATAAATTGTACTTTACAAAGTTATGAACCTGACACTCACTTCCATAATCAATGTTACTTCACAAAGTGCAATATCTGTTAGAGCATACCTTTTAGAAGTTTAGTGCATATGGCATGATTTAGCTATTTCAGTGGATTTTTATCACGCCCTGTATGAGAGTTGGTTTTACAAACACTCCAGTGGTGACAGCTCAAAGCTGTCCATGTCACACACTAAACATGGAATTTGCTGTATTTTGGACTCTACAATCTGTGTATGAAAAGGCAAGAACCATCTCCAAACCACTAGAATCCACCTTTGTACAACTTAAGTGATGCTTTGATGTTACTTTTATTGCCGACTGATTACGTTTAGAATTTTCTCAAAAAGAGTTTTGATGTCTACACTTTCTCCCATGACAGTCTAGTTTAGGATCGGATTCAGGCAAGTTCGAAAGGCCCCTAAGGCCATGTCCACACGTAGCCGGGTATTTTTAAAAACGGAGATTTTTTATCTGCGGTTTTGGCCTTTCGTCCACACGCAAACGCAGTTTCCATCCAAAGTGAAGATTTTCCAAAACTCTGTTGTCAGTGGTGTTGTGTAGACAGGAGAACCGGAGATTTTGCGTTGTTGTAACATCACCTTGTGCCTATGACGTCAGCTTTGTTTATGAGGATATTATGTGCAATGGTGGACGTACGTACAGTAAACTGGTGACTGTGTTAACATTGTGTACTGGACCACGTACCACGAAGCTCACTGCTGCTACATACTGCACAGATGACACAGACCCCGCAGACAGCGACGGCAGTTTTGAACGAGACCCGTCGGAGTTCTACAAAGCGCAAACGGTAATGATGTTTTGTCTAAGATTCTGATTGGGCCCCTGTTGATTAGGTTTCCAGTTTGACATGGCATCAGGGGCCTTCCCCTTATCAACCAATCTTTATTTTTCTCTCTAACATTAATAAGACCTGTAATGGATTGGCACCCCATCCAGGGTGTTCCCAACCCTGTGCTCTAAGTCTCTTGGGATAGACTCCAAGCCATCCTGTATACAGGATAAAGCGGTATAGACAATGATGAGATGACTTGTTGACTGATGACTCACTCATTATAGTTTCACTCAGGAGTACTTACTGTCATTCTAAAGCAGATGAACATGATTTAGCTTTGTTCGTACGGACGTTGATCTTTAGGGTGAGTGTTGGGTTGGAGATGGAGATGGAGATGGTTGGGTTTGAATGACGTACGTTGTGGTTTACTTCTGACATTTTAATGAAGAGGTATTTGCCCTTATAAACATCATGCACTTTGGATCTGAATTCCAAAAGCTGTTTTGGATTGACATTGTTTTATGAAATTTCTAAAGGGCAGCATCCCACTCTAAACGTTCTTCCACTGATTATATTAAATAAGAGACTTGGAAGATATTTTAAAGAGTTTATTAAAGCTTCCACTGTGGAGCATGGCAGTGATTCGAACAAACAAATTAGGATTAATTGAATATCATATTTGTTTTGGAAACCACCATGTCGGCATCTGTGTAACCCAGAGCGGCCTTACAGTGCAAAATTACAGTGCGTTTTGGATCTACAGAGAGGTGATGAACTTTTTAAGTGTCGGAATGCTAAGTGACTTGAGTAAGGCTAATTACAGTATTGTTGACGACTTACTCGATTTTTTTTTACTATGATGAATATATAAAACATTTTGTAACATAATTTGCCCTTTGGCCAGAGGGTAAAACTCATGAATCTGTGCATCATGCCAACTCTACCTACTAAATTGACATCTTTTCTCATTTTAAATTGCGGGTGAAGTGGTATTTGAGAAGACTTTATGCCAGCCTAGTGCAAAGTGGATTGTGGTTGTGGCACATATATAATGAAATAAATTATGGGAAAAAAATAGGGAAGAAGATGCCAGGAGAATCTTGGGCACTTGCACTTCTAAGTATGTAACAAGTGTTGTGAGAACAAGAGGGAGGATTTGATTTGCAGAACCATAAGCTGTCTGGGAGTAACAGAAAACCCATAGCTCCAAAAAGTCTGCAGTTGTTGACAAGGAACCAAATAACATGGTCCAGTAATTTTGTCCTCATAAGTGGACTCTAACACACTTCCAACATACTTCCTCAAATCCATGGCTGCATGCTGCATAGACTTTTATCCGCAATGACACAAGGACAATTGATCGGCAATTTATGGAGTACCTTTTCATGAAACAAGTCATAAACACGAATAGTGGGATTCATTCAAAATCATTGCAGAGGTAGTTGAGGATTTAATTTACTGCAGCATTAACAATAAGTAGCACTTGCACAGAATCACTACAACTCTGCATTAGTTTTTCCACTATTAAAGCTGTGTAGGTTTGAACATCCCCAAGCTGTGATTCATGTGAAATAAAACTGATCCACAGCTTTTCTGTGAGTAAAAGCTTTCCTTACAAAGTTCATTATGCAAAGCTTTTGCATGGTTGCACAAAGTACACTTTCACTTATTGTTTATATATTTGTAATACTGTATATTGTAGCATCAATACATTTCTAAAGAGATCATTATTTTTTGTTAAAAAAGATCATTACCTGGAACCATATACTTCATAATAAATTAAATTTTTCAAACTTTGTGTTAACCTCTGATCTGGCTTTAATGACTTACCAGTAAAAACACAAGGCAATTTTTGCCCCATCTGACAAATGCTATTGATATTGTTTCTCTTAATTTCACAATGTGGTTACAAAAACATTCATGTTTCTTTTTCTTCTTGGAAGATTTCATTCTGAAAATTCATGTTTCTCTTTGGAGCACAGATTTATTGTTTATTATCTTAAATCCAGCTGCCAGGAAATATAAAAACATACCAACATCGAGACATTGAGGATTTAGCAAGAGTTTTAGCCTTTGACTTAATTAGGCTATTCATTCATTCATTCATTCTTCATTTATTCATTTATTGTGGTCTGTAGCAATATTTAAGTGGGGTGCACACTCCAACTGTTACAAGGCACAATACCAGAGCATCCTTATAAATGTTAAGTAAAATTATATATTTTATTAGTTAAATAAGATGTTTTTAATTGTTAATGATTAAGCTTAGATTATTTGTAGAGCTCTTTAAATCTTATCAGCATTAATGTCTGTTATTTAAAATCATTCAACACTTTCTGACCAATTTAATTTAAAGGTTTCATAGTCATGAAGACATTTTTAATAGGTATGTTTTAGACCACAGGTTTAACTTGTACACTTAGCTGTCGGGGTGCTTTTGTAACATTCAGTTAAACGGTATACACTTATATCTCATTTCTGCAGTGAGATACCAAAAAAAAACATTTCCTATTTAAAAAAAAAAGAAATATATATATATATATATACAGATTTCAAAAAGCATAATCAGTTGAGGAAAAATGACCATTGTTTGCAGTATGCTTCAGCATAATCAGTGTATGATAATTTAATGACTAATTGGCTAGAGGTTAAGGTTTGTACAGCATGCTGCATTGCCTGGTATAAGATTGCTTAACTGCAATCTCTGTATCATGGCTGACCTTGCCTGCTGTTCCCAGCTTCGTAACAAGCTAGAATGTGAAAAAAATGTGACAAGAGAGGATTACTTTCTCTCTTTCTCTCTTTGTTTGTTTGTTTGTTTCTTTCTTTCTTTCTTTCTTTCTTTCTTAAACTGTACAGCACAATAAAATAGTATGGAAGAACCTGAGGTCAGAGTGCAGTAATGTTATTTATTATCAGAATATTAATACCATAAAATGTTTAAAATGGCCTCATTGAAGTTTTAGTGAGGGATACAAGAAAATCTTAGCAATTCATATTCAAATAAAATCGTATGGAAGAAACTGAGGTCAGAGTGCAGCAATGCTATTTATCGCCAGAATATTAATAGCATAAAATGTTTAAAATGGCCTCATTGAAGTTTTAGTGAGGGATACAAGTAACTCTTAGCTATTCATATTCAAATAAAATAAGAAGAATGCATAAAACTACATAGTATTCAACCTTACAGAATATGAGGGTGACACCGTGTCTAAAATTTACTTACTGAATGATTTTAGTGACATGCCTGGTGTAAAATGTGATGAAACCACCGCTACACACTTAAAATAGTGCCAGAGGAGAATTGTGCCAGAAGGGAGTCAATGGTCATGCAGCATAGATTGCTCATTTAAGTGTTTTGACTACAAGAACATCATAAAGTTCTTTTACTACCTACACTGACCTTGTAAAATCTCATTATGCCATTAAATATACATTAAGGTCCTTTAATGATTACTCATCATTAATCATTATCTCAGTGAAGGATGCTGCAAACTGTAATTATTGTTTTTTTTGTGTGTGTGTGGGTGTCACAATTATCCTTAATTTAGGGAAGCTAATGGCTTGCAAAAAGTAGCTGCTGATCTCCAAGTCCTAAAGGTTTTATAAATGAAAAGGGTCAGTTGAAAATTACGGCCTGGTTGCTACTTTCCGTCTTCCATAGTGTCTTTCCTCTTCTGTTTATTTTGCCTCAGTGTCTCAGGAATAACTGCAAGCTGGAAAAAGTGACATTATGCTCATGTGCCAGCTGATGTGGCACTTATGTGGCAGCTTAATCTCAAGAGTAAAATAAAAAATCGGCTAGTTGTGCAGACTGTACCATTAATTCAATACCATGATGTTAAATTTAATTTTTATAGCAACAACTGCAGAGTATAAATCGAATATTATCAAATGTGTTGCAAGGATGCAATGCGAGCATATTGTGCATATAGCATACAGAACTTTAGAGTTAAACCCAGGACAGTGTACTGTATATAATTACTTCAGCAACACGTAGGTATGCGTTTACGGTATCCAGGTGGGATTATGCACTATTGAGCCTTGAATTTGTATTTATCCATGTGGGGACCATTCACAACAGCAGAAGATGAGTCACAGGTGGAGAAAGCTCCAAGCAGAACCAGAGCATCAGGATGGATTATTTCTTACAGGAGCATCAGTCATTGTCTTGGCAGATGGAGAGTTAACGTGTAGCATTTGGAGTTTTTAGAATGCCATTACTTTGATTTACTTTTGTTTAATACACGGATAGAATTTGTTTTCTGTAGTCATCTGACTACAGGGCTTTTCTAGGACACAACATTTTGGAATTCAGAATATATTTCGTTTCAGTCTTTTATTTATTGCAGCCTTTGTTTTCCCTGTATTGGCAAATTTTACTTGCCATATGCGTAATACTGCTGATCCTTCACAGCTTTAAAGTAATTGTAGGAATAATTGTAGGAAGCTATACAGATTTTAATAGCCTCCAACAGGAGTAAAATGGTTATAATTTGAAATCTGCACACAAGTAGATACAGAATAGTGCATAAATGAGTAATGTATATTGAATATCCTTTAGTAAATATTAAAGTTAATTTTACAAATAATGAGTAAATATTGTTAGCACATAAACTCATTTATAATTTAAACTAAATTGTACAGGTATTTTTTTGTACTCTCTTTTTGTAATACCTGAATGTGTCAACTAAACAGTTTATTGTCTCAAACGCTTTGTTAAAATTTTTGTCAAATCACAAAGAGAATAAACTTTGAATCCTACAAGCATTAAACGCTCATAAAATAAATTCAAGTACTTTCATGCTTTTAAACAAAGCACATGAAGCCAGCAAAATGTGATGGAATATCAAAGCCATGACAGGAATATCAAAGCCAAAGCCAAGGTGGTAACATGTGATGTTACCACCGTCAGCCTGGAGCTCACACCACATCCAGAAACAGAAATAAATTCACACTTGCATAAGCTTTACTTGATACTTTCAGTGACACTTTCATTTAATGCCCAGATGTATTCAGGCAACTGTTTCTATTGGGACATCTTTTCACCTACCTTGAGAGGTACCTCACAGCTGACTAACTGGACAGAGATAAATATCTAGAGTTCACAACACACTCAAACACATATTACTCAGGTTACAAACAGTATTCACAGTGGAATACTCACCAGCTGTTGTTTTATAAAGCAAAGACGGCAGCCACCAAGAGCTTTGTGATGGAGACTGATATAATGCCACTTTGACCACCTGCCTGGTTAATTGTCAATCTTTTTCTTGTAGATGTCAAATTAGCAGCTGGGTCTCCAGAGGGGTATTGTTCTTAAAATAGTAGAAAGTCCATGAGTTTCTTTCACAATAAGAAATAGCAGCTTTAGGCACTTAATTTGTATTTAATATTAATATTGGTACTGCAGAAGTCATTCATTCATTCGTTCATTCATTCAAACTGTCATAGCAAATGATGGTTGGTTACTGCTCTAAGGAGAAGTTTCGGTACATTACTGAGGACTCCAACCTCTTTACCGCATACGTAAATCTACATGAAGCAGAGTATTGAACCAATAAACTCCAGCTAATATAACTTAAGTTGTGAAACAACAGCTTGGCTATTGATTTGTTTATTACCTTCACTGGCTCTAAGTACTGTAGTCTCTGATTTCAGTTGGCCCACTGCAGACTCTGTGGGGAGGAAAATTGCATTGCACAGGACACATTGGTCAAGTTTCAAATATCCAAGCATTTGACTCAGCCAAAGGAGAAATACATCGAGCTCTAAAGGTGATGAAAGCTCTTCTCATAGTTACAGGGTCCATACATAAGGACCCTAGCTTCAATGTGAAAAGCAAATTCTCTTAGCCGATGACTGATTGAAGATTGCCATCAGATGAATTTAACTAATATGTAACTGCAAATTTTTCTTGGCATAAAAGATGAGCAGAACACATTCCACGCATGCATTTGTAACGAGAGATGTCGGTAATGAACGAAAAAAAGAAAACACATTCATATGGAGCGAGTATGATTTTAGGCTTGAGCTATTTGAGCCATAGCTTTATATCCAAAGGGGAAATACATTTTTATACACAGTTTTTTCCTTCTCTTAAACACTGTTAATTAGGCAGAAATGATGAATATTGTGCTGGAAGGATAACAGAAAATCATAATTACTGGTTAACCAAAAACAGCAAGGAAGTCGAATCCCACAGAGTTAAACTGCTACTGCACTGACATGCTTCCGCACTTATCATTTATCAATGTTCGAAGAAATCAAGTAGAGATAGATAACAGGCTCTTACTGTGCAGTATACTGTACTGTATATATGCAAACATTCATTTAGAAAGGTTAGTCTCTTTGGAATAAGTTTACAGTAAATGCAATAAAAATATATATGCTACTTGTGATAGTAAAGACTAGATTTTTACAAAGTGGGCTTAAACACAGGGAGGACTGTTCACATGGAATAATTTAAATGAAATGAAATTAAGCTTAAAAGAAATGAATTAAGTGAATTAATGAGACTAAATTATATGCACAGTCAACAAACCAGCAACTCTAATAATGAGTTCCTTTTTTCTGCTGTTTCCATTATAAGGCTTGGCTCTAGACTGGTTTAACAAAAAAACATTCACGCTGTCAGTGTGCTAAAATTGTGACAATACCAAAGCCATCCACGGCTGCGAGTCCAGAAGACAAAAACTGGACAAACTCTGTCTCTCCCCTCTCAGTAACAGTGATGCTAACCAATATGCTGTCTTTGAGTCTGTTGCATGCAAAAGGGTGTGTTACACTTCTCCGTAATGGCATAAAACAGAACTACTGCTTTTTGGCACAACTCAATCACACACACATGGACACACACACACACACACACACATACAGTACACACACCTGTATCCCCTGATCATAGCTGGCTTGAAAAGTATAAACGGTGAGTTAATTTAGCCAGAACAATAGATTTATTAAGTTTAGAACAAAGAGTCTATTCAGCAAGTGCCTGTCTCCTGATGTTTCATATCCAGACCTAGCAGGATGTGGACTGATGTCATTCATAAAAATATTTTCTGAGCTCTGACAGTTTGTGTGTGTGTAGAGGGGGATGTTCACTGGATACAGTGAGTCATGACAAGGGAATCACGATCAGAAACACCTACAATGCGCACACACACACACACACACACACACACACACACACACACACACACACACACACACACACACACACACACACACAGAGCTACAGATTCCTTACAGACTTTATTGTTTAATATGGTTTAATAATTTTATATTGTAGATATGGACTTTACAGAATATCAATAAAAGAACTGTGCTTAATCAATGTGGTCGTAAAAGCCATGGAGAACATGAGCCTTAAGCCTGTCTGACACTATATAATATTATCCTGTTATCATATTTCCTTGTGCATTGTTCTTGCTAACAAAATATTTAAAACCGGAAGAGAATTTCACCATCAGGGCCTGTATGTACTAAGAATCACTTCAAGGAATCATGCTCAAAGTTATTTAAGGAATAAAAAAAAAATCTACCTCATAGTAGGACATATAGTTATTTATAAAATTACATACTCTTACTTTCATGTAACGTCACTGTTTTCAACAGTCTCAGTCTCAGCTTTTTTTGTAGTTTTAAATGGTCGAAATGGAAATGGTAAAATCAGCACTAGTTGTGTGAAAGCTTTATATACATTGACAAATCTTATACTGTAGATGCATGACTGAGATCCTAATCAAACTGCTCCAATCAAAACAGTTTCAGGCCCCTATGATAGATCTGTATAGGACATAATCTGATTAAAATTACTTTGAAAAGAACGTGAAACTGGAGAGAAAATTCTGGC
>JAQMYL010000001.1:21500464-21510936 GCA_030014365.1 Clarias pachynema
ATTTTTAATCGCAAAGATGGACTTTAAATAATTAGATGTAAAGACAATGTTTGTTTGGAGAAATAAAGGTATAGGAAACTAATCTTCAGTAGTAGTACTCTGCCAAATTCATTTCCTAGCTAGGTTTACAAATACATGAATTTTTTTTAATGTAAATATATAATTTACGTAATGTCATGTAATTTAGAAATATTAATGATTATTTAAAACACCAACAAAAAAGAGTAGCTTAGTTTACTATGAAGAGGATACATCAGTTTCCATTTTCACATGAACCAATGGTCTTGGAAAAGTTCTGTCATTGACAAGAGTTATGCACATCATCCAGGTCCTGACTGAACTTTCAGAGTCCTGACAAATTTACTTAGGATTGTCATTCAGAACTAGAAATGGAAGTATTTTTGTGTAGTTTTGCAGATGTACAACTCAAGATGAGCTGCTTTACTGGAATGAAGTTGCGATCTTAGAACCTAGCCAGTATGCAATCTCTCCACAAATGTCAGAAGCATTATTCAATTTTAAACATCTCAAAGTCTATTCCAGGACAAAAAAAAAGTTTTGCATGCTACGATTCAGAAGCCAAGCTGTCATTAAAAATAAACTGATTTAAAATCAGTCTGATGAGGTTTGTAAAATGCATGGCAAGCCAAGTACACCGAGGCACCTTCAGGATTCAGGCAGTACACTTATTTAAATGTATTGAAACCATCTGCACTGAAATATAGCTAATCATTTTATGGCAACTAAACTTTGGTCTCTCGATGCAAAGGAGGACAAAAATAAGATGAGGATAAGTGAAAATAATCTAGTGAGGCATCGTGACGCTTCCTTTCCTTGCCTAAGGAGAAGACTGAAGGAGAAAAGTGAAAACTGAACTCCATTTTGGTTAACTCATGTCAGACATTTTTCTTTCTGCTGGTAAGGGCATTATTGTAACACAGGGACAGTTACTATGAGGCCAAACTAATGGCATATAAACCCAGCTTATGTTAACCACAGTCTTCTTATATAATGTAGTGGGATCAGTGCAAAGTCCCACTGACTCCAGGCAAATTGATCAAGCTTACTGTAAAACTAACAAAAATGAAGCGAAGGCAACACTCCAGGTTTAGTGGAGCGCTACATAACTCAAAAGGCCAAGGCAGTATTTCTGTCAGAAGATCTCTCAGTGATCCTCTTGTGCTTGCTTCCAATTTTATTGTCAGGATGTCTGTGGTTGTTAGTAACTCATCCCGTAGTGATGTCTCATTATTTAGATTTATTATAATTTTGTTTGAAAGAATATCTTCTTCACTTATCCACCGAAACAGTAGACAGCTGTTTCCTGAGCTTTCCTCTTTTAAATGACCTATGCCATTACTTCCCAAACATGGTAGAATGGAATATCCCATAAACATGGTATTTCCCCACGTTTTTATGACAACTGTTTAAAAACCACTGTTCAACTAATTGCTGGAATGTTTTTTTAAATAGATATATACCAGACATTTAGGTTGTGTTGGGATGACAGAGCAGACATAAAAATATGGCCACATTTTTCCTGGAAAACCATTTCATTCAAAATAAACATTCAAACTATTTTTTCAATTGTCACTTAAAACAGATGGGCAGATACAAAGTAATGCACCAGACATGGAAAGTCTGGCATTTATTATTATATATCTGATATTATTAATCATATAAAAGATATTTTGGTTTAAATGCAAATTGTGTAGCCTTATGGGCGATATGTCTTAAACTTAAATTTTCCAAAGTGCTACTTACTCAGTAGACTTGTCCAGTGGATTACATAATCCATATTATCATGTTATGTGGTTGTTGTTTTTGTTATGCGATTTTGTCCCCAGGGACTTCCTGGTGTACCCTCCATGGCTGCATTACACAGCAATCAAATCCTGACTGTAAAGGTTTGTTCGGGTGGCGCAGGTGCTCAGCCAGACTCTATGGCTCACACACTGAGATACCCAGAACTTCTCACTGTCAAGACCAAATTCATAACAGAAGAACAAATTGATTTAATCAATCAAGTCCAATCAACAACAGTTACACATTTCAACTGCCAGCATCCCCAATGAAAGAACAAGCTCTTTTCTGAATACTATATGGCAGTGGTTTTCAAACTTGAACCATGCAAGGGCTTTTAAGGAACCGAGTTTGTTATTGCTTCCAAGGATCAGGTTAATTTCATTATAAGGACTGATTTGTTATAAGGTTTGCTAAAGACTGTTAAACATTGCTAAAGGCCAAAACACTTTTCACCATCAAGAATTTAATTCATGACTGAGTCACCTAGCCTAGTAGCTATTTAGTGTTATAGAAATGCTGTAGTAAATTAACACATCAAATATACAATTTTAATCAGTTTAACTGATGTGCAAAGCAAGACAATTTGATCACAAGAATTTTGTACAGTTACAGTTGTTATAATGAGCAATGTTTTCAGCAGGATGGGTAACACCAAAATAAAAAAATAAAATAAATGAATAAAGAAGCTAGCCACTTTCCAAAAAAAATATTTAGTAGAACTCTGTATGTATGGTGCAATGGAGAACACTTTGCAGAACTTTAATATTATTATTATTTATTTATTTATAAATAAATAGAAAATGGTTAATTGCTCATCTACAGCATAGGTCAAGTTCACATTCTCATTGTGTTCTATTAGCTCAGTTGTCTCAGGAAAAAAATCCTGTTGTTCTTGATTCCTCTCTCCAACACTCAGCCATGCTTATTCTGCCACCCATGGTTAGTCATTATTAAACATAAGGCCTATAACGCACAATATGCTCACAAACACACTGAGCAACTTCCAAAATATGTATATTGTACATATACATTAGTGTATTTGGTCTAATGTATTGTTCTCATTGGAAGCCACGACCACAGAGAGTTAGGGCCTATAGTCTTTTTCTATAACTAACACACATAATACAGAAACGTGTTGAGAGCCACTGCTGTATGGAGTCAGATTGAGGATGGTCGGCTTAACAGGGCTAGTAAAAAAACTAACCATGATATGATCTGGAGAGTAACCATGTGAGTGAATACCTATGTCTTACCACAGGTATTTCAATACAGGGTATTTCACTACATTTTTTAAAGCTTTAAAAAAAAAAATATATATATATATATATATTTTTTTTTTTTTTTTTTTATATATATATATATATATTCACAGTCATATATTTGTATAAATCACCAGAAAAAATAACCATCACTTCAGTGTGTGGAGCTCCTGGTGTCTGGCTTAGCACTAAGCATTACTGTGATGACAGTGCATTCAATGAGGCAAAATTGACATGTTTCTTGGGGCTGATGAAGCCTAAGTGGGTGTCCCAACACCCCTGAGGTGGTAATTGAGACATCTGGGACCAAATATAGTCTACACTTTAAAAACCATCACTGCAGAAAAGTGTGAATTTCTCCTCATGCTTGAAGGCACTGAACTTGGCCTGTCTCAATCACTTGATCTAATCTATGTTTATGCTTTTTTATTTCTTCCACTTTCTTCTTCTTCTGGGACTTCATCCAACTATCTTCTCTCCAACCTCTCCCACTTCTGCCCTCCGACCTCTTGATCTCTCACTCCTGCTCAGATGGTCTTCCCTAAGATCAATCATGGCTTTCTTTCTGCTGATCAGCAGCTCATTAAGCGTCGACTCATTAAGGTAGTGCTTGACCTAACTCTTCTCTACCAGTAGTCCACGGTTTTTTCCCTTCATTTCCTTCTGGTTCTGCCTGGGCAACAAAACATATGCAGTAATAAATAACAATCATTCTATGCTTGTAGTGGAACTTTATAGCTTCTGAGTACTCATTTATTTTTTATTTGCTTTAAACTGTCTACAAAGAAAATCATTAATAGTGCAATAAGTAATTTTAAATGTCTTTGAATGTGGCAAAGAGAATGTCCAAAGATTTATTTAATATAAGAGGTCAATAAAAAATTATGTGTATTCGCCCCAGATGAACTATCAGTGCAAGTTAAGTGGGGGAGTCTACCATGGAACACAAAATGTTCCATTTAATAAAGAGTGACTGCATTGATAAATTAAATACAGAGCCCTGGAGAGCCCACAATATATATTTTCTGTTTCATCTGTATGATATACTAAATTATGCACATTATTTAGTTTAACCTGGTCATGAAATACTAAACCAAGGCTCATAATTTTAATTTCTAGATTTAATAAAGTTGTGCCCTTCTCTGAAGAAATAATATGCCCATTGAGCTCTCTGGTTGGTTTCTGTGACCAGTGTGTTTAACAATAATATTAATTTGGCGATGGTAAAGCCCATGCACCTTTTATATGCTCATTTGAATACTATTGCTCACAGCCATGTCATGGAAGGTAGGAGTTATTCATATACCTCTGTAATGCATCCCAGGCAAAGTAGATGTTAATCACTGAATCTCTGTCCATAATGGACCTATGATCTAAACCTGAGCTATAGTCGAAGTGCTTAGTCAGGTTATTCATTCAACTTAATTGTAGGCATGTTGAATTTAGAGGAAAGGACAGATTAACCAAACATGACCAAGATTTCTTAATTAGTTAAGTCAAACTAATACATTGAAAGGATAATTGAATTAAATCATGCATATGCCACTTTTAATTTTCTTGAGGCCATGTTAAACTAAATAGTGCATACA
The DNA here is from genome assembly GCA_030014365.1 of Clarias pachynema. NCBI lineage: Eukaryota > Metazoa > Chordata > Actinopteri > Siluriformes > Clariidae > Clarias > Clarias pachynema. The sequence continues at coordinate 21,505,119 of JAQMYL010000001.1, forward strand.
TTGTATACAAGAATAATAAAATAAATATTTTTGTGTAATTAAATATAAATATCTTGCAGACTAATGTGGAAATCTGGAAATCTTTAAAATCAGTTATATATGTATTAAAATTCCAGAAAGAACATTTCAAAGCAGGACTATAGACCACAGCCTTAAATCAATGAATTAAAACAGAAGGCTAACATCATGCCTGCTGTCTTATAGTGTACTTAGTTGGTTTAAACTACTTTATGATTCATTATCCTTCTTCATGATAGCTACTTTCATTGCCTTTTTATTCATTCACTGGAAGTATCTCTATTCCTGTTGAGTGCTATTTAATGCTCTGAACACTTCTGTTCTGAATACTACAATATTATGTTGTACCATTTGTTCCTCAGGGTGATCAGGGGCAAGCAGGCCCTCCAGGACCTCCTGGACCACCAGGTCCTCCTGGTCCCAGGGGACCCCCAGGAGACACAGGGAAGGATGGTCCCAGGGGAGTGCCAGGGCTACCAGTGAGTGTTTACTGTTTCTTAGAGTCTGACTAGAAAATGTACCTTGAGGCAGGGTGCAACAAATACACCATAACCCACAACATGCGCAAGTCCACATCTCAAAAATGTTCCCGCTTCCAACAATCTGTCTGTACCCCAGCAATTGATTCATATTACTTCTGCTTTCCACTAAACATAACTCTTTCCATGTGTTTAATATTGTCAGAGGGACAGTGTGTTAATTTATGTACGTTCTGAGAAAGATAAAAAGGAGAAAGAAAAAGAAAAATATATCAATTATATACCATTATAAAGCATTCCAAGGACTGCAAAGTGATGTGTTCACTGATTTGTGGCAACCATGTAAAATGTTAAATGCTTCTTCATTCCAGACAAGATCATTATTGTTCTCTTTCCAGTTACTAACTCCAGAAAACTAAGAAAAGTTCGTACCAAAAAGAATTATATAAAAAAATAATAATAAAGTATTGATGGAACAGTCTGATATACACTGCTCTGTCAACATTTTGAGTTGTTATTTCATTAAGGAGCAGCATTACAACATGCTGTGTTTCCAAAAATGTAGCAAATCAGTGATACAGTATATGTATTATTTGGCCAAATTTTTGTGGACACCTTATTATCACACGCATATGTGGTTCTTGTCAAAGAATTGGAAGCAGACAATAAGGGGCCCAAAGCTGTTTCAGCATGACAATGTCTCTGTTCACAAAGCAAAATCCATAAACACATGGTCAGAACTTAAGTAAGCTACACAGAGACTGACCTCAACCCCACTGAACCCTTTTGGGATAATCTCGGACAGGATACATTTCCCAAACTCTTTTTTTCTAGGAGCCCACTTTTTAAAAATGTCAAACCATCACGACCCAATTCACATTGGCTACTGTTGACTGAAGAAAGATACGAGTTAGATGGAGACAAATGGCCCGCTGTGGCGACCCATTTACGGGGACATGCTTTTGTCTTTACAAATGCTACCAAATAAATGCATATTTACATAGGCGGAGTTCACAGACTATCAATGGTGACCCAAATAAAATTTCCTGCCACCCACCTGTGGGTTGTGACCCAGTGTTTAGAAATCAATGATCTAGAACACTGCATGCATCTCAGGCCTTCTCATCTGACACTAGTGCCTGACCTAACTGAGGAAACTCAGGTCCTTTATTGTTTGCAGCAAGATGTTGAAGATCTTTTACCAGTCTGATGTGGCAAGTGCAATATTCTTTGCTTCCATCTGCTGGGGCAGCAGCAGCAGAATCAGTGACTCTATGAAACTCAATAAACTCATCAGGAAGGCTAGCTCAATACTGGGCACTCCCCTGGAATGTTTGGAGCTAGTTGTGGAGAGAACAGCTGTTAACCATCATGGAGAACACCTCACATCCCCTCACATCTATCTATCTATCTATCTATCTACAGTATCTATCTATCTATCTATCTATCTATCTAACACTTTAAAATCTAGTGGAAATCCTTCTCAGAAGAGTGAAAGCTATCAGAACAGCAAGGGGGACTACATTCAAGAGGGATACATAACTACATGTTATGTTCAAAAAGCAAATATGCATGGGATTTTTAGCCATATACTGTATTTAGATTTTCTGTGTATTTTTTTATAATACAGAGATCAATATGTAATGCAGTGTAATACTTAAAGCTTATAGTAGTACTTTATCTAATGTAGTGGCATTTTTAAGCCAACATTATTAAACATAAGTCCCTTAAAGTATTAGAATTAGAGATTATGTTTATTATCCCCCTCCTCTATTACAGGGTGACCCAGGAACCACAGGAGAGCTCGGCCCCATGGTACGTATCTTATCCAGTCCATTTCCATACTAAGTGATATTCAGTGGAAATAATGGAAACTCAAATTATTCATTCCACAGCCCAAAAAAATAAATATGTAAAAATAAGTAACAGAAGTAACAAAATATAAAGTAAAAATAAAACAAATTAATTTGCACTTTACCTTAAAAAAAAAAGTAAAAATAAATCCCGACTGATAAATGTTTCCGTTTGTGCGCGCAGGCACTATGTATGTATGTGTGTGTGTGTGTGTGTGTGTGTGTGTGTGTGTGTGTGTGTTAATCTAAAGTAAGCTCCCCACTCCCCCTTCTCGTCTTACACTGTTCCCCTTTCTCCACTCTTTTCACACACACACGCGCAAACAGCGGAAACACTGTTTTATCGGACAAATAAACAAGAAATCTCTGCTGTAAAGTAAAAATAAAACAAATTGCATTTTACCTTTGAAAAGAATCGTGACAGACCAGTGTTTCTGTGTAGAGCAGAGAGAAAGAGTGTGTGTGTCTGTGTGTGTCTGTGAAGGCGAAAGTAGGAGGGGTCTGTGTGTGTGTGTGTGTGTGGGGCACGGTGTCCAGTGGCGCGCGCGCACACAGACACAAAGAACAGGCTGAGCCTTGAGCAGAGAGAGAAAATGAATTTTTAACCTCTCTAATGAGACTTGCTTTTGCTTCACGCTGTACACACACGCATACAGACACAAAATAAAATATGTTTTACGCGCACACACGTGGTCACAGTGTTATAGTAAACAGTACACACGTTTACGGATGTTGATTATACCAGTGAGAGACGAGCACTAAGACCCAGCAGGGGTGACGATTACCCACAATTCCGCAGCGCAAGAGAGAGAACGTGATGCTCGGCGTCAAAACAAGAAGCGCATGCGTGATACATGATACTCGGTACTCTTAACCCAAGACTTTTCAAAATTTATTAAAAATCTTTGCTCGTCTTGCGGAACACCCGCAAACCGCGTTAATCGCAATCCGAGGTTTCACTGTACTTTAATTAAGTGAGAAACATTTTTTTACTAATTGATTACTTTTAATATTAATTATTAATGGCATTACTAACTATAATTACATGTTAAACTTCACATAAATAACTATAATTGAACAAAACACTCAAATAAGGAGAAGTGCTATTAAAAGAGAAGAATGAGAGCAGACTTCCCAAAAGAAATGCATTAATTAATGACCTATACATTGTCACATAATATGGGTGACATAACTGGTGAGTAGGAATTGGTCATAAAGAAAATCTGGGAAGAATTCATTGTAGATGCTTTCTAAAAGTTACTGTTATCATTTTGCAAAAACAAATATTTCGATCAGTGTCATTCCCTGGAATATTCTGCTCTATGGTTGCCAAACCATGCAACTGTATCTAACATGGTAAAACCAAGCTTAACATTATTTTGGTGTCCAATAGTAATTTTCGAAAAAAACAAAAAGTCTTTTTTTCAATTCAAAACAGGGAAATTACTTGGAGATTGCATCACACTTTCATTATTCTAACTTGAAGCAAAATATTACTAGGGTATAAACACTAGTTTATTAGAAGCAGTTTATGTTGGAAATGCAACGTGTCATGGTGTCTTTTCAAGAAATGTTTGGTTGTTTTTTTTTTCCCCCACACATGGAGCTTCTTATAAGGGCCAGACTACTCTAATTAACCGCAATGGGATACTGCTGTTTAAGATTAACACATTTAGAGAAAGTTTCCTAGCAATGATTTGATGTGGCATGTCAGTTAAGATCAAATTATCCAATATCAAGTACACAAATATGGGCAGTATGTTCAAAAGTACAGGGATGACAGGGATTCATATAGTAGATTGGGGACTGATGGGGTGAGAGACGATGACCATTTTATGTATTGTATCCAAGTTTCATTCAAGGAAAATCACAATAGGTCATGCTTTTATGATGGTTTATTATGATTAAATCACTTTTAAAATGTTGACTAGCTTATGGTATGTACTGTATGTCTTGTACTGAAAACAGAACATGTTCGATTCTTAGGTTTCCTCAGTATTTTGGCTTCTGTTTCTTTATAACAGTTTATAAACTCTTTCAGCATTCAACAGTAGTCACAAGTTATTGTAATTATTTTTGCAGTAATAAACAATGCTTGAGGAAAAATAGGTTTTGGAAAAGAGTATAAAGACATAGCAATGCAATGCACCTGGCCAGGGCCCAAGGTTTACCTAGTAAAAAGTTGTGCTTAGAGATTCGGCCTGTCAAATGGACAAAATTCCATGGTTTTCTAAAGACATCCAAGACATGTGGTGTTGGTTATTAAGATCAAGTTCTCATGGAGCAGAGATGAGTAAAAAAAATTGAAATATTTTCAGAATCTATCAGGAATCATCAGTGCCATAAGGTTGCTCTTGGTGAAATTAAGAGACTCTCCGCTTTCCATGGGTGGTTTGCTGTCTTGCCCACAGATTGTAATTGGGGTTTACTGGGTAGAGGTGGACTACTCAATATGAAACATTAGTTAGGTGCTCAACTCTATGGTGTGCTGAAAGAGTCATATGCAGGCTCATGATACAAGATGTTGTAATGGTTACAGATTATGTTGTATTTGGCGGATGAAAATGTTTTTGTTTTTTGTTTTTTTAGGTAGGGAAAAGATATTTAATCAGTTGTCAGTTATTAAAGATATTTAATCAGTTGTCACCATAATATAATATCACATTGTAAGACTAGACATGATAGATTTTTCTAATAAGATTTACTGATTTCACCGTGAACGACAATGTCATGTTTCACTGTATGTACACAATAAATCATAGGATAAAATCTCTAAAATATTATCAGCTATAGCTGTATTCATGCGAATTAAATCATATCTTTGGGATTTTACTTGAAAAAAAAGATAACTGGGCCCTAGCCTCATTTTATAGGATGACACTATATTCAATTTCTAATCACTTCATTATGAACAGCCCTCCCCATTCAGGGAATTTATTTATTGGGCCGATTATGTAGAAGCAGAGCAATGTATAAAACAATGCAGATACAGGCCAAGAGCTTCAGATAATGTCAAACATCAGAATGGGGAAAATGTCATCTCAATTACTTTGACTGTGGCATGATTGTTGACACAACAGACTGATTTGAGTATTTTAAAAACTGCTGATCTCCTGGGATTTTCACCCATAATAGTCTTTAGAGGGTTACACAGAATGGTGCGATAAACAAAAAACATCTAGTGAGCGGTAGTTCTGTAGTGCAATGCCTTGTTGAAAGAGGTCAGAGCAGAATGGCCATACTTGTTTGAGATTACCAGAATAACTCACTCTTTATACCTATGGTGAGCAAAAAAGCATCATAGAGAAGTCTCTCAAGTCCAGATTGGGTTCAACTCGTGTCAGTCGAGAAAACCAAAATGAGGCTAGAGTGGCCACAAGCACACATTGGGCAGTTAAAGTTTGAAGGATCTGACCAGGCAATATGCACAAAAAATTCTAGGAGATTAGCAGTTTCTAAAGTACAGTG
>JAQMYL010000001.1:21511036-21521790 GCA_030014365.1 Clarias pachynema
TTTGGTTTACGAGTGTTTTGGAATACGAGCCCACTTCCGGAACGAATTATGCTCGTAATCCGAGGTTCCACTGTACTCTTATCCCATCAAGCATCAGCAACCATTCTATGGTCAATGTTACCATTTTCTGAATTTGTATGATTTTATGTTTTCTTTATAATCCCACATTCTGTATATGGCAGATGGTTTTCATATGTATATGTACTGTACAATATATATAATATAATATAATATAATATAATATAATATAATATAATATAATATAATATAATATAATATAATATATATACTTACTTGTACAAATATGACATAGCTAGAGTTAAGAGTTATTAAGGTTCCATTAATAAATAACATGAATCTTTCTTATTAAAAAATGAATGAAACACAACCTCAAATGTATTTGTAAAAGTAAAGTAAAGTAGATTTTTTTTGGTGAATGCATTAGTCTGTATTACAGCCAGTAAAAGAGGTTTATTATTGTTTTTAGTGTCTATTGCCAATTACTGGGGGAAGTATTCTCATTCTTTTAAACTGCCAAGCAGAAACAGGAAGAACATGAGAGAACAGGAAAAGAATAATTTATAGTTTAAATTAATGCCTAATACCCCATTATTTGCTTTCTTTCAGTACTGACTAATCTCCTCAGTTCTGAGACAAAGCTTTAGTTTAGCTCTGTTTAGTTTGGAAAATTGAGTAGGCAAGATGTAACGTCTGACGAGATAGACCACAGGCATTGTCTGCAGACATATGGACAATATCTGCGCTTGGGCTCCTAATGAGATATTTACTGTGAAATTCATCACTCAGGGGAACAGAGGAGTTCCGAACTTGATACATCCAGTATGGCTTGAACTTGTCCTCAATACACACCATGATTCATCACAGTGGTTATACAATGGGCCAACTTTCAGTTAGCCTGCACAAGCAGAGATCTGTCAACGAGATAGCAGTGTTCTTGTTGTGTGCCATGCACTAGCCTTCTGCTATCCAACAGGGGCAGGATCAGAGAGATTTCCTGAAACCCACTCATGGAGTGATGAAGTGCAGTGGCCTATGACGACTGTAGGGTCAAGACTGATTAGAGACAAGAGTAATCATTTCTTTCAGGCTATTTTTCACAACATGGCCAAACAGTTCTGTGGACTTAAATTAACCATTTTAATGCCATTTGCTCCGGGACACAGTTTGCCATAAAATGTCTACAGCATAGCATCCTCAGCACTGCATTAGCAAGAAGTATGTCAGAAGAAATATAATCTTGAGTTGGATGAAATACTTGTGCAAATAGTGTTAATTAGTCTAAAACACCATTTAGAGTATCAGACCACAAAAAGATGACTGGCAAAAACTGCTGCATATTTATTACATTCATCATATACAGTATACAGTATATATGTACAGTAGAACTACAGTAATACCAGGCCCACTGCCACAGTTATTCTATCTCTATGAAGATCTTCATAGATACCTCTTAGTGTCTGATATAGCCTCAAAAGATTTGGTGAGAGCGCATCCCTAGTATGTCTCTGTGGAAATCAGCCATAGTGAGTGGATGCTCATAAATCTGGCTATTAAGCCTCTCTTAAGCCCAGAGGAGCAAAGAAACAATTAATTGCCACTGACATTATACAATTTATTTTTGTATTTCACTTCAGTGAAAAAGGTAAAAAGAAACACGGATTTTTATGATGCAAGTGGCAACTAAAATGTGTCTTTGCTCCACTAGGCTGAAGAGAGGCTGAATGGCCAGGTTTATGAGCATCCATGAGAATATCCTATGGGTGATTACCACAGAAGGACATTATAGGTGCTTTCTCACTTATTTTAATTATAGTCGTATAGGCTTTGCTTTGCCAGGCTAGGGTAGTCTCTAAGGACTGTGCTGGCAGAGGAAATTATATAATTTCATTCTGTATTTTTGTCTTTTTTTCCAGGGACCAGAGGGCCCTCCAGGTCTCAAGGTACAGTAAGATATTCTTTTTAGGTCTAACTGTTATTTAAATGAGTCATAAATCAGGGAAATGGGATAATGCATCCCAAGGTTGATGTACTGTAACATACAAAGGTATTTGTATTTTTTTTGTGTCATCTCAGCACTACGTATGTATTTACCAGAATTTTCACATTTTAGTGAAGATGAAAGTATTTACTAGAGGTAAATACATTTTGAACTGCTGTGATCAAGAAAATATTTGATTATACTGGACTATGCTTGAAGATTATAGTAAATTATAAAACAGCATGAGAAACAACCATTTTTCATGCAAAAATAAATGTCAGATTTACATATTTTGTACAGAATATTTAGACAACATATATACAGCATTACAAGTCAACAGGTTTTCTTCAAACAGGACTAAGAATGAAAGAATAAAGAATCTCAAATCTTGCATAGGAAATTTTATTGATAAATTGAGATTGCATCAATATTACACTAGTAGTTTACTGTTGTAGGCAAAGCTGTAGACATGATTTAAACAATTTGTTTAACATCTTCAAGCCACTAGTTAACACTCAAAAGCTGTAGGATTCATAGCAGAGTTCTGTTTTTTGTCAGTTTTTATGCCAGGTGTCTTTTTTCCAGTCTCAACACACAAGATGTTTGGTCTGGCAATCTTAGCAAACATATTCAATATTCAACATGGGAATTTTGTGGCTAGTACTAGTGTATCTTACAGAAGAGAAACTTATCCAATGGAAGTTAAATGGCCTATTTAATTTAATTGCAAAAGAAATCAAAGCAACATTATTTTAAGGGTATTTTTTTATTATTTTTTTTTATAGGGTTCCATTGGGCCACCTGGCATTTCAGGGATTGATGGGCTGAAGGTAAGTTTTAACATACCTATTTACACAGATAATTCATGCAATTTTAGGGATGGAATTATAATATCAGCTCATACTTTCCTGTTATAGTTGTTATTACTGCTTATAGTCTTTAAGTAAAGCCAGACCAATCATCCAGCTGAACTCCAGTTAATAAAGGCAGATTGGATCCAAATACACATTGAAAATAAGCCAGTGGATAAACATTTCTTAGGCTTTTAGACATATTCTGCCCAGGGGAGGATCTGATGAATCCTGGCATTGTCGTCTTGAAATACGCCTGTGCCATCAGGGAAGAAAAAAAAATACATTGATGGTGGAACCTGATCATCCGATATATCCAGATAGTAAGCTGACCAGCTGATTTATTGAGCACATAACGTTGCTGAACCTAGGTCTGACCAACAGAAGGAATCCCATATCATAACACTGCCCTTGAAAAACTTGTATGGTAGAAATATGCATGATGGGTGTATCACTTCATCTGCCTCTATTCTTACCCTGATGCACCCATCATTATAGAACAGGGTAAATCTGGACTCATCAGACCACATGACCTTTTTCCAATGCTCAACATTGCTTCCTAGCAACTTGACAGTTTTTTTTCCTTCTGTTTAGCCTCACTGATATATGGGTTTCTACACAGCTGTTTAGTCACAATCCCGGTAATAAAATATTAAATATAGATGTCAGTTCTAATTAATTTTTTTTAATGAATTGATTTCACTAAGCATTTTAATGAACTCCCATCATGCTCATTCAGAATGTTTTTATTATCGCATTTCTTCCTCAAAGATGATTTGCCACTATCCTTCCAGGTTTTAATAATGCGTTTTACAGTTCTTAACCCAATTCAAACATTTAAAAAATCTCTTGAGTTGTTTTCTTTCTTGAGGCAGGACAATAATTTGTCCCTTCTGAAACAGAGTTACATCTTTGCCACGCCCACAGTATATGTTTTCTGACAGGGTTATTTAAGAAATAATAAGCTATTGACTGTATCGATTAGCTAGCTGAACCATATTAAATCACTACACCAATCATCCAATGGAAGGCCCTAAACTTTAAATCCAGTTAAATCCAGGTGGTGATTTTTTGGCCAGACAATGTACTCTACTGTATATGCCTCCTTATTTGTGTGTGATAGCCAGAAGAAATGCTTAGAGTTTTTTTGTTTTTATAATATTCAGTTCATAAGTGTTTTCCTTAACTAGGAGGTGGATCCCGGGCAATGGTCTGACACAACAATCTTAGGAATGCCTTTAAGAAAATGAAAAAAAAAAATGGATGTCAACTTTTTTGGCAATGTTGCCAAATGGTGATTGAGCATGGTAGGACATTTAGAAGGACAGTTGGGAACTGTGAGAAGTTTTATTATGTAGCTGGGAGACTACATGAGGCTTTGGGTGGGGGGATGTATATGAATACAATAATATTTATAAAGCAGGTGTTCTTGGTGTGGAATACATTGATGCCGAGTTAGTGATACACAGACTTATCTTAACAGTTGGTTGCTGCAGGCCAGAGGAACATGGGTCTTATCTAATTGAGCTTCAGGTTAAAAAATTATCGAAACACAGAAGGAGCATAAACAAAGCCATATGGCATTAATAAATATTCATAATACCCAAATGTGGTTGGAAAAATCATTTTCCACTCATCCTCTTTACATATGAATGCAAAGCCACATCTAACCCAGAGAAAAACCTTGCACTGCAAACTGCTATAAGGCTTCTGGAAGTGGTGGGAGAAGAGTAACAGTTAACCACACCAGCATTTAGACGATGGTAATCAGTGCAGAGGTGTAGGTTTCCATTTCTCTTTTATACAAAGAAAAATACTGCAGATGCAGTGGAAGTACAAATAAAGCTGTCTGTTATAACCCAGCTTCCTATATGTACCTAACGATTACAGTGGTCTGGTTGCCTTGATCTTGTTTACAAGAACAAATATAACATCCACAACAAGTTGGCAGACATAGGCAAAGAGAGGCTGCGCCTGTGGCACTACAGTGGCCATGTTATTGCATCCATTTGAGACCAGCATAATGTATTTAAATCTTATACAGGTGCATCTCAGTAAATTAGAATATCATTGATATCTTTCTTTCAGGAATGCAATTCAAGTGAACAAGTTTAACTCATATAGTTATATACTGTAGATTTATTACACACAGACTCAATGTATTATATTTCAAGTTTGATAATTATTGATATTTGGATAATTTGGATAATCATGGCTTACAGCTAATGCAAACCTAAAGTTCAGTATCTCAGAAAATTTTAACATTGCTTAAGATCAATTAAAAAAAAGATTTCTATGTAAAAGTGTGAACATGTACAGCACTCAATACTTGGTCAAGGCTCACTTTGCATGAATTACTGCAGCAATGAAGTATGGCATGGAGGCAATCAGTTTGTGGCACTGCTGAGATGTTATGGAAGCCCAGGGTGCTCTCTTAGCGGCCTTCACCTCTAGTGCATTATTCTGTCTGGTGGCTCACCTCTTCCTCTTCACAATACCCCATATATTTTCTATGGGGTTAAGTTCGGGTGAGTTTGCTGGCCAATCAAGCACAGGGATTCCATGGTCCTTAAACCGGGAAATAGTACTTTTGGCAGTGTGGGCAGGTGCAAAGTCCTGCTGGAAAATGACATCAGCATTTCCATAAAGCTGGTCAGCAGGGGGAAGCATGAAGTGCTCAAAAACGTCCTGGTAGACATCTGCACTGACCTTGGACATGGTAAAACACAATGGACCAACAACAGCAGATGACATGGCTCCACAAACCACCACTGACTGTGTAAACTTTAAACTGGACCTCAAACAACTTGGATTCTGTGCCTCTTCCTCCAGAGTCAAAATTAAATGCAAAATTTACTTTCCTCTGAAAAGACGACTTTGGCCCACTGAGCAACAGTCTAGTCCTTTTTGTCCTTAGCCCAGGTAAGACACCTCTGACGTTGTCTCTGGTTTAAGATTGACTTGACACAAGAAATGCAGTTGTAGGCCATGTCCTGGAAGCACGGACTCCAGATGCAATACACTCCTTGGGAATCATCCCCAAATACTTAATTGGGCTTCGTTTCACAAACCTCTCAAGGCTGCAGTTATCCCTGTTGCTTATGCAACTTCTACCACATTGTTTCTTTCCATTCAACTTTTCCATTCATGTGCTTGAATTAAATTCCTGAAATGAATCATGTTTTCGATGATATTCTAATTTATTGAGATGTGCTGTACATGCAGTTGTGATAATTACCAGCAGTAAGTGTTGATCACAGTGAACCAAAACCTTGATTTCTACCCTAGATAGATTAAGGGAAGACTGTATTGTATAGCTATGACACCCTCTACAGACATAGACATACACTGTAAAAAATCTTATGTGCTATCGACTTATAAAAATATGGTAACAATATTGTACATATTATTTTTAATAAAAAAGTAGTAGTATTTACGGCTTGATTTTTTCCCTAGCAGAATCTACTTGAATAAATCATGTAAAACATCCTAATCTATTTAGCCAGACACATGATGATTTTAACATTATTAGTGGAATAATCGTTTTTAGTTGAAGCAGATAAAACAAAATGATAATACTCATATGTATTAAGGAAAATTGCTTAATAATATAAAAAACATTTTATAATGAAATTAATACATAATGCATTTTGGTGTTAAACATGCTTTTAATTCATGTTTCACTGGTATCAAAATATTAAACACTTTGTAAAATAGTGTATATAACATTTACAGCAGTTTTAAGATCTGTAAAACAATTTGTAAAACAGTTTGTAACTGACAATTTATATGTCATTGAAATCAACTGTTTAGCATTATATGCTAACATCTTTTTTGTGGGAATAGTCACATTCTGTACTAAAACGTGAGAGAACTTGTACAGTAAACCATTTCTAGGTTCATATCTTTGTAACACTGTAAAACACTAACTCCCCAAAACTTGTTTTAGTGAACTGTGGAGACACTACAACAAACTCAAGTATGCTAATGACAGACAGGGTGTTTTCAGAAATGTTCACAATGTTTGATTTATTTCATTTATATTGCTGACACTAGTGCAAGAAAGGAGCTTATTTAAGAAATCAAAATAAAATGTAAAAATTAGTAAGAGGCTTAACTAACCTTTTAACATTTTACACTGTTCTTTCAAAATGGCGTCTGATCACTGCCATTGTTGAGATTCAAATGAAGGTGACTCAATTAAACCTGGATAATTGGACAAATTCTCTTAAAATAAATATAAATCCTTTTCTCCTCAAAATTTTAGCCTAAATGGTTCCTCAAATTAAGCCTAAAAATTGCACTCATTTCCTTAAAAAAAAATAGGTACATTTTTTTTCTTAATTTTATTAGTGAAATGTTCTCAATATATTATAAGAAACACAGAAAACCAATTTTTTTAATGAAATATGCATATTATTTTTAATGATTACATCAATTTTTTAAAATGAAAATTACAAGCCTCATAATTCATTTTTTCCAGTGTAGGTGTTTAGAAGACTGTATGTTTTTGGCTGTGTGCATAACTGTAAAGGCCCATTTTCCTCAGCGGGATGAGCACCGGTTTACCCTTAGTAGAAGGAGATGAAAGATGGGTCTCCTACTTTCAAGAGGTAGTCCGGATTTTTGGCTCTTTGGGTGAATGTGTTTAAAGAGAATTTGTCAGCTGTTTTGGCAGTCTCTAACACTGTTGAAACCCCTGGGAAAGTGGTAATAAGAGCTGGCTCACTACATCTACTATGTGCAGAAAGTACAGGGAAACTTCTGCTTCAGTACATATTCACTGAGCAAGGTGTAACCATTGTTTTTCTGTAGAACAGTTAACAACTATTTTAAAAATGGAAGACTTTATCATAGTTCTGAGTAGCCAGTTTTGTGCCATCACTTGGAAGGTTTCAGACAGAGAAGGTCACAGATATTGAAATCTAAAAAAGTACTTTGCAACAGTTGTCTCAGGAATTGTCTACTGTATGTTGATGTCATATTGTTGGTAGGCAGCATAATGAGAGGAATTAGTATTTCCAGCCTTGGCCTGAGAGATTTTTTGACAGTAGAGCTGAAGTATTTGATGACAGTTTCTATAGTACCTTGCCTACCTTAGATGGGGTAATTGTTAAGTTTTTGTAGTCATTTGTTTCTGCAATGGCACATTCTGTAAACCTGCATTTTTTTCTCCATCCATTTGTGGTGAGGTTTTCTGTAATGCCCTGACAATAGCTGAATAGAAACTCAGATAAATCAGTCAACAATATCTAAACAAAATCTGGCGATAATGTTTCAAAACAAGGTCTGAAGACCAAATCCAAAAACTTATTGCAAAATGTCAGAAATCCAGAGAACAACAGGGTCAAATTTTAGAAAAAGAGAACAATAACAACAGTAATAAAATGGAGAGATGAAAAAAAAATGCATTATACACATGAAGTAACAACAGAGAATAAATGCCTTATAATTCCTAAAACCTACAGAATTCACAAAATCAGTAAAGAAAAGTAAAAGAAATGGCACTCTTTAAATAACTCATGAATAAGTCACAAAAGAGAAGCAGATGTGCAAAGATAGAGATGGAAATCAGAAAGCTGTGGAAGCAGCACAAGTATAGAACTTGCTGGAGGAGGGGATGACACTTTTGCCTTCATACTTTAAAAATATCCAAATTGAGCTTAAAGGAATGGTCTGTCAAACTCATTCAGTGTAGGAGGAAATGAATAGACTAAGCTTTATTTTCTGACCAACCCAGATTAAGTAACAGCTCAGCATTAAGGTGAAACTCAACACCATGTTGATGATGCTGATCTTGACCTTAGTCTTGAGCTTAGTCAGGAATTACAGCAACTAATAATCCTTATAATTTATTAAAAATGGGTCAGACCTCTGAGTGTTCATGGTGTTGTTTCAGTGCTTACCGTCTTTGCTTTAAATATGCCGTATCTGAGTCTGGATACTTTATCCACATCTGAATCTTATGACAAACGTTTGAGGACAAAACTGCTTTTAAAAAGAGTTATATTGTAGTGATAACATTTGTCAGAGAAAAATTATTGTTGGTATTGTTAGAGCAAGAGAAAAAAGGACAGAGAACATCTAACACACAAATCTTCACAAGTTTTTAAATTGATATGAAAAAAGTAGGCTGTGTGTGTGTGTGTGTGTGTGTGTGTGTGTGTGTGTGTGTGTGTGTGTGTGTGTGTGTGTGTGTGTGCACGTGCATAAAAAACAGAGAAAGACCATTTTCAGGAAGGAGTCACTTGGAAACATTGCAACATTGCAAATTCTGTGCCTGTATTTGGACTGCTGGGTGCCAAGCCTCATGAAATGCATCTCTGGTGCCTTAAGGTTTCATTATAAAGCAAATTAGTTCCACCACTGAATCCTCATGCTATAACGATGTGTTATTTTGACATCATATGAAGAACAACTCCAAAAACTAAAATGTTAGACATATTTTACACTAGCATAACTGTACCACATTGTCTGAAAATAAGGCTTAATTTTTTTTAAATATATTTTTGAATCTTATCAGGTAAAGAAAAAGAAGAAAACTTTTTAAGCCAAATGCATGTCTATAGGACTAATACACAACTTTAGGACTACTGTGGACATTTAAAACAAACAAACAACAAAAAAGATTAATATGTTTTCAAATATGTAATTCTACAGGTACAGTATAGAAACTGTACATTCCATGCAAAAAGTCATGACAATGAGAACTCAATAACTTTATCTGGACTCCTGATACTCTCCTGGTGCAAGAAATCATGGCTCCCTTTGTGGAGGAATTGATTGGGTCATATTCTGTGTTTTGTTGTTTGTAGGGGGAGTTGGGTATGCCCGGATTAGATGGAATCCCTGGTGCCAAGGTTTGTGGCACATGATGTGTAATTTATCTCCAATCATGGAATCCATTTCAGATTTCAGATTTCACTTTTTTTTGTGTCTGTGTTTTGAAAGGCGAATAGATTTCTGTTATGACATCAATCACAAGCAGAATCTATTTCTAACATGAAACCACCAGATAAAATGAAAAATCATTTGACAAAACTTCTGTGTGATTTATTTTCATTAGCATTACAAATGCAAGAAATTGCAAGAATATTGAATATCATCAACAACTGTTACAATTTGTTTCACTCTGCTTCATTTTCATATGGATCATGTCCATCACTGCAAATATTTACTTATGATTTCAAATATTTCTGTCTGTCCTGCCTCTGCGCACTGTATCATACCCTCTGTACCTGCATGTGAATGTTTATTTTAAAGTGAGGCGGAATGCCTAGGGAAATGGTCTTCAATTACTTCTGAGGTCATCTGTGGAAGGAACAGCTGTAACATGAGCTTCATTTCTTAATTGAATGTGAACTTAATCATAGATGTAATCTAAACAAGCGTGTGCTTTTATTTTCCATGCTTGCACTGTCTGACTTTTGAACTTTTAACATGTGTCTTTCTTTTCAAATAGGGTGACAGAGGAGAGCAAGGTGAAAAGGTAAAGCCACATTTTTACATTTATACATTATGCTAGATGAAAAACTTTCCAAAGTTAAAGGTAAATCAATCAATCAATCAATCAATCAATCAATCAGGATAAATCCATATAAAAGCTGAAGGTGCAATTGCAAGTTGCAGGTGTTTGACATATTCTCTTTCTTGCTTAATACTTTCATAAGCAATTACCATTACAGTACATGTAGATTGTAATAAGGATTAAATTACAAGTGTGAACAGAAGCTATAAATTGTGTTCTGGTCCAATTTTATTTTGGAACAAAGAACAAGTCACATTTGTGAACATAAATTATTTGATGATAATTTTACAATGATAATTTGACTATCGTACAAAAACACGGACACAAATTTAATTCATTTGAAATTCTTTATAGTAACATAAGTGTATTTAAGTAT
>JAQMYL010000001.1:21521890-21546340 GCA_030014365.1 Clarias pachynema
TTGATTGTGTAAAGCTGCTTTGAGGCAATGACAATTGCTAAAAGCGCTATACAAATAAAATTGAATTGAATTGAAAATTTCTAGATGTACATGACCCACCTGTGTAAAGAGAGTTCATGAACTTAATTACTTTTTTGACTTTGACTTTGTTACTGCTGGAGAAGCAAAAAAATCTACTCCTCACTTAAGATTTTGATTTCAATTTCTACAGACACTGCTTGAAAAGCAAACACATATGGACCTGAAAATGTGGAAAGAGATTCTATGTATCAGCTAATGTCTAAAATGTGTCAAATTAGATTAGTCATAAACAGTAGGAAGGAACTCATGTGTATAGATTACTGTATATAGTCAGTTAATTCTGCACATCCTTAACTACTTAAACTTAACCAAAAAAAGTATACAAATAAAAGTTATGCAAAACATAATACCTTAAACTTCTTAAAGAAAATCCTAAATCCACTGACTAAGGTTATTACTGTTTCATGTATCATTAAATTAATGTCTTTCAGACTGAAAACTACTGTAAGTACAAGGTGGTATAAAAAATTTTTGAGACTACAGTACACCAACATATGGCAGCACAAGGCTGCACGCACAGTTGCAGGGAGCATGAACCTTCATCATCCTGTGTACATCAGGAGCTGTGCAACTGGTGTTATCCTGACCGTGTGCGTTACCACATCTATGATTTCATCATGGACAACAAGTTAGAACAAAGAGTGAATGTGAAATGCTGAGTAAAACTAGGTAAATCTTGACATGATTCTGCAAGTTTACGGCGATGCTGCAATGAATTGTCTAAGGTGTTTTGAGTGGCACGTGCACTTCAAGAGCGGAATAACATTACTGGAAGACGACGATAGATCAGGAAGGCCTTCAATGAGCTCAACACCTGAAAATGTCGAAACCATTCAGATGCATGATGATCGGCGGAGAACAATCCACAACATTGTTGCCATTGTCAGTGTGTCATACGGAACAGTTCAGGTAATACTCACAAATGATTTGAAAATGCACCGTGTTGCCACGAAGTTCATCCACAGAGTGCTGAACCAGGAGCAGAAGGAACATCAAGTCAAAGTCCGGCAAGAACTCCGCCAGGTTGCCTTGGATAACCCGTCTTTCATGTTAAGGATCATTACCTGTAACAAAACTTGGGTGTATTGGTATGACCCTAAGAGGAAGTAACAGTCTTTACAGTGGAAGAGTCTATCTTCTCCATTAATGAAAAAGGCGAGGCAGATCTGCAGCTCGACCAAGTGCATGCTCATCGTCTTTTTCCATATTCTCAGCATTGTGCGTCTCCTGGGGGCCAAAATGTCAAGAGCGAGAGGATGTGCAGCGAAAGCGACAGATCTGTGGCGTGCAAATCTCGAAACGTTTTGATACCACCTCATAGTTTGGCACTGTGACTCAAAAATCAGTTCCTCTGACATCAAAACTCAAACTCAAAACATTTCCTCTGACGTTTGGACATTTGTGCCTTACAATAATGCTATTGCTCTAAAATGTAAAAGAGGTCACTGGCAGACCTTATTAAATGATTTTTATGATTTTTTTGTTTGAATTTCTTATATTTTTATTAACATTTATTCTTATATTTCATAAAATTATTTTTTGCCTTTCCTTACAGGGTGACATGGGAGAAGAGGGGCCAAAGGGCAATGTTGGTGAGAAGGTAAACCTGCACAAAAACATGTTAATGCAGCTGTAACTGAATTCCGGTGAACTGAATCCTTTATATGATATTCATAAGTCACCATAAAGTTCTGCTACTAAATTGACGAGGCTAAAGTTTGAACAAAAGGGTTTGACAAAATGTCTGCAGCAGTAGTGTATACATCATTTCTTCCTAATTTGTTTTTACATTTAGCTTTTATCACATGCCCAAGTATACTGTATTTACAGGAATCTAACATTTAAATGCTCCTCAACAAATGATTACAGAGTAACGTGCCAGCAAAGCCTGCACTAGTTTTTTTCTCCATAGAATGCATTTTATATGGAGAAATAACTTTCTTAGGGGGAAAAAAAACGTTATTTACACTAAATGTTTAATGTTCTGTTCTGTTGGAAATATGCCTTAGTTGTTAAAATATTTTGGAAACTTAAATTAAATTCATTTACTTGCCTATAGCTTTGGCTTATAGTGTGTATGACTGAGCACTTTCATAAACCCATAGAAGACAGTAAAAAGTAATCATTTTGACTAAAGATCAGCAGTGGGGAAAGACATGCTGTTGATCCAAATGATATTATATACAGTATATATACATGCCTTAGATAATGCCTCTCTGAGGCCCAGGTTGGGATGCTCCCAAGCTGAAGTAGAACCCCTAAGCATTACATCAGTACAGTTACTCTTGTATAAGATTTCTGTGCCATTGTGCTTTTGCCAGACAAAGCCATTTACAAACTTATTTGACACTTGGTCTGATTATAAAATCACAACATACCAAAATGTCTCACTGCCATCAAAAAGTGAACATGTTTAAACCTCACATAATGTATTAATGGAGGGTGTGTACATTCTTCACACTACATTAAGGGGGTGTGGATCCTTATAGACTGCGAAACAGAAATCTACCCGGTGTGTCTCCACCAATTTATTACACATAGGAGTACAACCTTTTTTTCTTTTTCTTTTTTTTTTACCACTATGGACATTTTTAGTGCATAAGTGGTAGTGCATACAAGCAGCAGCCAAGTAAAAAAAAAGGCATTGTAGGAAACAGATGTGGGACTATTTCCATGCATGGAGGACCGTCCAAAAAAGAAACTGGTCTACAATAAAACTTTGTTGCCTGAATAAAAGCTTTGATCTCATCTACCTGACTGCAATAAAACAGTTTAAATGATGAAGGAGATTGGGGGAGGGGGGGTGTGTGTGTGTGTTTGAATAAGGAAGCAGCTATCATGGAAAATAAAATGCCTTACACATTTTCTTGACTGACATGCAGAACTTCTACTGTACTTGTATTTTCTTGGATCAAAGGGAAAATCCTCCTATATTGATCATTTTGTTCATATTGAAGAGGCATGAACATTTGTATTGAAAAGTGATGGGTAAAGACAACATGTGTCTAAATCACTTCCGCACAGTACGTTTTCCCCAAAGGAAAATTTACTATCTACTATGTGTGCATATGTAAAAGAAAAGACAAAAATTATTCTTGAACAGCATGGCGGCTGCATGTTTTCCACGTTTGTCACCTAATGATCTTGTTCTTGGATAAAGGAATGCCATCGTGTATTGAATTGATTCGAACGGACATTTTAAGTGTGATTCACCAGTGACTAAGGGCATGATACATTGCATCCTTGTCTAGCATATACAGTTGAAAGGCACTCAGTCATGATTTGGAAATAATGTCTGAAATTTTCCATAAAGGTTTGTGAATAGCGAGTTGTGACGTTCTCATTGTGAATATAGGTCTGTTGACATGTCCAAAATTTGGGTTTATAAATTCAAGAGAAAACAACAGAATCTGGCTAACAAAGGTAACACTGTAATAGCAAGGCAAGCGTAAAAGAATACATAGTGAAAACTGGGATTTACAGCTGTGAGAAAATGTCCAAATGTTCAATATGATGCATGCAAGGGACAGGGTAGCAAAAAAATAATTGATCTTGCTTGAGAGGAAATGTAATGTGTGCTGTAACTACTGTGGCCTGACTGTAACAGATGGGGTAAAACATGTTGTGTATTAACAATGAAATGTTATGCATGAATTGGCATAAACCAGGAAAATGACTGTGGGAAAATGTGTAAAACACAGACATTTTACACTAACATACTGTAATAATTCACACACACTAAGAAACTCTCTTTTTTATAGTTTAAACTGCTAATAAAACATTTGACATGTATAAAAATATTAATTGGGTATGAAATTTGCTGAGATCTCTGAAGTGGAAATTATGCATTTTGGTCAAAACATTGCACAAGTAAACATTAATTGGATTGCGAGAAAGCATTTAATGAATATCAGGGTTAGGTCAGTGAGACAGTTTCCATGTAGCGCCTCACAGTCTTGAAGTCAAATCTAATTCGAGTCATTTGCCAGCAACCATAGTGCCATGCTTGTCTCTGGGCTATTGAGAACGTCTGCAGCTACAAATTCCCATGTTCTGCTAAGAATAATAATTATAGCCAAGCTGACGTACTTTAAACAACCGGGCACCAAAGCGCCACAACCAAACTACAGCTATAACTTTAACTGTAACTAGCTCTCATCACC
The DNA here is from genome assembly GCA_030014365.1 of Clarias pachynema. Classification (NCBI taxonomy): domain Eukaryota; kingdom Metazoa; phylum Chordata; class Actinopteri; order Siluriformes; family Clariidae; genus Clarias; species Clarias pachynema. The sequence continues at coordinate 21,526,135 of JAQMYL010000001.1, forward strand.
TCTACAGCTAAGTTTTTTTTGTGGCAGAATTAATCACTCTCCTGATTACATATGTTGAAAAACTACAAGTCTATTACTATGGCCTAATGAAGGAAAATGAAAGGGAATTTGTATTTCATTTATTATAGCCTAAGTGCACTTGAAAAGATTGTGGTAATAACATTCTAAATGTATCCATTTTCTTCAAGTCCTCTCCTTGGGGCTATAGTCAAGACCATTACCAAGTACAAGATAAATTCAAGACCAGTCTTGAGAGGCTATGTCGGAATCGAATCCAAGTGAAAGTGATACAGAGACCAGAAACTTGAGTACCAGCCCCTTTTTAAAACCACACCTCTTCTTCAGATAGATGACTTTCATCCATTTCACCAAAGATTAGGTTTTCTACTAGAAGTTAGTACCACTGTGTATGTGAAAAGAAAGACATTTTTTTACACATATTCTGGGTCAAGTCAAGAAGAGTGTTTTGTCAGTCCATTATGCAACACTGGGACATGTTTAAATCAAAACGTAGAACGAGTTGAGTTTAACAGCACTGTGGATAGACCTTTCTTTCTCTCTCCGTAATCTCATACTGATTTTATCACCACCAAAATGTAATCAAATGATCTCTTCCCAGTGAAACATGACACCAGACCATAAGTGAATTTATGTGGGCAGCAATTTTCCAAAAATAAATTGATTATGAGGAGAGCATTTTTTTCTTAACAGTGGACACCTGACCATCATGCCCAAATTTGCTATTTGAAATTTGCATTTATACAGTAAGAACCTTGACTCTTCTGGGAAAGCCTTTCACTAGATTTGGGGTGTGGCTGTGGGGATTTGTTCATTCAGCCATAAGAGCATTAGTAAGGTCAGGCACTGATGCTTCTTAGTTCCAGTGACGGGAAATGTTCCAACAAACTAAGACATTCTGTACAATTGTGTTCTGTGGGAACAGTTTGGGGAAGATCCACATATCCATAAAGATTCAGCTAATGTAAATGTATTATGTGTTGGAATGTGCTGTCCCTGTGCAGTTGTTGATTGACGTGGATGTGTATCTTACTTAAAGTTTAGATCAACTTTATAGCAAGCATTTAAATCCGCTCAGCTTTACTTTAAATAAAGTAAAAGTCACAAAAGCGACTTTCACATTCTTTTCCTTTACCTTTTTCATAAAAGTCCAAATGTAATTTTACAACATACAGCTGTACAGGAAATCCATGACGATGCATGATTTTTCTTGTCCAGATGATATGAATGTTAGTACCTAATCTCCAATGGATAAATAACTATAATACAACATTAAATGGCAAATTTGCATGAAATGACAAGTAGTACATCACAAGTAGAAATTAAAAAATAATGCACTTTTTAAATTGTAATACCTCTTTAGCAAGTTCAGCTTGAAGCATTCATCCACATAATACAGTTGGTTACACAAGCATGCATATACAATTTAAATGACAAACTATGAATGTAGTAGCATACATGGACTTAGCTGTTAAGTGATATCCAGCTGTAACTAGTAAGCCAGTTTATGGCTAGGGGAAAATGCAAAAATTAAGTATGCCTTGTGCACTTTCCTTAATGACTCTAATAAAAACCCAGAGCATGCATTCCTCAGCAATTTCTGAATGCAGAACTCATGTGGAAACTTAAATTCAGCAGCAGGCAGAGAGCATTCCTGCTCTCACTCATTGACTTTCCCACCAGCACTAATCATCTGGTGCCCTCTGTTCCCCTTTTGCTCATCATATCCCAGAGGAGCATTAAACTCAGTGATTGTTATTGGCCACACATTTTATTTCAGTTGTTCTATAAAAAACAAGATACATCCCTTTAAAATGTTTGCTGTTTCCTTCTAGGATGTTTGACAGAGTCACATCATATGTCATCCATCATATGTATGGTAATCTAGGAAAACCTGATGGACTACTCTGTTGCTGAATTCTTTTTTTTCCCATTTTTTATCGCCCAAGGCTTAAACGAGCCAATTAGATTTCCCCCTACTGTGACCTCATATAAGAAAAATATCCCGGTTTGTTGCTTAGCAGTAGATCATTTACAAAGACACTGAAACTGAGCATTTGGAGAAGGAGTGAAATAAAGGGAATTTGAAGTACAAATAAATCTGGGAGGTATTTCATTTGAAGCTTCGAGACCTGTGACCTGAGACTAGTTAAAGAAATAGTCAAATAAGGGACCTTTAATACAAATATATTTTTACATAAGGAGCCAGTTTAACAAACTTTGGTCAGTTTGCTTAAAGATAAGATTTTAAAAACCTTCCTAGCTAAGTGTAAAGACTGACTGTCAAAGTGTCACCCCGGCACTTTCACTTTAAGTTTTTAAGTGTAGTTTCCTTCTTTGCACTTTTTTCGAGGTAGCCGGTTTTAAAATGTTGTACCCTTAAAAAACGTTTAAAAAAAAAAATTGAAGTAATATTGTACTGTACTTATTATTGTTATGCATAATTGTGGAAGCACTTTTTATCTAACCTTCATCTGAATGTGGACTATAATCCATAAATTATAATTATATATGAGTAATATTCTCCTTTTTGAAAAGGGCCCAAGTCCATTTGTCAAAACAGTGCTTTTAAATAATTACCAAAAAATTTAAGTGACCTTTACTAGCAATGAGAAACTTAAAAGAGAGTGTCCTTTTAAAGGATGACTAATTAGTGGATTTCAAGAGCCACTGGCATATTACATCAGGATCTAATGAAATCAGACAAACTAGCTTGCACAAAAAATAGAAACATTCATTTACTCATTCATCCTTAGTGGCCACTTTATCCAATTTAGCAACATAGTGGTTCCATAGCCTATCCCGGGAACACTGGATGTGGGGCAGGAATACGGCCTCATTATTCTGTACATTATTCAATCACAAGGGCATCACATACACATAATCATTCACACGTACTGTAGGGTCTGGAATAAACTAATCAGCATGTTTTTGGGAGGTGGGAGGAAATGCAATGACTCAGTGGAAAAGCACATATACTGTACATTGGGATAATATATTGTATGTAACTTCACACTGAAAGAAACTGAGCTCATAAACGAACCAGGGCCTCTGAATCTGTGAGGTAACCTTGCTACCCACTGTTCTGGCATCACACTGTGCTGGCCATAGAAACATTTATATTGTTAAATTTGCTTACATTCCATCAAGGTGATCACAGTGGTTTTGAATTACTGCCAGTATGGGGTGCTTGACTAATTCTATTTGTCCAGTTAAGGCAAATTATATGTACATTTAAATGAAAAAAACATGATAAACACTCCACAGTATGTCTCATATACTGTACTGTATGTCAGGGATTGGGGACAGCAGGCACGCCATAAGTGTGAGCAAACAAAACTCGGATACGAATGAACTAAACTGAACATTCACCATGAGACAAATCAAATGCAAGGCAGATGCAATACTAGACCAACTACAAAAGACTAAACTGTAGTTTAAATAAGGAGGATGATCACCAGGCTAAACTGGTGATCTGTTAACTATGAACGTTGAGCATGAGACAAAAGGAATCAAAAACAACTTAAATGCCCCCACACACAAAACATGAATCTTAAGGTGTGTACCCACAGCTAGTGGTTATCTGTGACAAAACTTTCACTTGTAGATTTCAGGATATGCCTTCTCCCACTGCCATTTAACAGCCTATTTCAAGTTCTATTTCTATAGTTTCCATCCTATATTAAATAATATGTTTGTTTTTATGAGTATTTTCTTGTAACATTATGGTTTTACTAGATTAAGCATTGAAAATCGTATAAAATGTTTTCTCCAGCTTTGATGTTGCACCGTGTTCTAAGGTAATGAGTCACTTGGATAGGAAAACAGAATTGTACAGCGAAGCAGATTTTCCATCACACCTGTGTATCTGCTGTGCCAGTGTTCACACCCTGATTCAACTCAACAATAATGGTGCATGCTGTTGTGAATGTTTGTCATATGCTTGGTCTGGAAAATCATGAACTTAACTAAACACATTCTTAGAAGTGAGTGGTTTGGCACGTATGTACTATAGTACAGTAAATCATACACTATCTTTTTTTTTTTTTTATCCAAATGTGTTTACACAAATTGTGTGCTTTTATCTAAAATATAGTTATTTCAGTTTAATAAAGAAATATTATCCATGTACTGGGCCATCACTGATCAGACCAGGCAGTTTGTGGATTACCTGCTTCAACTATAACAAGAACTGAATGTTTAAGTGGCTCTAAGGACAACAATTAAAAAAAAATTTCAATCCTCAGGGTGATGCAGGGTCTTCCGCTGCCGGCATAAAGGTAAACTTTACTTGAACAATTCAGAATATTCATTTATTCCTTTATTTAGTACACTCACCACTATATTATTAATGCCATTATTCGCTTTATGGTTTAACTCTGTATTACAGGGTGAGCCAGGTGAACCAGGACGAAGTGGGCAAAAGGTAAAACAGCATTAGCCAAACGGGGCTCCAAGACAAAACCCTATTTATGTTAAACATGTTTTACAAAAGGCAACCTTGAGATAATAAAATAAAACATTTTAGCATATTTCAAAATGATATATTCTCACATCAGAGCACTGATTGCTTCTGATAATCACAACTTAGGTTTCATTGAGGAGGAATTCAGGCATCATTGGACATCTTTGCAAGCTCTACTACTAAACACATTTCCCCATCAACACCATGTCTGAATATTACACTACAGCCATTTAGTCTCTTTATTTCATACTGTTTCACACTGTGCTCTGTAACTGGTACTGATTTCTCCTGAAAGAACAGATAATCTACTCTGAATAATTTATACAAATGAAATTAAGTGGCAAGTAGCTATTTCTGTTTAGATCATATTTCATCATATTTTCAGTGCTTTACAGAGATGCGGTGGAAGTGTGCAAGTCTCAATCTGTTGCCTGAGATCTGTTTTGAAAAATGTTTCTACTTACATTCCCTGCGCGCATTAATTTTAATAGAGCATGAATGCCTAACTAACAATGAAAATGTTTTAAATGATATGTTAATGCTTTTGAAGACTCAGCTTTTCTTCGCCACTTTCTCATGATTTACTTATCCTCCAGTGCAATAATTATAGACCTATGTCTGTTGAAAACCATAACAGTGACTTTAGTGATAAGAATGAAACACCACAGTATTCAGAAATGTGGTCTACTGTATTATCCACTTTGCATGCATGCTAAACATAATTCAGTTTGAACATGCTGGTTGACACAATGACCAAGGGAATTGCGATTCCTGAAAATGTGCACAAGATTTCCATGGAAGTCACCCAACTGAAACATCCTTAAACGCCCAATTTTGTTAGCTTCCACAACATCGAACTGATGATTGTCACGTTGGTCAAAACACAGAGGGCTGATTTAGTGGTGTAGTGGACAGTGAGTGAAACCTTTAGTGGTTGAGCTGGTTTTCCAGGCTCAGGGCCAGGAATGGAGGCTTAGCTTGGTTTGGCTGTAATTTCTTGCACTTTTCCTGTGTAGGGAGAACCAGGACTTCCAGGGCTGCCTGGACTTCCCGGAATAAAGGTAAATGTTGCCGTGTCTTCATCCAAAAACTTCTCAATTTTGTGCAGTAAAATCACTAGTGATGAATTAACTCCTGTAGCGTTAGAAATAAATTCTAGTAATCTGATTTAGTCCTGGAGGAGTTAATCCTGGTGATTTAACTGTACACCCATTCCCATAATCCACCTACGTACACAGCGGCCTAACACTAGTCCATGACTCAGTGCTGTCCGTTGTACTTGCGGCATGGTGTCTATGGCTCAATCACATTTATTTTGTAATTTGGTTAACTACATTTTTTAGATTTACTGTATGTGTGGAACTACTGTAGTTAGTATAAAGGCATTAATTGGATTGAGCCTAGCCTCTTCTGTTTTGCAATCAATTACTGATACTGTTTAAACAATACAGAACAGGCTTTAATAGAGGTAGATTCACAGTACAGTATATACAGTGTACAGTAGATATCTTCCGAGTTTAAATTTAAAAGTAATCCATTACATACTGTGTAATGGGTATTTCTTCCATCCATGTGGATGGAGTTTTAATACATAGATTCCGTATTAACGTATTCCTTCATGCTTTAATTTAGCACATTGCTTGAACACTAAAATGTGCGAATGCAGGCATGACATCATGATTGTGGCTATTTTATTTTGTTTGACTGCACCATTTTTTGTATGCTTGATACCTCTTGGGCTTGTATAAATACTTGCATTTTTTAACCAATTTAAGGGCTGAGAGCTTTTGAATGCTAACACTGTTTTGTTATGTAAATACAACCAAACTTTTCATATGCTGAACCCAGGACAAAAAAAATCTCTCATAGCTGACAAGTTGACAACGCACCACCATACCAGTGTGTAGTGCAGAGTGATGTACAGTAATAGGAACACACTTTCCCACAAAAAAAAATATTCTCAGTAATTGTTGTTTTATAATTTGAAATGCACCAAGGCTTATGGACATAGAACACAGCACATACAGTACAAACTGCTCTTTTTACAAAGCTGTTCTCATGCTCCACCCTCAGGTCTTCTGTTTAAAAGAGATGCTTTCCCTTATGTTTTCAATCTACCCACTGGCATCTATTTTTCTAATAATGCAAGTAATTTACCAGAGAAATATAAAAATTTCATTTTCCAATAATTCTTCAAACGAAAACGTGAGAAAACGTGCATCATTCGGTTCTGTGGTCTTGTACATCGGTATGGAAAAATAAGCAGTTTTTATTCCCACCAAATGTATTCATTACTTCTCTCTTTCTGGAAATAACTAACACACAGGTTTTGTTTTAGGAAGCATCATTCTGCTCCAGTTCTGTGAAAACAGAAGCAAATAGGTTTGTCACTACTGGGTCAAAGTAGTCCACTCATGCACTTTGGAAATTTGTGCACTGATGCAAATTTATTGCATATGACTTATTGTAGCTTTAGCCATCACTGGGTCAGGAAGTCCACAGTTATGATTGGCTTCCTCCAGATCCTGCCCTCACTCTCTAAATAACAAACATGGGTCAGTACAGGCCTGAAGCAAGTGCATTTAGCACAATTCTTCCCTGTCATGGACGTATTGGCTGTAATTACACACAGTGTGTGTTCATTTGCATATAGATACAGTACATACCGGCTTTTCGGATTTATATTAATGGCTTTCTGTGTAGTCTGTAGAACAAAAATAAACAGTAAATTTGGCACATACCTTTTTGTGAACGGATAATATTGTCAATACAATTTCTGACATGCTTTTGTATTTCTTGCATAGTTTTTTTCTAATGTTAAAATCATAAAACAAAAATATTTTCCTCTAATGGCTTTTATGTGTACAAAAACGGTAGGTTCGCATTGATATTTTAGATATAAAGTCCAGGCTTTCTACCTTACTCACATACACACTCATATTTCTCAATATTTCCCACATGGGGGAGCTATTAGCACCTAAGGAGTGTTTGTTTGGTGCATAATTGAAAGAGATTAAGCCATTCCAGCTGTTTGCTGTTTCTCATACATCCTCATATGTTTTCAGTCAGCAGTTACTGAACTATAACTCTCACTAACCTACAGTACAGTGCCCTACTGTGTTATTAAATGCTTTCTTTAGAGTGACATTAATATAAGTTTGTGCTTGAAATTTCTGTTACTATGAGCTGTTATGTTAGTAAGGCTTAAAGTTAAAGATGACACAATCTTTTCAACATTTAAGTAAGATTAATGTGATTTCAAGGCTCTTAACCCAGAGCCCATATACGCGTCGTAGGGGAAAGCGGGATCCACCAACATAAAGGATGATCCTTGATTAGCAGTGTAGCGTGGACAGTGAAAGGGCAGACTGAGTTCAGCATGCCTGCAAGGCAGACAATTCAAACCTTGGCCTACCGTCACTTGATGTATTATTTTTGTTTTTGTACAATTTAAGATAGGACGAAAAGGGAAATGAGACCATGCAAACATTTGGGCATACCAGTTGATACGAGATCTTGTTGTTTATAGTCATTAGGAATGTTGAAGTGATGCAAATATCAAAACTTTATAATACTCAGACTCCTCAAACCATGGGCTCTTCTAAGCAGCCTTCCAGCAATTGAGGCTCTCAAAGCAGGAGAAGTCTATAGACAACAAGAAGACAATCAGGTAGCCATTTCCCTATTTTTAATGTAATGAAGAAATGGCAGTCAAAAGAAACAGTGGGATAAAATATCTGCTTGTAATATTGTTAGAAAGGCTATTTTCCTGTAAAAAAAAAAAAAAAAAAAAAAAACCCACAGTGGAGTGGTGGTGCACTGAAGTATTATGCAGTCTGTCAACAAAAACAAATTTTCTGGATCCTCACCAAAAAATTTAGCACTGGAGGTTTGCAAATAAATACCAAAACATGACTGACAAAGGTAAAATGAAACTGTTTGGACACAACAGTAAAACAACATTTGGAGACAAAAGGGTTCTCCAACTGTTAAGCATGGTGGTGACTCGGTCAAGCTTTGGGCTAGTGTTGCAGCCAGTGGCATGGAAAGCATTGTACTTGTAGAGTGAAGAATTCTTTCAATTAAATATCAGTAAATTCTGAAAGCAAACATTACACTGTGTGTAAACCTCCTTAAACAATAACTGAAGGACATTTAGCTAGTTACAAAAAGGGTTTGCAAGCTGTGATACTTGCCAAAGAGAAGTATACTAAGTACTGGACATGCAGGGAGCCCAAACATTTGCTCTTGGTCCCCTTTTCCTTTCTTTTTACTTTAAACATTTACAGGTTGATCCTTGATTAAAATAACAATCAAGTGTGTCATCTTTACCTTCATGCTTTTTGCAAATTAGGCCATCTTTTGCTCAGGTACTTATGCATAATAAGACATATGTTTTGACCAGGGTGCCCAGACTTTTGCATGACACTGTCGGTGTGATGTTTATATCTGTGCATCTTGGGTACTAAAATATTCTTCAGTGTCTGATTCTTTAGTGTAACAACATTTCCTCCACCACAGGGTGAACCTGGCTTTCTCGGCCCTCAGGGTGAACCAGGGTTGCCAGGACTACCTGGAACCAAGGTGGGTAAATGAACCTTGTCATGCACACACTTGAACTGGACAAAATCAGTGTTTCTGTGCTAAATGATGAATCTGTACTTTGACCATATGCTGTTGTAATCCAGTATAGGGTCACTCAACCTGCCTAAATGAACGCATTGTAATTTAAAAATTGAGGTGAAGCGTTCAGAAACGTACTACTATATAACAAGGGTTCATAATTATATATTTAATAATTGATGCAATGTTCTGGTTAAAGCAATATTTTTATTGGCTGAATTGTAACAAAATCAGTGGATAGTCACTAACTGTTAATTTAGGTTTAGGTTTAAGATAGGATGTGTGTGTGTGTGTGTGTGTGTGTGTGTGTGTGTGTGTGTGTGTGGTCTCAAAAGTGCAAAACTGAAAATTATTTGTGTGCGAACGAAAGTCTGACATTGCAAAAGTGAGCATGACCCTCAGGTGATTATTAAAGAATCATGCAGTGCAGTGTTCTTTGCAAAAAAGAAAATGAAAAACTAGAGTTATTAGGAAACAGGTATTAGAAACAACAAAAAATTTATCTGCTTATAAGAAATTAATGAATCTTCACTTCATTAAAGGGCTGTACTTGAAACACACTCTGACAGAGAACATACTTAGAAACTACTGTGACATTCCTAGACTTCCTCAAAGAAACAAATCAGTTAACATAATAGGATTTTCAAATAGTGTATTTTTGCAATAGTGTATATCATGTTAGGCGGCATGGAGGTGTAGTGGTTTGCACTGTTGCCTTGCACCTCCAGGGTCCGGATTTGATTTTCAGCCAGACATGATTCCGGTCTCTGTGTGCATGGTGTTTGCATGTTCTCCCCGTGCTTGGTGGGTTTCCTCCAGGTACTCCAGTTTCCTCCCACAGTCCAAAGACATGCAGATTAGGCTAATTGGCGTTTCCAAATTGCTCGTAGTGTGTGAGTGAGATACAGTAGTATGTGTGTCTGCCATGTGATGGATTGGCACTCTGTCCAGGGTGTACCCCGGACAGAGTGCCAATCCACTCTGTGCCCTAAGCTTCCTGGGATAGGCTCCAGGCCCCCGCGACCCTGAATACAGGATAAAGCGTAATAGAAGATGAGTGAGTGAGTGAGTGTAGATCATGCTAAGAAAACCTGCTCCATGAGTCCATGTAGAATTCTATAGAGAGTCTTTCTCTCTCTCTTCCCTGAAACCTGAAAGAATGAATAAACCTTATTTTTGTTGTTATGCTTGTCTTCATAATTCAAATGTATATTAATTTAAAAAAAGTTGTTTATGAGTAAAAATTATATAATAGATTCAAGAAAAGCAAATTTTAAAAATGTCTCTTTCAACAGGGAGAACGAGGAGAGCCAGGACCGCCAGGAAAGGGTGAACGTGGGGAAATAGGCCCACTTGGACCAAAGGTCAGCCTTAGCCACAACAGAGGCCTTCAAAAGACAGATCACTGTGATTATCACTGATTACTTAAAAAGTTCTTTAGTCCCTCGCATAGTTCCAGGTGTTTCCTAGTTTCAAAAACTGGGTTTTGGTTTCCCCCTAGTGGCCATTTATTTGAAAGGCCATAATTCTATTGGCCACTGAAGCAAAAAAAAGTGGCGATAAAGACAGAAGTGGTGATCAAAATGGCTTCCAGCTGGCATATTTACATTGATCATAAATACTTCTATTTGAGTTTTGGTGTAGACAGGATATAAATGACTAGACCAGACCTTACAAAGGAAATTACAGGCTTTGAATGAGATTAAGACTTGGGTCCTATTTTTTCTTTCTTTCTCTCTTTTCATTTACCGGTGATCTTTTCAAAGAGCAATATGGAATTAATTATCTTTGTATGGTAGACTGCTTCAACAGGTGGTTTCTCCATCAGTTAAAAGAGTGGTCTGAAATAATAATAATAATAATGGGAATTACTTTTACTTACAAGAAATCCTAAAAGAAAACTACCCCATACCCCCACCCCACCCCACCCTGGGGTTATAGGTATTCCAGTTTAAATAATCATTTCACATAAATTAGGTACTATTGTTTTTTTCAAAATAGGATATTAGTGTTGGATAGACTTATATTAGTGATTACTGTTTAATCCAGGGAGCCCAAGGGGAGCCAGGAACACCAGGCTTCAAAGGGTCGAAGGTCAGTCACATGCTTAAATCTACTGTATCTCAATTTATTATAGCCTAATAGAAAAAAGTATTATCTTACTGTGATAAAATTAAGAACTATATGGCTGTTTAACAATAATGTTAATTGATTATTATATATAATAATAAATTAATAAATAAACCCTTAAAAATTTTAAGAATGAGTGTCAATATTTTCATCTCTTTGTTTCATTACTAAAGGGTGACACTGGTAACAGAGGAGATATTGGACTTTCAGGACCCACTGTGAGTATCTTATATACAGACGAAATATTGAATATTTGTGCAAATGAAGATCTCCATTTTTAATCCAGTTTTAACACACCTAATTATTGCTGATCAAGACCATAGTATATAAGATTATTAAAACCTGGTGTATTAGACTGTACAATAGAATGTCTATAATGCCCTCATTATTAGCATGGATGTTATTAAAGCAATATCACACAGAGGGTGTCTGGTCATAGCACAAGGTTGAGTGTCGAAGGCATGGAAGTCATACTGATATTCGGTGCAACAGCATGAACTCCTATGATAGTGCTTTCATACAACAGTTCTACAAAATTCATTTATTGTCAACACATTATGATTTGTTTGTTTATTTAATCAGTTAGTTTGCTCTGCCACCACATATCCTTCCACGAATGACGGATTTAAAATTCTTCCTGCTACTTTGTATTCAATTTTAGAATATCAGTTAACTGCCAGGTTTCAGGGTAGAATTCCAAATAGCATTCACTGGATAGTTCGTGCTCTAGAATATATAATCCCTTGTTCCAACCTCTGATCAAGGGTACAAGTACTGTAGTGCCCTTGATCAGAGGTTAGAGAGGGACTTCTGCCTTGTGTTAGATGCTAGTTAGCTTTGTAACTCGTGTTAGCTGAGAATAGAACAACTAGGACAGTTCAGAGGCAATTTGCAATAACTTAGAAGCAATTACTAAGAAGGCAAAGTGCTGTTTGCTGAGCAGCTGACTGCATCCCAGGTTTCCTTATCCAACAACAATACCTGAACTCACTAATGCGCTCGTGTCTAAATGAGCCATGCTCCAAAATCTAGTGAAGAGCCTTCACATTAACAGGGAGAATTAAATCTGGAATGGGATGTTCAAACAGCAGATGTGGGTGAGATGGTCAGGTGTTCTCAACCTTTTGGTATGCATTGCATATGTATTAAGAATACAGTAGTTTATTTTATTTCTTACTTGTACAAATAACCTGAAAGATATATAGAATATAATATATATTTTTAAAAATGGATTAAGGCAAAAATGTATAAATTACTATTTTAAATAATCATCTTTCTGGTTATTTTACCTGTAAAAAACTGCTTCTGTTCCTTAATTAATGCAAAATAAAATTTATGTATTAAAGGGTCCAGCTGGAGAGAAAGGTGACCAGGGCACAACTGAAATAATCGACTACAATGGAAACATCCAAGAAGCACTACAGGTCAGAAGCCACAATTTTTTGCAGTCAGACAAAAAAAATTCTATTCGTTTATTTGTTTTCTACTCTGTTGGCGCAACAAATCAGCCATAACATTAAGATCACCACCAAGTGAATTTAATTTTATTGATTATCAATTATATACCAGTAAACTTGTGACAGGACTATAGGCACCCACAGCCCATCTTCACTCGTGGGGACCAAAGGTCAGCCCGTCCGGTCCCATCCAAAGCAAAAGTCAATGCAGCAGAAACCACTAAAAAAAGTCAAGATAGAAAGTACACCCAGTACATCACAGCCTCCCATGTATGGGAGTTCAAGGTTATTCACTTTCCAGATCCCAAGATGATCCAGCATTGATGGGATAACAAACAAGTCAGATCCACAGATGCCCCACACTGCAGCCCACTGCACCTAAACAAACCACTACTAACGGCCCAGTGCCAGACACAACAATACACATCCTAATTCTCAAAGCCATTCCCTGAGGTGCCAGAGCCACCTCTGAGGTGCATGGGAAGCCCAAAACCTACTGTAGGTGGTTTTAATGTTGATGGTTTTAAAATTGTGGCTGATCTCTGTACTGTATATTAAACTTATTTGATGTACAGTCATGTGCAAAAGTTAATACCCCTCATTTTAATTCTATGTGTATTTGTGCAAAAATATCTAAATGTAAAAACAAAAATCATCTAATCCAGCAGTTATTAGTATTAAGGCAACAACAACTTCAAACGTTTTTGACCATGGCCTTATTTATTTAACAATGAAAGTGAAGCCAAAATCAAAAAGAACATTTAGGCAATACTAAGTACCACCTAATATTTCCATATCCACCATATAGATCCACCTTTTGCAGCACATAACTTGATAAATTAAATAAATTGATGGTATGCTGTTTGACTTTATAAATTTTCTGCATTATTGTGGATGAATTTTGACCCATTCTTCTTTACAGCATTGTTTCTATTCATTCAGATTTTTAGATTTTCGCTTATGCACAGCTTTCTTAAGATCGCAGCACAGCATTTGAATTGCTTTGAGTTCTTGACTTTGATTAGACCATTCCCAATTCTTGACTCTTTTGTTTTTTCAGCCATTATAATGTACATTTACTGGTATACTTCAGATTATTGTTCTGTTGCAAGACCCAATTTAAACCAAGCTTAAGCTAGCAGACAGATCACATTTGCCTCTAGAAAACTCTGGTGTACAAAGGTGTTCATGGTCGACTCATTGATTACAAGGTGCCCAGGTGCTGTGGCTGCAAAATAAGCTCAAATCATCACCCCTCCACTGTCAGCCCTCCCTCCGCTGTGCTTGCAGTGGGTATGAAGTGTTGCTGCTGAAATTATGTGTTTGGTTTTGGTCAAACATGGCACTAAGCATTAAGGACAAGCAACTCCACTTTTTTCAACTCCATAGGACATTTTCCATAGAACTGTTTTTTAGATGAAAGATGCTTTCTCCTGGCAACCCTTCCAGACAAACCTCATTTCGTCTTCTTCCAATTGTGCTGCCATCTAATTTAACATTTACAATAATCAGTGAGACTTATAGCATCTGAGATTAGCTTTTTTTTTGCATTTCTCTGAGCATGATCTGGCCTAGGGGTTCATGTGCTGGGATGTCCACTTCTGGGAAGATTGGCAACTGTCTTGAATGCTTTCCACATTTCCACAAACAATGATTTTTTTTTATTATTTGTTTACTGTAGAGCAGTGAACACCAAACTGTTTGTAAATGGTCTTATAACCCTTTCCAGATTGATGTGCAGCAAAGAATCCCTAAGATTGTTGCTTGTATATTTCCCTCTTGGCATTGTCTTAACACACCTGATTGTTCCAGACCAGCACACTGCCAAAATTTTTATAATGGTCTTCAAACCAGCTGATGATCATTTAATCAACAGCTGATGATTAGCAGCACCTGACTGCGACTTACCTTCTTAAATCCACTAGAAGCAGTAAGAGGATATTTAGTATTTCCCACATAATTTTGTTGCCTTTATTTTAATTAAATAAATAATGCACTGTGATAAAAAGTTATATGTTGTTGTTCATCTGAGGTTGTATTTGCCTAATACTATGACCTGCTGGATCAGATTTTTTTATTATGTTTTTACACAAAAACATATAGAAGTGAAATAGGCATACTAAGTTTCACACATGACTGTATGTATTTGTCAGTCATTTGTTAAGTATGATAAGCTGCAAAATATTTGGTTTAAAATGCACACCAAAGAAAACTTTCATTGTTAACTGTTTGCATGCACCAACACATGACATTCCAGCTAGGAGGGCAGACTATCTAGTATAGTATTCTTATCGTCTTACTTCACCTAATCTAATCACTTTTCACTGCCTCCTTTCTGCCTACAGAAGATAACCACTATTACAGTGACGGTAATAAATCTCCGTCTTGTCTGTGTTATAATCAGTGCTGTACTTTGCCCTGCATGGACCCAATTCTGTTCCTATAAATGTCCTCTGCTAATGATGCACCTCACCTTGATGCTGAGTTATGTGTTCTGACTAAAGACATTATTCTAAATGCACTATATCCTTTATAACATAATTTCTAGTTTATTGTCATAATAGGCATGGTTTGGAAACTAGACTGTCACTTGAGGAGTACAGATGGCTTTTAATAAAATCAACACAAGGGTTTTGTAATTATAGAGGCAGACATTGAGCTCTAACCCTTACAGGTCGATAGGAATGACTTTGTCCCATTCATTGTACCTGGTTTGGGGAGTTTATGTTTATCCCAAGGAAGTTAATACTATATTACAATCTTGCATCAATTCTAGATTTGTTTGTAATGTCTGCTGGTATTAAAAATCAATGCTAATTAATTTAATATGTAAATGTTTCTAATGTTAATAATGGTACAAAACTTAATTTGATTAAGTAAACTTGTTTATTTTAATGTCTTCAGGTTCATTTGGATGATAGAGGGCAAGCATGTGTGCACATCTTCCTATTTCTTTTATTATTGGCTTTTTTACTGTTTAGTAGTTTGTGTTGCATTTTGTGGATTTGGAGTTTTTGATGTTTGTAGTCACAATTAACTATAAGACGTAATGTAACTGTGAAAACAGCTTTGTTGGTTAAGTCATATTTTATGCTTTACCTGATTTATAGAATATTTAATGTTACAGATTATGTGGTTGCTTGGCTATGAAGGCTATTATAAGCAAATTAATTAGATTATAGTAAACTATAACTATTCTGCCATTTTCTGAACATTGTTTTTTGTTTGTTTTTGTAGATCTTAAGTGTGAATTAGGTAGTAATTATTATAAATGACATGGAGTTGTTTTTTACAATGCTGTATAATAAGAGTGTAAGTTAAAAGGCATTTATTTGTACAAATAAACCAACTACAATGAATGGAGCTTTGGCATGACAGTATTAGATGCATGCAAGTTATATATGGCTGGCATTCCCATTTGTGTTGGAAATCTTTGTTACTAATTTAACATATTTCTGTATAATGAAAGATGATGTATGGTCTACAGCTAATGGTGTGTGTTCTGTGTGTGTGTGTTACTTTCTTTCTTATGTTAGGGTCCGCCTGGGCCTCCTGGACCAGTTGGACCACAGGGTATTAAGGTATTAATAGATCAAATGCCGACTAAATACTCTATGCATATCAAGTCAACAGGACCATTAGACAAAGGCAACTAATAAGCATGATAAAATGTTAAAGAGAAAGGAAACATAAGCTTGATTACTAACCAGAAAAATGCTATACATCCCTTTGACAGGGTGATCAAGGTCCTCCAGGTCTTCCAGGCCTTGATGGAGAGAGGGTAAGAAAATAAACATTGGCTGTTTTCCTATTTTATTAAGTATTTTTATTATGTACAACAAAATACATGGTATCTTGTAAAGTATAAAATTTCCTTTGGATAATCTTGCTGTATTACTTTATATTTATACACTATTCTCAGGGTCACAAGGGTTCAAAAGGAGACATGGGGATGCCAGGAATGGCTGGTGATAAAGGATCTGTAGGATTGCCTGGGCTACCAGTAAGCGTCACAAATTTTTAAAATATATACAACTAGTCCCCAACTTACGAACATTTGAGTTACGAATTTCCGCAGATACGAATAGACCACGGCCCTACGACCATCTCGTAGGAAGTCGAAGAAGTAACTCAAAAATAGACACTGATATTACCAATATTCTAATATTTACAATTATATAAAATATTTTCAGTGTTTAAGTAAATATATAGAAAGTCCGGTATATTATTTGTGTGTGTATGTATGGGTACGGGAGAAATGAGTCGGCCTCACTGGTTTCAATGAATCAGTCTGGAAGCACGAGGGTAGAAAATGGCTGTCCGTATAGAGAATAATCGTAATTTTGAAAAACAAAACAGAGTTCACAGTCCAAGAAAGTGGAAAACAGCTGATTGTGAATGGTGTCCGGGATTCCCCTCACGATTTAAAGGTGCAGGGACAACACTGTTATATTTCACAAACCAGTAAAACCATGCATTGCGAGTAACTTAGTTTGGAGTCTAAGTAAAGTCAACATCCATGCAAATGTGTGTGTATGTGTGTGTGTGTGCATGTGTGTGTATGGGCGCATGTGTGTGTGAAAGTTGTCCTACTCAATAACACCACCCTCCTCTCCTCCTGTCAGGGTTGATTCTTTTCAAAGGTAAAATGCAGTGTTATTAGTTTTGTTTTTCTTTATATTTTCTATTAATCTTTTTTCTATTAATATTTTAGGTAGTGGAACAAATCATTGGAGTTTCCATTATTTCTTATTCCCCTTGTGATTTAAAGGCACAGAGACAAAATTATACTGTGAGATTGATTTCCTTAGGCACAGTTAAGTTTTTTGGCCACATGGTTCCAATGTTGGGAAAGAGGTCAGATTTGGTCAAGTGGATCGGCATGCTTTATATTGTATTTTTTGACAAAATTGTATAAGACTTACTTTGTTGGACTTACAAACAAATCCAACTTATGATCGTGTTCTTAGAACAGAACTTGTTTGTAAGTAGGGGACAGCCTGTATATACTGTATACTACCATACCATACATACATGAGATTCAGTACCAGAAAGTACTGATTGAATATAGAAATTGGCATAATATTTTTTTAATACTGAGTATTACGATAATGTGTATACAGGGTTTCAATGGCCAGAAAGGAGAAAAAGGTGATTCTGGCCTGCCTGGACCTCAAGGACCATCTGTAAGTTTAACATACATTTGGACACAGAGAAGGAGAATATGACTGTATAATATATGCATCTTTTATAGCTTTTTTCCCTCATACTGTATTTCTCATATGAACAGATTATCGGCCCTCCTGGGCCACTTGGTCCACATGGTCCTCCTGGTCCAATGGTAAGTCTGTATGGTCACGGTTATTAAAATACAACAATGATCAAAGCTTGCTACAGCGTTTTGTTTTTTTTTTTCATGTAATTTAATAATATGAATGAACATATTACACATTTAAGCAATAGCTGGACATAGCCTATATCAAGAAATACTTTGAATGCTATATATATTAAGGAAATGTAATATTTGGCAGATTTGTCATGTTTGATAGCTTATGATTAAAACATTCATAATTTTCTGACTGTAAGAGGCAAAATATATAAACTGTAGTCTTTAGATTTCAAAACTTTACATTTAAAAATAAAAGTTTATTAATTGCCGGTGCTTTTCAGGGACCACATGGATTTCCTGGACAGAAGGTAAGTTAACCAAAAACATATAATTATATAAACATTCATAACCAATCAGTAAATCCACAAAATATATATGGCAAATTGCACGAATTATTTTTTTGCATTTTAAAAAGACTGATTTTCCCCTATTGTAGCTTTTACATATTGATATTAGGTAATTTTACTAAAACAAATTAAGTTTATTTTATATTATTTATTTTTGTTCAACATAAATATTTTACTAGAAGGATGTTATTATGAATATGTTTATACATTAATCATTTTTAGGGTGTGGAATGTTGACAACATTCTTCTTCTTCTTCTTTTTTAAATATGCACAAAAAAAGGGCTTTGCTTAAGTACCCAACATGGGATATTTGTAACTCATAACCTTTCCTTCACTAACAGAGAACCATAACTACTAAGCTAGAGTTAATATCATACCACTCATCTCTATCACAACTGTAGCTAAGTAACCTCTTTAGATAATGCTGTCAATCCCTGAACCAAGCTCTGCTGCTCCTCTGGATTTAGGGGGAATCAGGTCTGCCGGGTTTAAAGGGAGCACGTGGGGAGCCCGGACATAAGGGTGACCGTGGACCCCTGGGCCTCCCCGTGAGTAGCCACCATAAGCTACTGTATGCATGCTGTCAAATTAATGCTAAAATGTAATGCCTGCAGCCTTTTACAAAACATCTCACAAAACATTTCCTCCATTTTTTTTCTATTCTCTTCTTACTTGCCTCTTTGGTTTTTCTCTCATGTTCAACTTTGCCTGCCCTTCTCTGCCTGTCCTCCTTCTGTGCTAGTGTCTTATCTGGATACTGTTCTTCCCACTCTGTGTTAACAACTCAGTTGACAGTTTTTGGCCACCTCATCATGTAATATTCATCATGTACTAATCCCTGTCTTCATGTCACTCATACCTCCACAAACTCACAGGGAGCGGCTGGCTTGGATGGCAAGCCGGGATTAAGGGTGAGTCTCACGTAAACAAACTTCATCCCCCAGCTGCCTACTCCTTGTAGGATTCAAAAAGACCAACTGGACAACAAATATTTGAAGAAAATCTGTTTAAGGGGGACATTAGAGTATCAGTGTTTACAATATTTCAGCACTCGCACATGCATACACACACACACATTTTTCTTTTAATAAAAGGCCACATGAGATCCCTGTCTGTCTGCTGCTAAAATTAACACGGTCATCTATTAACATATTGCCATTTGTCATTATAAGTTTGTTTTTTGGGGTTGACTTCTGCATGGAAATATTAGAGCAATGGTGAATTAGCAAGTACATGCCAAGCAAACACATTCAAAAGCATGATTAACCACAGCAAGATTTTTGAGTCATTACAGAAATTGCTTTGAAATTTTGCTCACATTTTGACTTGTTTTCATTGATTGTAAAGCGGGGGGAAATCAGTGAATTCCATATGTTTGTTTGTAGGGTACAGATGGCCCAGTCGGTGCTCCTGGTCCTGCTGGCCCTAAAGGAGACAGAGTAAGTTTAATGAGACTACATGTCCTGGTATAGAGGGCACATTTAAATTGCAAAGATTGGTCCAACATTGTAATAGGTTCATTACTTAGCTATTAATCTGCTTTCAACACTGAAAAAAAGTTTGACCTCATTGGATATATAGTATATGCAATATCATTTCCATTAAAAGTTCTTGTCACTTGGTGTGGCGAGAGTCATATTACTTAATCGTATGTAAATGATTTAACAAGCCAATTCAATTTTTCTCTTAATGTGACCTCGTCAGAGGTGTCAAGTAACGAAGTACAAATACTTCGTTACCTTACTTAAGTAGAAATTTTGGGTATCTATACTTTAC
>JAQMYL010000001.1:21557695-21575446 GCA_030014365.1 Clarias pachynema
CAATTTTATTGGGGGCTTCTCTGGGCCCCCTCTCAGTCATGGGCCCCGAGAATCGTCATCCTTTACCCCCCCTTTACAGCGCCCCTGCCGGTTACATAAATAAATATTGTAAATAAAGATTTTAATCATTATTTTTTAAAATCTTTATATATTAACTATTATCTAAAAAAAACTGTTATAAAAGAAACAATATAAAAAGATACATGTTGGAATCCGATTGTGTAAACACAGTGATTTTAAAAATCTTACATATTTAGTTATTGCTTTAGTTTGGAGAGATCAGATCAAAATAAATGCATCAAAAATGCATTGAATATACCTATACCTATAGGTATGTTTCATAATATGCCAATACTTCATTTCACAAAAGCGGTAATATAGTAATAGCACTGTCGTATTTTATAGTAGTTTAGTAATAGCACTGTTGCCTTCCACCTAGGGTCAAGGGTTTGATTCCCGCTACAGGGTCTGTGTGCATGGAGTTTGTATGTTCTCCCTGTGCTTTGTGGGTTTCCTCCGGGTACTCTGGTTTTCTCTCATAGTCTACAGACATGCAGATTAGGCTGATTGGCGTTCCCAAATTGCCTGTAATGTGTGTGTGTGTGTGTGTGTGTGTGTGTCCTGCCATGGATTGGCACCCTGTCCAGGGTGTACCCCGCCCCGTGCCTGAACCCTCCTGAGATAGGGGCTACATACCCCCCTGTATACAGGATAAGCGGTGTAGAAGATGATTGAATGAATGAATGAATTATTTTGTGATCTAATTCTTACATAGAGATTATGTATCTGTGTGTGTTCATCGCATAACAATGATCAGCCGTATACGATACAATTATAGCAGACGCAGAAGGGGAAAAATATTCAACATTAAAGTAAGAGTGGCGGCTTTTGAATCGTCCTGGTGAATCGGTTCTTCCAATCGAGTCACTTTAAGTCGTTCGTTTATCCTAACCATTAATATGCTGTTTCTCTCCGTTCGTCTCTTTCTCTCTTCCACTCACCGCGGGCTGCTGCTGCTGTATTCTCCGAGCCGCTGCAATGGCAACTGAACTTTTTAGTAAGCAGAAAACCATCGATCTGAGGAAGAAACATATTGGGTGAGGAATAAGCGTTAGTGTGTTTTACTTTTCTGAAGTAAACTCTGAATCACTGCGGAGGTTTGGACAGAGCGCACGAGTTTATTTTATTTATTTATTTGTTTATTTTAATACCAGTGAATGGTTTTCAATAACGAAGAAGTTAAACTTAAAGTGCCTATCTTTGTGCTTTTTTCCCCCTAAATTGTAGTGTTTCGAATTGCTGTATCATTGCTTAGAAATTAGGTTGCACGATAGTGATATACAGCTGTGGAGAAAAGGTGTGAGAATGATACAAATATTAATTTTTACAAAGTTTGCTGATTCAGTGTTTTTAGATCTTTTTGTCAGATGTTACTATAATACACTGAAGAACAATTACACGCATTTCATAGGTGTAAAAGACTTTTACTCATAATTACATTAAGTTTATGAAAAGAGTCAATATTTGCAGTGTGGATATTTTTCTAAATCTTTTCAATTCGCCCTGTCATGCTGTCAATCACCTTCTGGGCCACATCCTGACTGATGGCTGCTTATTCTTGCATAATCATTACTTGGAGTTTGTTGGTTTTCATTAGTCCATCTGCCTGTTGAGGATTGGCCTCAAGTTCTCAATGGGATTAAAGTCTGGACAGTTTCCTGGCCACGAACCAAAAATTTGGATGTTTTATTCCCCAAGTCTCTTAGATATCACATCTGCCTTATGGCGGCTTCATCATGCTGGGAAAGTCATTGTTAATCACCAAACTGTTCTTAAATGGTTGGGAGATGTTGCTCTCTGAGGATGTTTTTGTACCATCCTTTATTCATGGCTGTGTTCTTAGGCAAAATTGTAAGTGAGCCCACTCTCTTGGCCGAAATTCTTGCAGTTATACTTCATTATATCATAGTAACATCTGACAAAAAGATTTAAAACACCTAAGCAGCAGACTTTGTGAAAATTAATATCTGTGTCATTTTCAAAACTTTTTTTTTTTCATTTCATTGTTTTTTTTTTTTTTCATTTTCAACATTCCATTAGTATCAAAGTTCCTATCCTGTATCTTCTGTTTAGTCCCTCCTGCAAGGTTTTCTTCAGCCATGATCCCATCAAGATTGTCCGAGCTAAGGGTCAATACATGTACAGTGAAAAAGGCGAGCAGTACCTGGACTGCATCAACAATGTTGCTCATGGTACATGCACAAGAAATTGCATTTATTTTCACTTGTATTGGTGCAAGCTCTGTCATATACAGTATCATAGCCGTTTGCATCTTCCTGCTAAGTTGTATGAGCAGTGAACCAGAGTGAGTGTACAAGATTTAATAATTTGAATCAGTTAGAAATTGGGAATCAAATACTATTTGTATGTATCTTTGTTTATGTTTTTATCAGTGGTGGAAATATCACGCTGAATCCTTAAGTTCTGTTTATTCCGTGCCTTAGTGGGCCACAGTCACCCAGAAGTTGTCCATGCTGGAGCGAAGCAGATGGAGTTATTGAACACCAATTCACGCTACCTCCATGACAACCTTGTCCAATACGCACAGCGTCTTCAAGCCACCCTGCCTGAAAAGCTCTCAGTCTGCTACTTTACCAACTCAGGGTAAGTCTCTTCACCTTGTACACCAGAAATACCATGAGATTGTGTTATGAGAATGCAGCTCTTCAACATGCAGAATTCCCCACATACTGTATGGTCAGGAAGCACTGAGTTAGACAAGAAACAGATCTTGTTTGCTCATTTGTCCTTATGCAACCTGTGGATGTTCTGTGAATCTGTTTATTAGGTCTTGCTGCCATGGATCAATGGTCATAGTACAAATACAGACAAGCAATGCTGTTTTCATTTTGAAAAAAAAAAAAAATGACCTTGGCCACAGAAGTTTTAATCATTCAGGGTTCAAGTATCAGCCATGCACTATATCATATACATCTGCTGGGTGAGAGTCAAAGGCCATACAGAGTTCTTACAAAAATAGCCTCTGTGCAGTGAGAGACCAAATGATATGCTGTGCCAGCCAATTACTGGACCTGTGTATTAAGGCTCTGAAGCAGCTACATGCGGCACTGTAAATGTACAGGGGAGCCGACTTTATTCAAAAGGTTGTGTTTGCTTCTTTTTATCTTGAAACCTAAAATTAATACAGCTTCCATGTGAAGTACAATACTTTTTAATGAGGTGATTGGCTCCTGTTAGCGTGTTTAGGAATTAAGATAAAGATTTGTAAATAGCAATGTTAAATCTCAACATTTTTAAAACACAAATGCATGATTTCCTACTATAATTTACATGTGAACAATAGAATATAAGCTTAAATACTGTAAAATACTGTTCAGTGGAGTAAACTTAGTAACAGTCTGGATAAATCCATCACTGACACCCTGGCATACTGGGCTAAGGTTACATTTTAGATGAGTTAAAGTGGTTGTAGAGTAGCAGCTGTGTGTCTAACAGGAGGTAAATGTATTACAGTAAGAAAGTATAGACCAAGCTGGTGTTTTTTATTACTCATTAAAAAGTATGGATTTTCGGAAAAGTAAAGATTTTCATAATGGCTAGTACAGATATTAGGTTAGGTTTTTTTTTTTACCATTCATTTTCAGAAGAGAAGAGTGTACTGTTTGTTATTCTCTATTCTTCATGTGAGAAGCTGTTAATACGAATGATGAATATTTAGTGTCGAAGACTTGACTTTACAACTAGTTGCACTGACTGGCTCTAAGACAAATCTTATAAGAAGTATGAGGGTTAAAGTGAACAAGGTAAAATAAAATGAATGAATGTCATTTTGTTAGGAAAAAAACAGCTTTTCAAAAGGTCTACCTGAAAGAAACATTTTAATTATTTACATGATGACTCAGTATCTAATAGGACTTCTTACCACTTGACCTTTAGGTCTGAGGCCAATGACCTGGCCTTGAGACTGGCTTGGCAGTACACTGGCCACAAAGACATCATCACACTGGACAAGTAAGTCAATACTACAGTCCATCTCAGTTCATTTTCTCTTTACATATGCAAAGAGTAACCAGGTTCGTAGAAGTGCTGAGCTGGCAGCTTACACATTAACTCTACTAAGTGTTGTCTGTCTGCTGGTGACCATGAACAAGCTGTGTCGGCTATTAGTCATGATTATATGTTATTACGCTTTCAAATATTGTATGTAGAAACCCCACTGGCAGGCCATCTTATATGTCAAATGTACTGTAACTTTGAACCCAGGTTTTAAAGTTCGTCTAGGTTTTTAAAATATATTAGCTCATTATTAGCTGCTTGCTTTTAGCTTGTTATATTTAAATCTATTTATTACTTATTTCATAACCTCTGTTCATTTTCACCATGCTCTTCCTGCAGTGCCTACCATGGTCATGTGTCGTCACTCATTGATATCAGTCCTTACAAGTTTCACCAGCTGGGACAGAGTGAGCAAAGCCAACATGTGCATGTGGTAAGTCCTGACAAACCCTTAAATCAATTGAACAGACCTGCACGTACAGCCACATCCACCGGTATTTGCCAACCCACCCTCAACGACCTTTTATCCTTTCCTGATCTTGCATGACTCAGCATCAGTTACAGTATACAGTTTACTACTATGTTATCATCCTAACCACATGTTCCAACTTTATAACTCAGCAGAATCAGAATGAGATAACCATGAGTGCAAGGGAGTATTTCCCATTCTTTATCACTAATATAATTCAGCACTTTTAAATGGGTATATGTTAATACAATAAACTGGATTTTCAATTTAACATCTTTTACCACGAAATTGCAATGTTACATTCATTCATTCATTCATCTTTTATACCGCTTTATCCTTGATCAGGGTTGCGGGGGCCTGGAGCCTATCCCAGGAGGCTTTCGGGCACAAGGCGGGGTACACCCTGGACAGGGTGCCAATCCATCGCAGGGCACACACTCATACGCACATTCACACACTCATTCACACTGCAATGTTACAATAAACTTCAAATAGATAAAATGTTTAAAAGGGTTCTTTACTTTCTAAATGGTATTATGAATGAAACCAAGCAGGACGCAAATGCAGTTAAATGTTTATTGTGTATTTAGAGAAATCCAAAAGTGTGGTTTAAGAACAGGCAGAAGGACAGATGAATAACCATAGACCTGAAATAGCTCGGTGTTTAAGTGCACAAGTGTAATTGGAATCAGCATCTTTGATATTAACATTTTAACTGAAAATTTCAAGTTTATTTAAGATTTTCATTCTTTTTACTCACTCACTCATTGTCTATACTGACTTATCCTGTGTTCAGGGTCATGGGGGGCCTGGAGCCTATCCCTATA
Organism: Clarias pachynema; assembly: GCA_030014365.1. Lineage (NCBI taxonomy): Eukaryota > Metazoa > Chordata > Actinopteri > Siluriformes > Clariidae > Clarias > Clarias pachynema. The sequence continues at coordinate 21,563,069 of JAQMYL010000001.1, forward strand.
TGGGTGTCATGGGTTGACATGCTGTCCAGTACCTCACCTCATGCCCCAAGTCTCCTGGGATAGGCTCCAGGCCTCCTGCGACACTTTACAGAATAAGCAGTATAAAGAGTGAGTGAGTAAATGTAAGAGATAGAGTTTGTTAGCTGATATAAATATTGTGATTACTATCACTTATAGGAGCTATGTCTTTGGAGCACTTCTCAACAGGGTTAAAGAATGAAGGCCTGGAAATGGGGTTGTTGAGTCTATTGACTATTATTCTCTAAGCACATGTGCTCACACATTGTCCTACACAGTAGCCCCCTCTCTCCTCGTCTTCTCTCCTCGTCACACATACACACACGTGCACGTGCGTGCACAAACACACACGTACACACACACTGATACACATGCGCGTGTGCGCACAAACACACACACCAACGGAAACACTACTCTGTCAATCTGATTCTTTTCAAAGGTAAAGTGCAGGTCCATTTGTTTATTTTTACTTTATTATATTTTGTATTACTTGTTTGTATATGAACATTTTTGGGTTGTGGAACGAATTATTGGATTTACCATTGTTTCTTAGGGGAAAATTTGCTTTTCATATATGAGTGCTTCTGGAAAAATTATGCTTGCAATCCAAGGTTTAACTATATATAAACTTTAGTACAGTATTCTGTACAATATAAACTTTAGTATTCTGTACAATATAAACTTTAGTATTCTGTAGAATTTACATTTGACCCTTTTTTTTCTTTCATAAACATTGACAAAATTTTGGAAACTCAGTGTTGATGACCTCAAAACTGCCTCACATCTCGATAATCCATTGTTTTATTAGGCTCCAAGTCCAGACATCTACAGAGGGAAATACAGGGAAGACCATGCCGACCCTGCTGCTGCATATGCAGATGAAGTTAAAGACATAATTGAAAAAGCTCATGCTAAAGGACATAAGGTATGGCCAACAATAATGTACATTAGCTCATGATAGTTCAGGAAATAGCATACAAATGGCTTTAAGTAAAATGTAATAAAATCATGTATTATGTATTACTTTATGCATTATCCATATATTACTTAACATATTAATTAAAGGTAATTACAGTTTGAATGATTTTTCACAACTAGCAGCAGTTTTCCAATTTCTCATCCTAAAGTTTTTTGATTTCTCCCTTTTTCCCTCTGTCTATTTAGGTTTTCTTTCAGGTTGTACAAAGCCTTAGGACTCACTGATTTGCATATGGTCAATTCCTCACCCTGTATTACAGGGAAAGGAATATCTGTTTCTACAGACAGAAATATCTGATAAGTGAAATGTAGACTTCATATGATGGAATATAGACAGATGTGAATGAATGGAGCTCTCATACTGTATGAAGATTATGAAGAACACCTAAAAGAAGTTTTAAAAAACACTTCAGAAGATTCTGAAAGAAATGCTCCTTGTAAATGATTACGCTTTTTAAAAAAAAATTCCCCTGCTCATTTAGTTGCACTTCTGCTTACATAAACATTTTCATTGTTTTGAACTTTACACTGGTTCTTGGATTTACCCAGACTGTCCCTAAAAGGAGAACACATTGATAGATGCAACCTCTTTTTTCATGCAGATTGCTGCTTTCATTGCTGAGTCACTGCAGAGTTGTGGAGGGCAGGTCATTCCTCCAGTGGGCTACTTCCAGAAAGTGGCACAGTATGTACCAGAATTTAAACGAGTGTTTATTCAGCACTATATAAGGGCAATTCAAGTCAAACCAGGACTTGTGATGAAATTTCTAGTGAATGAAGGTGTAAAAAGGATTGATATTACTGCAGACTTTAAGCACAGTACCGTGATAAGACCCTTAACTGTAGTAAAACTTTTGAATGTTGTAAACTTTTCAAACTAGGCTGTACATCTATGAAAGACACTCGCGCACAAGAGGGCTCAGAGGTCACTGATCCCTGAAAACTGACAGATAACTTATTGCCAACTTGTGGAAGAGATAGGTTTGTCTGTGAGAACTGAACACAGAATCATTCATGAACACCAGTTGCACATTACAGGAACTTGGCTGGAGTAATCGTCACTTCCCCAGTACAGTCATGACCTCGCTCCAAGCCATTTCCATATGTTTGGGCCATTAAAGGAGTTGGACTTGAACAACTCTTTTGGAAAAAAATCTTTTTGAAGATGATCTTCAAGTCAAATGCAACTTTTTATGACTTTTTTAAAAATGTAGTTGCTACTCTATTCTGCATTATATTGAGAATAGATGCATTGCTGACTATATTATTGTTTTTACATTGCTGACTATATTATTGTTTTTGTATGGCATTTTAAAAGTAATAATCTTATCATCTAGTTTCTAAGATGCGTTCATATGAAAAAAATGAAGAAAGTGCAAGAAAGTGAATATTATTATATTTAATTATGTATGGTTTGATTAGGTAATTCTGGTGAAAGTTTTTGAACAGTTCATAATTCCTGTCAGAAGGTAGCAGTTGTGGGTTTAACATCTCAGGGGGACATTATGAGCACATAATTTTTAATAGAAGAAAATATTCTGTGGTTGCATCCAAAACTGATCACAATCACGTATCACTAATAGCTCAGAAAAACAATAGTGCAAGATTTTTTCTTATACTTTTGTTTTTCCACTGACATGAAAAATCATATTGGAAATAGAAAAGGACAAAGACCTGATTTGGTGAGTTAGAGATCATTGAGACGAAAACTATGATGGTACAGTAGGATTAGCATAGAGGTTTAGAGCATGATGTGTTTGGTCAAAGTGTACGTACAGATTAAAAGGGAGTATAGGAATACTATAAAATGGTATAGGATGCTGCATTGGTCTCTTTAGGTAGAGACGACGAGAAAGCTCATTCCTACTAACACTACAGTCAGCAAGTAGTTGAATAGCAATGTGGGTAATAGAGTCGACTCAGTATTTCCTTACAATCTAAATAGGCACGTCCTTCAGGATGTAGTTGTGCGAATGTACAGTATATGCATATACAGTTAGTACAGTACACACTGTAAAGTGTGCACAACTCTATTTCTATGTGTGAACAAAACAATCCTTTTTTCACAGACATGTGAGAAAGGCTGGAGGCGTGTTCATTGCTGATGAGGTTCAGGTCGGCTTTGGAAGAGTAGGCTCCCATTTTTGGGCCTTCCAGCTACAAGGGGAAGACTTCATACCTGATATTGTCACTATGGGCAAACCCATTGGGAACGGACATCCAATGTCCTGTGTGGTGACCACCAGAGCAGTGGCTGAAGGCTTCATGTCATCTGGAATGGAGTACTTTAACACAGTGAGAACTACACTTTGAATCATTTTTACACTGATAGAATGACACATTGAGACAAGGAGATATAAAAAATAATGCCTTTATAATGTTTTTAATTGTATAGGTTGGACAATGTTAACCTGATTGAGGAATGTGTTTATGTATGCCTCAGTTTGGTGGCAATCCTGTATCCTGTGCTATTGGGCTAGCTGTACTGGATGTGATTGAGAAGGAGGATCTTCAAGGCAATGCCCTGCGTGTAGGGAGATACCTGACAGACCTGCTAGAGAAACTGAAACAAAAACATGCCTTAGTGGGAGACGTCAGGTCTTTTTTTTTTAATGCTTTCTTCAGTTCTTGGTTCATATTTTTTTAATTCAGTTCAAAGAATTTCACTTTTAAACTGAGTCAGTTGTGAATATTCTAAGGAGTACCAAGTCTGATAGAGGCATTGTTATGTACAGGGGGACCCAACAAAATGTATACACAATTCAACAGTTGTTAGACCCTTTTTAAGTCAAATCCAATTATGGTAGTGGTTAACTCAGTGTTTAAGGCTCTGTATTTTTTAACTAAAATATAAGAGTGAAAAATGAAAGCCATGTGTTTTACAGAGGTTGTGGCCTTTTTGTCGGGGTGGAGCTGGTGAAAGATCGGCTTAAAAGAACCCCTGCAACAGCTGAAGCTCAAGATGTCATATATAGGTAAGACCTATAATTACCTAAACACCCCAAAGCAATTTAGAGGTGATATTTCAATATTTTCTGAAATGACAAAATGCTGGTGTGAATCCAGGTTACATTCCAACCAAACAGGAATTTTAATTGATACCACCTACTTTAATGGCTCGTGGTGTGGCCTCAAAGCCTGCTTGATTGAAATGAAAACCTACAGCTACACTGGCCCATGTTATATATATATATACAGTATAAGGGCCAGTGTGGCTCTTTACAGATGAGATTGAAGACCCCTCTGCTATAGGCTATATTTCTTCTTAAATTCACCTATTCAAAGTGATATAGTAAATAAATATCACCTCAAAATTGATAACCATTTTGACCTTCCCACAGACTGAAGGATCAGCAAGTTTTATTAAGTGCAGATGGACCACACCGCAACGTCCTGAAGTTTAAACCACCAATGTGCTTCTCCAGAGAGGATGCCGACTTGGCAGTTGGAAAAATTGACCAGATTCTAACAGGTAACTCTGGTCGACATATACAGTAAACCTTCGATTGCGAGCATAATTCGATCTGGAAGCGTGCTTGTATATCAAATCATTTGCATATCAAAGCAAATTTCCCCTTTAAAATTAATGGAAACTCTGATTATTTGTTTCACAACCCAAAAATATTCATATAAAAATCATTAATACAAAAATATAAAGTAAAAATAAAACAAATTGACCTGCACTTTACCTTTGAAAAGAATCCAGACAGAGTAGTGTTTCTGTTAGTGTGCGTGTTTGTGCCTGCATGCGCATGCACAAACACACATAAACACACACGTGTGTGCAGACACACACACACACTAACATAAACACTGCTTCGTCAGGGAACTTCTTTAACAAGGAATCTCTCTAATGACACTTGCTTTTGCTTTATGTATGTGCACACACACACACACACACACACACACACACACATGGTCACAATGGTATAATAAACATTACACACGCGCACAGATGTTGACTATACGAGTGACCCACACACACTGATACTGAGCATGGGAGACGATTACCCACAATCCCATAGTGTGTGCGAGAGAAGAACCAGTTGTGATCATGTGACGCTCGGCAGACAAAGCACATGCGTACTACTCGTATATATCAAGACCTCGCTTGTTTATTAAGTTAAAATTTATTTTAAAACTTTGCCCGTCTTGCAAATGCTCACACACCAAGTTACTCTCAATAAAGGGGTTCCATATGTGTTTTGTTTCGTACTTCAGATCTGTATACTCATGATTAATGCCATTATGTTTTTTTTCTTTAAGACCTTGAGAATGCTTTGGGCCTTCATATATCTGACACTACAGACCCTACAAATGCACAAAACAAGCGCAAGGTAAGCTGAGATGAATATTTAAAGATTTTTTTAATATAATTTTTTCAATATAATGTTTTTGTGTCAGTGTCACTAATAAATTTGCTGAATTTTCATTTGTCCCCAGGAGTCAGTCGAGGAAAATGGTATACATTCAGGTGGCAACCATAATAATATCACTAAGACAAAGCCTAACAAAAGACAAAGAACATAAACCTCGTCCTTTTTTAAAAAACATTATATAATACATTGGGGTGAGTCTAAATGCAGCCTACAGATCCTCTCTTGATGTATACAATGCAATTTTTCCTTTTACCTAATGGTGGCAGCAGACTGTGTTATCACAGTTGACCTAATTGCAAATCTTTTTTTTTCTTGACTATACCTGCAGATTAAATCGTGTGATTGAACAATAATCACATTAATGTTGTTCTTAAGTATCATCTTTAAGCCACCTGACTATTTTGCTTCTAGTACTTTTGACGTCTCCACACCCTACCCCAAACATCTTCAGAAACCAGTAGTTCTGGTGTAAAAATAGTTTCAGTCTCTTCGTCTTCTTGTTCTTTTGTTACTGCCTTTTTTTTTAATTATTATTATTTTTGTCCCATTATGATATTACTCATTCTGTCAACACCATCTGCTGTGGAGCAAACATAATTTGCATTTTATTATAAAAAATAATACGAAATAATAAATAAGAAATATCTTTAGATAACTAAATGGGATGAAGTCATGGCATGACTTTTTGTACAAACAAAAAGTGAAAAGGTAACAGGGAAAGAAGCGATTTGGAAACAAAAATATTTTTTTCACCAAGAGCCATGGCAGATGTGTGCCTCACATGTTGAGACTGGAGCAGTAATTAAGGATTTTATGTCATAAGACATTTTGAAGAGTAATGAAGAATTATGAGTAATGCAAAACAAATTCAGAGGATAAGAGAGCAATGAACCTGAATAGTTAAAGCTAACCTGGTAGTTTATCAGAAACAGGGAACATTAGCAATGTAGTAGCCATGCTTCTACAACAACTAAGCATTGAGAATTTTTCCTCTGCTCTTTAAAGAGTATAGTCAATGTCATTTGTCTTAATGAGAAACATAAATTTTTGAAAATATAATTTTGCATGTCACAACTACAGTGTTTATGGGATACCATGCTGCAATACTTCCTTTAAAAGATAATTCAGAATGCTATTGCTTTAAATCATAGTGTGGTGACCTGTCCTTACATATTTTGAAGTTTATATATATTCATTTCCATGTTTTAATGGATTAATAATGTGCCTGATTATGTAACAGTGAATAGGTGCTATTTTATAGATAATTGCCCTTTTTTTTGGAATGGAAATAATGCTATTTATAATATTTAATGAAGACAAAATAAAAGGTAACATCAGGTGGAAAGAAGATTCTAAGCTTTGTTGAATTTAATGGGTTTTCTGTCATGTACAGTATTCTAAATGCAAGAACATATTCAACTGCATAAAAAAATACAGAACCTATCATATCATTTAAAGATTGAATGAGAAGCTTATGTCAGAATCAGGCAGCAATGACAGGCTAAATTTCTTTACAGAAAAAAGGGGGGGAAATGGACAAAGTGCTAAAACGCAACCTAATGAAATGTGCAAAGTTCACGTTGTTCTTTTACATTCAAACATTACACTGATGTATTAGGCAAGTGTCCTCTGCATGCACTCGCTGATAACAGGCGCTGGGGGTGTAAGCTGCTCACATGAATGCATTTTGGAGTGTGTGCACACAGCCGCTTTCAGCTGAACCTCATATGATCAGAACAGCTTGTGAACCGTTGGCCTTGTCCAGCTTAAATGCAGTAGAACAAACCTTAAAATGTCCTGCATGGAGGCCAGGAAAAAACAAGCTGACTAACTGAGCACTTGGTTATAATAACCAAATTGGTTACATATTGCTTATCGAGTTGACTTGGCCTCCAAATTCTCAAGATCTCAATCTGAGTTTGCTACTGTAGGACGTCCTGGACTAACAAGTCTGATTCACAAATTCACCATTTTGCAACTTACAAGCCATATGAGGATCTGCTGGTGACACCCTGGCTCCAGATACCAGTACATTAGATGCCTTCCCTAGGAGTCTGATATAAGTAACACAGGAAAAAACCCACATGATGTTGTTGTTACATTTTTAGTGTAAGCAACTTAATAATGCCATGGTCTCATGGTGTATTAGAAAGGAAAGTTTAACGTTAAAACTGTCTACTCTAAACCATCCTGTTCTCAGCACACTTTTAAAGAGTTTGGAATATGTTACAGTATAGGAAACCCCACTACAGATCCTTTCATGCTAAATGTCTCCCTCTAGTGTTTAAGTGGAGTGCAGCATTTTACAACGTCAAAAAATATATATATATATTTCTTAACCGATGGTTGAACATGTTATTAAGCATAAGCATGTTAATATTCAATTAATAATTAATGGTAACAAGAACCACATTTTTTAAAAAGTTATGTGAGACAAATTAATAAAGTCCAAATAATTTAAACAAACAGAACTAATAAAAAACAATGAAGATGTCAGTCCAATATTGCGCACTGCAACGGGCGCCCTCTTGTGGTAGACATATTAATAGTCATGAGAACAGAGAAATATGATACAGAACATTACCAGTTAATAGGTTTTTTAACCCGTAAAATCTTAAATACAATTACTTGATTAATGATTTATCATTAACGTCGTTAGCCTACGTTATGGCAAAATAAGTCAAGCAAACATTAAATCAATACTCTGCATTAATGCACACTAGTTCATATAATGGCTCTTCTTGTGTCATATCTGAGTAAAATATTTGCACAGGTTCTTACAATTTATCCAACACTTTTTTTTGTCATATTTATTTAGTCACATTAATTTCTGGTTGGAAACCATCAACATTTCACTGACAAACGTATAGTAAATTGCTTGGCCAAAGCTGTTTGAGAACGGTCAAGAGAAAAGTTTGAGAAGGGTGCCTGCATCAAGCAAATAAAACTGTCAAAACATAGTGTTACCATCAACTTCATAGAAATAAAATTGGAAATCAGCATGAATCATAGCAACACATGACAGTAGAATTCAGAGCTACATTTAATAGTGAAAGTAAGAGCATTCCCACATGCTCAGTGTGATGAGAACTCAACCCAATAAAGACTAAACAGCTGTGTGACAACAAGAAAACCACTTGTTAGTGGGCGAGGTAGTACCACTAGCAACTAGACCATCACAATATTTTATATATAAAATGAGTAGTAATAAAAATTAAAAAAATAAAATAAAATTCTGCATGCCAACTTGAATTTAACACCAAAAGCACAGCTCTGTTTATAAAAGCAACTTTTACATTACACTCTTTAAATCAGTTTCTGTGAAAGTTACTTCTACGTAAACAAAGGCATCTATTTAACATATAGGACACAGTTTGCGCGACTGTGTATCGGACATGATCATGAGCACCAAGGGATCTAGACCTCACCCTATACACCTCTGCCTTTAGATACAATAAACTGAGACATCTACAAAAATGTTCTGATGACATACAGTGGTCAAGTGTATAGGAAATGGACATGAGAAAAAGACCTTGTGGGGTCCTTTGTTAAATTGTGTAATTATCTGAATTATTAGGGCCCAAGCACTATGACATCAGCTCTATGTTGTCAAAGTGTGTGAAGGGCCCTATTGTTTTCCTGATAATGTTTTTTCCACCATTTGGTCCTTTTTGGGGGTCTCAACATGCTCAAACACTCATGAAAATTGGCAGACAGGTTGGAGTCTGCTGCCATTAGGATGCCTGCGAGTCGTGCACATATGCACATGAAACCCGGTACACATTTAGAGCTCATTGAGCCGAACAACTTTTGCATTGCATGTCCTGGGCTCAACTCCATATGAAGTCAGTTATTTTGTGTTGTTTGCAAAACGCACCCACTAGATTTTGAAACACACTTCCTAGGGAATTTATACGATCGCCACCAAACTGGGCCCACGTGATCTAAATACACTGAGGATACAAAATTGTAGAGGGATTTTTGATATCTCAAATGGGTCAGCTATGACGCTGCTTCAAACTTATGCTGAAAAGAGGTTAATAACTTTCTGTGTGACATATTGAGTGACATCACACTGAATGACATCATAGTGTGATGCTCTTTGTCCAGCATCTGCTGCTTTTTGGAGGTCTAAACATAAAATCACAAATGTTAACATTCACACACTCTCTCTCTCACACAGACACATGTACGCATGTACGCACATACACACACAACAAATGTTAACACTCACATCTCTCTCACACACTAACAAGTCACATGTCTTACATACAGACACATTACAAATGTTAACACAGACTCACACACACAAACATTCACTTGTCACACTCAGACTGACACACCAGTATGTACAATGTTTGCACAAGGATCAAATACAGAATACTTTTTTGGACTTGGTTCATTTTCTTATTGTATTGCTTTTTGCCCACCCCAGTATTTGTATATTAATGTTATTTTGTACTGCTGCAGAACGGCAAAAAGAATTATCTTATATTCTCCCAATTGAAATACAGAACTAGATGAGGTCTAATTGCCAAACCAGGTGCATTAGTGATGTTCATAATCTTAATGCCATTTGACCCTGTCTCTGTTTGTCTTTATGTTGAAGGTTATTAATGGTAACATGAGCACAAGTGATTACATGTGCAAATTGAAAGAAGACCTTTTGTACTTGTGTTCGCAGGGTCTCTCAGACAGGTAACATTTGTTAATCTGTCCAGGTTCCTGAAAGTCATGATATTTATACTCTTCACTGCTAACATTTGACAGGATGAGTTATATTACTACTCAGACATACTCAGAGTTCATATTTGGGCTCAAAGTCCCACCACAATAAGTCAGTAACAGATAAAATAAAATAAAAAATTAAATTAAATTAAATTAAATAAAAAAAAACATCAGGGTTGTATAAATCAATTTTATTGTGGCTTTACATAGAAAAACCCACCCCACACAGGCCAGATGTGAATGCATTTCTAGTTTTCTACAATAGAGTGTAATTGACTTCATATGTAAACCAGTTTTGATCACTTAACACAGAGCTGCTACACATGGCATACCTTTCCCTATCAAGTTATGCAAATTTTGCACAAAATATAGCAAACCTAAACCCTGCAACCTGTAGTCCCTTTGGATGGGGATACACAAGATACAAAGTATTTCACCCTCTCATACACACACATAGAAAATCATCAACACACTGATCCAGAAGGTAATTTCTGTTCATATGCTGTCATCCTTCTGTCTCTGCCTGTGGCGTGTCCCACCCAAAAGGCCTTGTGCAGCTTTAACCCATGAGATAACCACTGCAAATGAGAAATTAAGCATGATTATAAATACTTTGCATTTGATTCTGATTGGTTCATTAGAAAATCATCATGCATAATTTTAAACAGGCTGTAATATTTGCCAAAGCATAAATCAGCATCAGGGTAAATTAAGTACATACGCTGTATTTGTAATGTACAAGGGGCGTTCAAGACAAACCAGGATCTGTGATGAAATTTCTCATGAGTGAAGGTGTAAAACTAATGAACATTTAAAGAAGACTTCAAGCATGTATGTCCGTGAATGATGATCCCAGCTGAGGTGGCTTAGAGCTCACTGAAGTCATTCCTATGAACATTCAGCAAATGGAACGCCTGATCCTTGAAAATTGACAGATAACTTGTCGCCAACTTACAGAAGACACACATCTGTCTGTGGGAACTGACTGCTTACTGAGATAACCTTCTACCTTGATGGTGTCCAAGCACTAGTGAAATGCTAGGATGAATGCATTAGCGTAGCAGGGGATCATATAGAGAACTAAAGGTAATTTTTACTCTAAGAACTGTGTTGTTATTCTATACAATCAGAAGTCCCGGTTTGACTTGAACACCATGTATTTCTGTAATGTATTGTATGTGTTGTGAACACTTTCTTTGACTAAAGTAAAGGTTGGACTTACGGCAGCTTCATTCTCATGAACACTCGGGCCATGAAGAAGCTCAGCAGCACGCTCACAAAGCCAATAAAGAGAAGCAAGAAGCGGTTGAGTTTAGGAATGTTCGGGGCATTGGAGCGGTCCAGAATGATGAAGCCAAGACCACCCATGGTAAAAAGGAAGCTGGATGCCAGACCCTCCATGATGTACTGCCCATTCACTCTGACACACACAGACAGCGTGAATGGTTTCATATTTAAAACTTTATATTTAAAATAATTCAATATTTAAAACTTTATATGCATGCTACAGAAAAGTGGGTGGGGGCTCATAAAACTTACCTGTAAGCCAAAAATGCCACAGGTCTCTGGTGACCATGCTCATCAGTCATTGAGCCCACGCTGGGCGGCTCGACAATAACATCATAGATTATACCTGAAAGTAAAAAAACATTTGGGATTGTAAATAAATTAAACAGATAGAATTGTTTTTTTTATTTTGCCTACATGGTAGCAGTATAAGTTGCTGCTTCTCAGCTTCAGGGCTTCTGTTGAACCCTGAGCACAGAGTACCTGTCTCTGTCCAGGTTCTCCCACTATTCATGTGGAATTATGGGTTTCTTTTATCGGAAACAAAAAAATATACCAGCTGGCAAAAGTAAACTGCCCATAGGTGTACATGTGTGATGACAGACTGGCATCCCTCCAGGGTGTAACCTGGGTTATGACCAATTGTTTTAGAACAGGCTCAGATTGCTGAGAGCTTAGCCAGGATGAATTAATGGAAACTAACAAATGTTCTATTCATCTTTTTTTCCATTTTATAACCATTTTGAATGTATATTATTGTAGATTATTATGAATATGGTGTGTCTCTACGTGTAAAATGCATAATAATGATGATGATGTTGCGGCACGGTGGTGTAGTGGTTAGCACTGTCGTCTTGCACATCCAGGGTCCGGGTTCGATTCCCGGCCAGGCTCGATTCCCGTGATCTCGATCTCCGTGTGCATGGAGTTTGCATGTTCTCCCCGTGCTTGGTGGGTTTCCTCCGGGTACTCCGGTTTCCTCCCACAG
>JAQMYL010000001.1:21580264-21600880 GCA_030014365.1 Clarias pachynema
AAATAAACTGTGCCCAAATTTATACGAGTACAAAAAACTATTAATTGTCAAACATTTCACACACAAAAATAAATCTGCTACCTGCATCCCTAACCCATTAAAAAAAATATAGACACTCGGATTGTTTGTCTCGTTCCAAATCACAATTAAAAATCACCTGTGTGTGACATACTGGTTTGGCAGTAGCAAATACGGGACAGTTTAGTTAGTTACAATAACCTTTTTGCACATAGTAGTAAATATTAGGATAGGTCCAGCTATGATTACCCAAACCAACCAGTCATGCTTAACTCTCAATGAAGCTCATGAGAAGTGAAGTTAGTAGCAGTACATATCCCTGCTATATTACACCATTCACAACCCAAACCTATTTGTGATACAACTACGAACTACGGAGTAATAAGACAAATGCATCATAACCAACTATTGGAGTCTGTCCTAAAGTTGACAACTGGATGAAAAAAAAAAATATATATTTCTAAACAACAAAAAATATATAGCTTCAATTACTCAACCAAACGTTATCACTTTAATGCTCTTACCTGTCACGGACACACTTGGCGCACATGGAACCACCATAGGCTCTGCTCACATGCTTCTTGGTCTTTGAGAGCCTCATCAGAACCTGAGGTCTCACTGCACGGATCTGTTCAAAACAACCATTTAACCATTTAGAATTCCAAACACAGTCAACCATCAACAAACATCAAGAACAGTTACATGACCACAGAACCTAGCTCCTATTTGGGTAAAAATAAAAAAATATTCAAATAACTGAATCAAGTTAGATTAGAGGAAAAACAAGTCCACTTTGAACTTTAGATGACATGCTCAAACTAACACAGATTATGCAATTCTGATGAAGTTGGGTGCAAATGAAACTATAATTGGACTGCCATAATGTTGGCCCAACTTCGATGTTTATGATAAAATTAAATAGATACAATTTAAATAAGAAATTAATTTAACGACTCCTTGTGATTTACATTTCTGGCAGCATCCCAATTTGCTTTGTGCAAGAGAGTTTAACACTCCAAGAGCCTTTACTCAGAATGACTGATTATGAACGGCATTCAAGCCAAACCAGGACTTTTGATTGTGCAGAACACAGTTATGAGGTGTAACTACCACCCTTTATTTCTTTTATAATCCCCTGCTAGACTAATGCACTTATCCCCAAGTTTCAATAGTGCTTGGACACCAACAAGGTATAATGTTCTCATTACACCTGAGCCATGATCAGGCTGCCTGCTTCATGTCTGAAACCCTGACCTGCCAGGAACTCCTTTAATGGCTCAAAAATGACTTGGAGCGAGGTCAGACCTGTACAGGGGATGTGGCAATAACTCCCAGCCGGGTTCCTGTAGTGTGCAAGTGGTGTTTGGGAACAATTGTGTGTACAGTTCCCACAGACAGATGCATCTCTTCCAAAAGTTGCCGAGAAGTTATCTGTCAATTTTCATTAGATCAGATGTTCCAACTCGCAGAATATTCACAGGAACAACTGCAGTAGGCTCCAAGCTACCTTGGCTGGGATGTACAGTCTTCTTTTAAACGTTTGCACCTTTCAAAATTTTTATTTTTTTACTGCGACTAAGAGTCTCCTCACTGTGCTGGGCTCGAAGGCTTCTGGAAATGTTGATTGGTTTTACACCTTCATTCACGAGAAAAAATTCGTCACAAATCCTGGTCTGACTTGAACACCCTTCGTACTAAGGTTCGGAAAAGTTCTACACTTTGGTCCACACACACAGGTTCTCAAGGTGGGGTTTGTGCAGCATGGCCATAGAATCCACACTTGTTGTCACAACTCACAATTACTGAGGTTACTATATTAGTCTTTGATAACTTTAATAAAATGTCAAAATGTAAGTAGTTAAGTAATTTAAGCAGACAACCGAGTGTCAGATTCAGAAAGTTTAGTATATAAAGCAACACTTACACCACGCAGTCTACCGGGGCAGATTCCACATGCTGACTTGGGAGACTTGCCAGTCTTTTTGGTGTAAAGATACACAATCCGGTTACCAGGGGTCCGGGATCTGGCAGAAAAACAAACAATTGTTCATCAAGTTTACCATCAACACTAACTTAACTACTAAAACTAACTGATTTATAGGACAATGGCGATATGACACTGTTGCCACCTTGACTTTGATCATTTCCTAATGAGGTATTTTAAATGATTTAGTAAACAATGCTCTAAACTGAAGCTTTAACAGAGCAGTGATGAAGACAAAACCAAATAAGCTACTTGTCCTTGTTAAGGAAGCATTGAATATGTGCTTTCAGGATGTTTAGACCTGGCACAACCAAATTACTGAGTTAATGTCCATATTCTGTATCCTTGATCTGCTGAACGCAGAAAATGAACACCAAGTGCTGTTAGCCTTAGTGTCCATGTATGGCTGTGTGTGTGTGTAGAGAGAATGAGTCCAACTCACAGCCTGGTCTTGTTGGAGGTGGTGTTGTAGGACAGCCTACGGCGGTAAGTCAGGCGCTGAACCATTTTGACCTGGAGAACAAAAATACAGACATTAATAAGGACAATCTTGCTGCTAAATAAATTCCAAGTCACCCATTTTAGCTGGAGGCGGCGTTGCAGAGTTATATACTTCACAATTCATAATACTTTCAAGTATATAATACTAAAATATTCAATGAGAGAGAAATCCTGTAATTTAAGAACATACAGAACTAATTAAATTCAGGGAACATGTAGTTTTATAACAAGGGCCTGGAGTTTCGCCGGTTTTAACCAACTAGCTCACATTTTCGCTACCACTAAAGCAGAGCAAATAAAACGCTATCAAATATAAAAACCGAGCCAATATCACACAAGTGTACTTCTTTACACTGTTAATAACACATATAAACAAAAATGACTTATAAGTGAAGCTCCAAAACTGAAGATTACAAGCGATTATATTTTTCGTTTCTTCCGCGAAAAGAAGAAATCCGCCATACCTGCTATCACCGAAACGGAAGAGGAAGGAGGAGAGGTAGGGTGAAAGTTGAAAACCCATCGATAACCGGAAATGGTGTTTTTGGTGTAGTCAAATTAAAAGTCTGCCGACACGGCCATCTCATGGATGTTCCCAAATGTTCAAAATGTTGACTTGATTTAGAGAAAGTCGCAGCTCTCTGTTGACCATAACAATGGCGAATAGTTTATATATATGTCAATCAGGTTGAATTGTGTAATATACACTGCACATTTCTTGTTCACTTGGCATTTTTCACATACATAATTGCAAAATTGTAGAAATATTGTAATTTTTTTAGCCTCAATGATTAACTATTTTTATGATGGTTTTAATTTAATTGTAGTGTACTCTCTAGCGCAATTTATTTAATCACAGAGAAATCTTTCTTTTTAGGTTACGGGCAATCATATAAGCATTTCACTGCATATTACACGTGTATGATCATACTCTGAAATTAATATATACAGTAATGTTAAGCTTTTATTGTTGATGTATGGACACCCACGGTCCACTTTAATAGGAACTGCTTTACACCTGCTCAATTATGCAGTTACGATCAGCCAATTATGTGGAAGCATTGCAATAAACTTATAAATCATGGCGATACAGGTCAAGAACATTTTGTGTTTTGTGACCCTTGGCTAACAGGAGTAGAATTTAGAAATATAACACATTATGAATTAAAATTTTCAACACGTTCAACAAGTACTTTTCTTTTGAAACGCGTCGTTGCCGCTAGCATAACCTTAAACACGAGCTACTGTAACTAGCAGCAGGTTGATGTGAGTTTTTAAGTCGTGCAGTGACCAATGTTGTGTTCAGATAAAAACGTGTCAACTGTCTGAGATGAACCCCGAGGTTACATGCAGACCCGAAGGCTTTTGGTGTGCGGTTGATGTCTGGATAAAGAAGCCGCATGTAGTGAATAAGCGGCTGTGCGGAGCGATAGAGACGGAATACAGGCATGTGAGCTGTGAGGAGCTCGAGCTCTGTCTCTGCAGCGTCACTGGCGGCAGTGTGCGGGATTTCCCGCACATCCTTACTTTTCTGCGCGCGCCCACTGCGGGCACGGACCACCAGACTGCACCAGGCTGGAGTGTAGGAGTGAGAACCATCATCCCTAAAGCATGTGTGCAGACCGGTGCAGCAAAGCTGTACAAGGAAGTGGTTGTCAAAGGTAAGATACAGACTAGAACTAACAGATATTTTATTTTGTGTTTTGTTTGTTTTGTTGCTTTAAGTTATGCCAGTCCACTCCTTAATCCTCCAGACTTGAATGGGCAAACAGTGACATTTCTGCCAATTGAAGAAAACAGTGAAGGCCACATCATTCTGAAGGAAAGCAATGTTTATCAGATCCGGCTTCAGGAAAAGACTGATGATTGGTGAGTGCCTTCTCAGATTACTTTTAGTGAGAACCACAATACATAGAATGAAAAAGGGAACCTAACTCCCTGTTGAGAAAGCCTCGCTTTTTTTAATTTATTTTTTTTAGTAAGACCAGAGTTCTCTTCCTATTACTAAGAATGTCCTGATTCTTAGCCATGCATATGCACCCTTAGATTCAGCAGAGATGCATTTCTACACTATAGACAATTCTGTGCAAAATACTTGAGACTGCTCTCTTTTCTTCATGTTAAATTAAATGATATACATTAAATTAAAGAAATTGGAACAAATGCTTTACTGTTACAGGCTGTGTGCCTAAAGATACAATTTAAAAATTGCTTGTGTATGTAACAACCACAGCAGCAACCTCATTTCCCCTCTCATCTGTTCCAACCACTCAGCATTCAGCATCACCACTATACTAATCACCTGCCTGATCATCTGTCATCATCTGCACTTGTTTCTCACTGGTTAAGTTAGACTTTTTAATGATCGAATGGTTCATAGGTCACTGTGTGGCTTAACAAACAAAAACATTCCTCTAAAATTGGTCAGGTTCAAGGACAGGACTGAAAATGAGTGCCAAGAAGTCTGGAGAACTCAAGACTATATAAAAAATGCAAGAAGGTCTGGTTCTATTATAGTGAAATATGAAGAAATGAGTTTAAAGACTTTTCCACTGGCTGACATAGGGTAAAAAATAGTTACAGCAAATTTCTACCTTGCAAACAACGATGCAACAAACAAAAAGATGGATAAAAAGGACAATTTCAGGCAACAGGGATATAAATGTTTTGCATATGGGTGGCAGTATCTGTTCAAAAGCTATAATACTGTGCAAAAGAGAATCTAAAAGGATTAGATCACACCGTATTAAAATCCACATTTTTATCGCACAATTCCTTACAGGAACAATAACATCATTGATTAATAGGCCATCTGTGATGTAAATGGATATTCACAGATGTTTCGGTACAGTTTGTGTTTACTGATTCCCCTAACTTATAAAAGAGAAGCTTGAAGAGACCAGGCACAGTTATTAAAAGGATGCCCAAATTGATATTGTATTAATAAGCATATAATTTGGGCATCAAAATAAGCACAAACTGGCTCGAAACATCTAGAAACTACAAACGCTTATCTGGAAAAACTGAAGATGGTTGAATTTTTACAGATTTATTATCAGTATGTGCACTGTATATTTCTGCCTTGCTTTAGGATACTGTCTCTTCATACCCTGAGACCTGATCAGTGGTTTAGTGATGCTGTGGGCTACCCAAGACTCACCTGGCTGACATCAGAGCTTCTTCCTAAACTAGCACGCTGGGCCGCAGAGGACAAAGCTACAGAGTTTAAAAGTACTCTGTCTCTCATATCTGTCGAGAAGTACAGCATACTCTACCAGCAGCTAAAAATCAAATACAAAGAGCTCGTCAAGGTAAAAAAATGCTGAGCAGTTTGTAATTTTGTTCTTTAGGATTAGTTTTCTTACAAATATTTTATACAGTTTGTTTTTAGGGTTAATACAACTGTGTCGTAGGTCTGGCCTGAAGTTACTGACCCTGAGAAATTCGTCTTTGAGGATGTTGCCATTGCTACGTACCTTCTTGTGAGTTTAACCTCATTTTTAAAAATGATTCCTTTGTGTTATACAGGTACAAATGTTTCACAAATACGATATGTTTCTGGAGCACAACTTGAGGTTGTCCAAGTTAAACTTCATGTATAAGTTAGTAATGTTTTATTTAAAAAATTTCATGTTTGTGTGAAGTGTTTTATCATGTCTCTGCAGGTTTTATGGGCTGAAGAGCGAGCTGAAAAAGGAATAACATCCAAACAGTCTTTTGTGGACCTCGGTTGTGGAAACGGTCTGCTCGTCCACATATTAAACAACGAAGGGGTATGTCTGCTCTGTTATTTTCATTTGTGTTTCACTGGTGTAAAATTATTAAACAATGCACAATGACCTTTGCCACTAAGGTCTTCTAATCTACCAAGATTTATTTAGCATTAAAATCAATGACACGGTAGAAGCCAGGTGAAGAGGATAATGAAACCACCTAGCTTTTCTTTCACCTTTTTAATCATACGCCAGATTAGAAATTCATACCCTTCACAGTCCCCCACATGCAGTCACACTCGGATCATGAAAAGTAATTATACAAAGTAACCTTGATATGCGTGGGCTGATTAGTCACTGATTGTGTTGTCTAGAATAGTCACAGACTTTTTTATTTTACAGCATCCTGGAAAGGGAATTGACATTCGCAAGCGAAAAATCTGGGACATGTATGGACCCAATACACACTTGGAGGTAAGAGACTTTACATCAGCACAGATGCTGCATATTAATGCTTTATAAGAGAGACACAATAATCCTCATTTATAAATGGATGAAGCTTCTAGTTATCGACCAATGGATTTATAACTTTGAAAGAGTATTTGTACAAGATATCTGAAAAATCCACCCAGAATAGTAGGGATGAAAATCACCAGTCACCACCTGCCATGATATTATCATGATTACTAGATACCCATTCGATTAATTTTGCGATTCTGTAATTTGACATTATTATTATTATTATTATTATTATTATTATTTTACAGTTTTAGGACATTGAACCCTTGAAAAATAAAAGTTGTTGTCATAACCCAAAACATTTATATCCTAGAATAATACTTAAGAATTGTTTAGAGTGTACCACCTGGATTATAAAGAAACTTTGACGTTTTACCTCGTCAGATGCATCCGGGGACTTGAGCACAATTGTGGGCACGCCGCCTCGTGCAGCTTCTTACAGTACATGTGTTACATATTCAAACAAACCAGTGACAGAAAATGGAAAAAAAGGGGGGATGAAGCACAGTGTGTATTCATTTATTGTTGTCACTTAAAAGAACTCTTAAATCCTAAAAAAAAAACTCTTATCCCTTTAAAGTCTTATCCCTATTAAAAAATATTACCTTTAAACTACTAACTGGCATGTAGTTTTGTTTATGGATCATAGTTTGGCTTACTTGATTAAATTACTCACATAAATCTAAGGAAATTTAGTAAAATGTAAATGTTTCATAATTGCAGCTAAGGAAATACGAAACAATGGCATGAATAAAGATAAATTAAGCGTATTCAGTTAAAGACTAAAAGACACAGAGTATCTGTGAGATCTCCAGTGGTACCTGATGCACAGCAAATTTTTGGTTGCGTAACTAGGTGATGTTAGGAAGCGCTAAGATGGAAAATAAAAACTTGCAGAGACACAGTTGATTCCAAAGTAGTGCTGCACAATTAATCATACAACAATTTACATCGTAATATGGACCAGTGCAGTTATTTAATCACAAAAAACTGCAAATTATTACAAATAATAGACTCATAATCTGGAATTTAAGTCTGGAGTTTGTCAATTATTTTAATTACTTACTTATTTAATTTTAAAATAATTTTGAGTTAATAAATAAATATTTCAGAGATCCAAGCCACTAACCCTCTCCTCCATTTACCCAGATAAGAAGAACAAGATGAAGTAAAAAAATAAAGAACTAAACACTCTTTTGTGTATAAAGATAACACTGTTTGTCAGAGCAGGTATAAGCAGCACACCAGCGCATTTTAGTAATTTAACAACCTAGGCACTATGATGAATTGAATTTTATTTCATTTTAACCACCTATGCACAAATAAAAATATTAATGTTCATAAACAGGTATATGATTAACAGAAAAGGAAAACCCTACTGTATATGGTGATGGTATAATACAACACAAAGTCTGTGAAACTTTGTTCATTTGACCTTTGTGTCTACTTCAATCTCACAAGCCTGTTTTATTCATCATATATATTGAGACACAACTGCAGCATCACATCAGGTCTCTAAAAACCATTCAGACCTGACAGAAACAAACCAAACTAACAAAGAAGCAGGTGATCTATATATCCAGTTACATTCATAAATGTGTGATTATGAAATATATTAAATGAATAACTAAATGATCATAAAATGTTAATATTTAACATTTACTTGCTTTTACTTGTTTTAAATGTTCTATCAGGAAGGTTCATTAAAAGACATTTCTTTTCAAAGACGTTTTCATCGTTATTATCTTGATTGTTAGATAACTCACGCACAAAACAACCTTTTTTTATTTAGAAGCTGATGGCTAAATATTATCTATTTCGTAATTGTGACAGTCGTAATCAGATTAACCGATTAGTTGTTTCAATATTTGATAGATTCATTGATTATTAAAATAATCATGCGTTGCAGCCCTAATCCCAGTCCATCTCAAAACTCCAAGGGTGATTGCCTGGCTCATCTTTTAGCTAATGTAATAGTCTACAACACAGATATGGAGTAGCTGTAAGCTCATACATCAAATCACCATATTGTGTGTTTGCCATCTAAAGATGAGATAGCACCCTGGAGGTGCAAGGCGTCAGTGCTAACCATTACACCACTGTGCCGGCAAATTTTTCGTAGTGCATTCTGTGAAAACCATAACTTAAAAACAAAACTTACGAATAAAAGTTTCCACCAAAGTGATGCAAAAAAATGGAATATTGCCACTGCATGCTCATTAAGTTAGAGCAAGTTAGGAAGCTGTGTGCCCAAAGCAAGAACTCGACCGTTGAAGGTTTCAGTGACAAGGACAGATACTCTGCTTGTAGATGTTGTGTCTAGTCTCACATGGGAAACACGCTCATTAGTCTTTACTTACTCGGAACTGCTGGCAAGTCCTTCAGTGATTAGAATTAGTCACGACTTATTCTCAGAATATGGAGAACAGAGCAACAAAATGCCTTCAAGGCTTAAAGAGAAAAACATACTTTTAGCTAAAGGACAAACTCTTATTATTGGAGTGTAAGAGGTTCTCCGAATATTTCCATTATACCTGTCTGGCCTTGAGATATCCTATCATTTTTAAAATCCTAACCTTGCCAGTGAAGTAATATGTGTATGCCTCATAACAATATGCAACATTAGTACAGTCAGTGTTTAAGTTAATCTCCAAGGTTTTCCGTTGGGGGGACACTCCAGTTTCTCAATACCAGCCTTGGTGCAGTTCAGGGGCTTTGTCTTGCTGAGACAGCTTTAAGGCCCGTTAGTTCCAGGTAAGGGACCTCATTAGACCAAATAGTGCATAATACTTCACAATGTTCAAATTGAGACCACAGCTCATCATAAAAATATCATAAAAATGAGAGTGTGTTAAAAATGACCCTAGGCTTTATTTGTATATTTCTTGTTTTGCTTATTGTTTTTTTTTATTGTTTAACTCAAGCAGTGATAATAGTAAAAACAGAAAAACATTTTACATTATTACTTTAATAGTGTGGAATTTTTATAGTTAATCCCCAATAGATTAAATAGCTAAATCATACAATACAATAGGTTTAAACTGTATTTGCCTTACATGAGGACCCCTTTTCCACAGACCTGTAAGCTAGGACATGTTTTTCGTAGCTTTCTCCAACCATACCTTAAATATGTCAATCTTGGACTACTTTATTTTCTGAGAACAATTCTCTTTAATGTATTCTCCTCATTAGAAGAAGAAGACTGGGCTGTATTATTTAGATTTTTTTTTATTTATCTTAGTTTATTCAGTGCTGTGGCTGATGGAAATTGATGTGCTTTTAAGATGAGTACCCATGTACCAGTAAGAGTCCCTGCAGTGCTGCAACATTACTAAACGACATGGTGTGTACATCAGCACTGAGGCATGCTGGGAGGAAAATGGGATGTCTGTGAAAGTTGGTTTTGCTCTTCAGGTTAGTTAAATGATGCAGGATATACATATTTATGGGCATTGCATTTATAATGGTTTCTTGTGGCTGTTAAACAACCGAGGCACAGAGTTTTGTGGCAACTGTCGTAAATTATGAATGTGACAAAATCTTGTTGGCTTTTACGTTTCCATCGCTGAAAGATCAGTACCAGGAAATAGGTTAGAAGTTTTTTTTCCCCCAGTCTTTTCTATTAACATTTTCTAATCTGTAATAAATGTATATAAACGCTATCATATACTTAGCACTGTTGAATAAAGGGCAAATGATATTTTTAATACCACTCGTTATGAACACAGAATGCACACAAAACTTTAATGCATCAATTTTACAAAAAAATGTTGAATACTTTCATTCATTCATTCATTCATCTTCTATACCGCTTTATCCTGTGATCAGGGTCGCGGGGGGCCTGGAGCCTATCCCAGGAGGCTTTCGGGCACAAGGCAGGGTACACCCTGGACAGGGTGCCAATCGTTGAATACTTTCATCACGTGAAACTCCAACTGTGATCGTTCAAGCACATCCGCTTATTCTTTTTCCATTTTCAGCATGGGATGAGTGACTCTTGAGTGTCATAACACCTTTAGCCGCTGATAATGAAATGCACCGGCCACTCTTGTCTATTTCAGGAAAAAGCAATCACGCCCAGCGCTGCGTTCCTCTTCCCTGAGACAGACTGGCTGATTGGAAACCACTCAGATGAGCTCACACCATGGATCCCAGTTATAGCAGCCAGGCAAGTCATCAGCTGGCAATTTAGTACGAATGCTGAAGTGCCACCTGATCTCCATTAAATGACCGTCAAGGGGTTTGTGCACTTACTGCTCGTCCTTGATCTTTTTTTTTGTTTGTTTAAGGTCCATTGTCATTGCTTTTAACACTCAAGGTCTCAATTTCAGACTCGGAGTTAAAAATAGCAATTGTCATCATGGGGAAAACCTCTTAAAAATTAACTTTAACTGGGTATGTCATTATAAGGTAATCCCCTCCGGCTTGCAGGAAAAATGGAAGAGCGTTGTTGGTATATTTGAACTGCCTGGGAAAACCCTTTACAAGATCAGATTTTGCTATTTCATTGTGTATTTATCTAAATCAAAAGTTTTATAACAAAAATGAGAATTTTACAATGGGAAATGAGTTATTACATTCATTCTCAACATCACTACATCTGCTTCATCACCTGAGGTAAAGGTCATTTATAACATCTCGCTTTTTTTTCTCTTCGCTCAAATGACCCCTGTTTACTTAAAAACAAAATATTCACCTTTTTTTCCGGCTAAATTTCATCCTTCCACCTAAGCTGACATTGCAGCAAGTGACCTGTAACTTCAAATCATTCACGTTGCTAAGGACAACCCCTGGCAAACTACAAGCACACGCACCCGATCATACAACAAAGGCAATTTGGAAATGGCAATCAGTACATTATACTGTACTGTATGTAGAAGATGACTCACAAAGCATGGCGAGGACTCCTTGCACACAGATCAGGGGCAAGATTTGAAAACCTTGAGCTATAGTTTTAAGTTTTTTAGTTTTAGTTTTAATCATTTTTTTTTTTAAACATGGAGCTGCAAGGCAGTAGTGTTACCCATTAACCTGCTGTGCTACCTAGCTATTTTTTCTCTTGATTTATCACCGTTGTACTGTGTCATCTGTACATTATCTTTAAATACATATGTTTCTTTCTAGTTATTCAACAGCTTGATCAAATCATAGAAAATGACACTTGGCTTGAAAGGTGTTGGATATCTTTAGGCTCACTGACTGCGTTTAGTACATTTATGTAGTTTAAACTGCCTCCCTACCAACCATAACATCACCAGACAGATACCAAAGGCAAAATTATAAAGAAACCTAAAAAAAGAAATACAAAATAAAATTATGTATAAGTAATGTTTTCATTCACGTCCAACTGGGACTTGTGATGAAATTTCTCATTAATAAAAGTGTAAAACTGACAATTACAGATGACCTAAAGCACAGTACAGTGCAAAGTTCTTAAAGAAAGCCATACATCCATGAATGACCTGAGCCAAAGTGACTCAGTGGCCAGTGCAGTCACTCCCATGAACATTCGGCAAGTGGAATTCATGAAAATTGACAATTGACAATTTGAAAATTGACAGGAAACTTGTCACCAACTTGTGGAAGAGAAGCATCTGTCTGTTAGAACTCTACACACAATCATTCACGAACACCACTTGCCAATTACAGGAACTCAGCTAGGAGTTTCTGTCACATCCTTGTACAGTCCTGACCTAGCTCCAAGCCATATAAACATGTTTGGGCCATTAAAGGAGTTCCTGGGAGGCCAATATTTCAGATATGAAGCAGGCAGTATGATGATGGGTCCAGCATACTGAGAAAACTTTCTACCTTGATAGTAGCCAAGCACTAGTGAAAAGCTGGGATAAGTCCATTAGTTTAGGAAGGGATTACAGTCATGTTCAAAAGTTAGTACCACCCTCTTTTAATTGTATGTTTGTGTACAAACAAATCGTCTGATCATTGTGGGTCTTAGAATTGGGCAAATACAACCTCAGACACACAACAGCATATAACTTTTTTCACTGTGGCATTATTTATTTAACAAAAATTAAGCCAAAAAGACCAAGTAGAAGTACCCCTCTTGATTCAATCTTTAAAATCAATTACCTCAAGTATCCTTTATGACTTTATCAGGCTCTTACATCATTGTAGAGGAATTTGAAGTCATTCCTTTTTATGACATTGATAAAGTTCATTGGGGTTTTTAGCCCTTTTGATGTATTTACTGGTGTGCTTTGGAACATTGTCCTGTTGCATGAATCAATTTTGACCAAGCTTTAGCTGTCGGACAGATGGCCTCACATCTGTCTCTAGAATACTTTGGTATTCTGGTACTCTGGACCGCAAAGGGCCCAGGCTCTGTGGCAGACCAAATCATCATCGCTCCACCGCTGTGCTTAACAATAGGTATGAGGTGTTTCTGGTGAAATGTTGTTTGGTTTCACTGGGCATTCAGGCCAGACAATTCCCTTTTTGGTTTCATTTGTCCAAAGGGTCTTGATCCAGAAACCTTGTGGCTTCTTCAGATCCAGTTGTGTGAGCCTTTTTGTTTAGTTTAGTTTTTTTGACAGAAGAGTTTTCTCCCGGCAATTCTTTCGAACAAGCCATACTTGTTCAGTCTTTTTGTAATTGTGCTCTAAAGGACTTTAATATTTTATATGCACAGTAAGGCCTATAGGGACTGAGATGTAGCTCTTGTTTTTTGTTTAGTTTTTTTTCCTGAGAATTGCATGATCTGACTTTGGGGTTCATGTCCTAGGACACCCACTCCTGGTGACAACTGGTAACAGTCTTGAATGTCTTCAACTTGTGAATGATCTTTCTCACTGTACAGCCATGGCCAAATGTTTTTTGTCCACTGCTTCAGTGTTTTTAGTATTAACTTTTTTACATGACTGAATATAGAGAAATAAAGGTAGATTTTACTCTTAGAACTGTTGTTTTTTTTGTGCAATAAAAAAATCCCACTTTGTATAATCCCCTTCTTATTGGCAGTCATAGACATAAAATATAGGTTAGGACCAAACTTTATCATTAGGGTGGATTAAACACTAGGTGGAGATCTTTAGCTTGGCGCAGTCATATCTTGCCTCTTGTTGTTTAAAACTTGGCAGTATGTGGGGGGAAAGCAGTTTGTCAATTGCAGTTTATTTTTGTTTCTTTTGTAGGATCACGCATGATCTATATAGAGCTTGGTGAATCCTGAGGGATTGTACCTTAGGGTTTCTTTTGAAATAATTGACATTTTTGCAGCATACTGCTTTATACTAAAACAAACAAAAACAGCACAGATTTGCAATGCCTGCTTTTTCCAGGCTCAGCGCACAGCTGAGGTTTTAAATATAGAAAACCAAATGTTTTCTGTACTTGAGATATTATTTGAAGAGTTGCCTGATATAGTGATTTTTCCATGTTCTCTTCTATGCATAGATCCTCCTACCACTGCCGCTACTTTGTGCTGCCTTGCTGCTTCTTCGACTTCTGTGGGAAGTACCAGCGCAGACAGTGTAAGAAATCTCAGTACAGAGAGTATGTAGATTTCATCAGTGAGGTCAGCGCTGTATGCGGCTTCCAAACATATGAAGACTGTCTCAGGATTCCCTCCACCAAGCGGGTATGATTAAACTAGCGTTCTTCATCATTTTTTCCCAAAATTGTTTTTCTAAATGTCTGTTTTATTTATCTAATTATGTATAACGGAAATAAATCTAAATTTATAAAATGAATAGTGTCTTTTCAAAATTTCAAATGGCTGAGCCTTGTTCGACATTGTTGTGAAGACATTGATACACACACACACCTGCGATTTCGACATAATTGAATTCAACTGGTTTGCTTGAAGATATTGAAAATCAAGAACTTTATTAATCCCAAAAGGAAATTGCTTTGACTTGTTACTCACTGTTCGAAAAAGAAATAAGGAAAGGAAGCACAACATCACAATTATAGTTATAAGCTATAAAAGTGAGAATCACAGCTGAGTGAACAGTGGAGTGAACATGAAGTGAAATGGAACAACAAATATTGGATGTGATTATAGCCAAAGGTTGAGTGTGAGAAATAAGAGGTTTTAAACAGCAGCCAATGTTATCTCTATTGATTGTCCTAATCTTTGTGCATGTTATTAATAATTAATTAAATGTTTTATTGAGCATTGGGTTTTGTCGTACTGTTTTTGTTTCCATTTTGGAAAAGCAATAAGCCACGTGTGGCTTTTTAATCACGTGTAACAATGCGGAGTGGATCGCCTAAACCCGCTTACCTTGGAGAACACTCACCAGCCACGAGCCTCGCTCTTCCATGCAGTTATTCAGTCAGCCAGTCATGTGGCAGCAAAGCAATGCATAAAATCAGGCAGGCACAGCTTTAGTTATTGTTCACATCAAACTTCAGAATGTGGAATAAAATGTCATCTCAGTGACTCTTAACATGGTTTGTTGCTGCCAGCCTGTTCGAGTATTTCAGAAAATACTGGAATTTTCACCAACACAGTCTTCAGAGTTTAAACAGAATGGTGCAATGGAAAAGACGTCCAGTGAACAGAGTGGTTTGAGCTGACAGGAAGACTAGAGTATCTCAAATAACCACTTTTTTTTTCTTTTTTTTTTTTTAACACAACAATGGTGAGCAGAAAAGCATTTCCACACATTTTCCATTGATTACAGAGGCAGATCAGTCTAGGCTCAGATTACTATTCCCAAGACCCAACCATGGTCTTCCGCTGTTGCAATACATCCACTACATGGATTGACATTTTGAGATGTTTTTTATTTCTGTTCAGTAAACAGGAAAGCTGTTTGAACTTTCCTGTCATGTCATAACAGTCTGTCAATTCTCCTCTGTCACCAAAAAGACATTTCCAACTGCAGAATTGACACACGTTGGATGTTTTGGGGTTTTTTGTGTGTGAGAAAATCCCAAGATCATCAGCAGTTTAGGCAATACCTGTGTGACACCAACAATCACTCCACCAAGGTCACATTCTCATTCACATTCTCATATGAACATGAACTGAAACAGTTGATCGGTATCCACATGGTTTTATGCATTACATTGCTGCCTCATGATAGTGCAGATTGACTGATATTTATAACAAAGTGACAAGTGAGAAACTTTATTATACAGCCATTTCCACCACAATCATACATGCATGGAGTTTTCTTTTAACTCAGAATTTAAACCTGTATGCTTGTGTACCAACTGATAAAACTACCAGACTGTTGTGCCACACTAGACTCGACTGGTGGTGCTGAAAAACATGTAACTTTCTGTGACAAGACAAGCAGCACTCGCTCAAAACCAGAGCCAAAAATCTCGCAGTGTTGCGTCATGCTTTTTTTATTTTTTTATTTTTTTTTACAGGTCTGTCTAATTGGGAAGAGTAGGAGTTATGAGCTGGCTGAAGAAGAGTTAGCAGAAGTGAAAAGAACAGACTACATTATGGGACGACAGGCCTTAATTGACAACTCGACAGTTGTTACTCAGAAAGAACACAGTGGACCTCATCATCATCAAGGAGATGGACAGGAGATGACCAAAGCAGGATGTGACTGGGGAACTGGTTTTCAGCCGAGAGAGAAGATAGAGACAGTCAGAAATTGTGCAGCTCTCCCTAGGGACTTTGTAGATGGTATTGTCCTGAAGGTGGCAATGGCCTTGCTAGGACTCCATGAACAGAAAAGAGAGGAGGAGGAGAAGAAGGAAGAGGACAGGATTGGAAAGGAGAGAATTGGGTGGAATTCAGGAGGTAAGAAGAGCATGGCTTTTTTTTTTTTTTTTTTTTTTTTACTCTGAGGTGTGAGTCATATGTTGTGCACAGTGGTTTAAAGGTAATGACTGCATTAGTTAAGGAGCTATGAGAAAGCAGATGTAATACGGATAACTGAGTGAGGAGGTGTAATTTTTTAAAAATGTCTTCAATTTAATATGTAATGCCGTGAATTACTGGAATAGAAGCACAATTATAAAATTATGTAAGGGTTTTTAAGATAATGAAGATAAAAAAACACCAGGATCACTTGATTTCTCATGAATGCATTGTTCCACCTCAGATTAATAGCTTTTAACATAGTGCAGTCATCCTGTTGATGAAGTTTTGTCATTTGGGAAATGCTAACTATAGAATGCAAGGCATTGGTGGCTAAGTCATGCAAAAGGTCTGGATTCATGTCTCAGCCAGTGGCCCCATATCCAGCCGCTAGTGTTGCAGGGCACCCCCAGTGCCAATTTCCAGACCTGTTTAAAATGGGAGAGTTATATCTAGAAGAGTTTTCGGAGTACAACCTGTGCCGTTATCAAACGAACAGCCAACAACAATGCCAACTATTAAAAATGAGGCCAGAATGTGATAACAGAGTGAGCGCCCCAGTCTTAAACATCCTGTGTTGCATGGGGAACATAAATGCACTCCATCATCCCGTCTATTCGATTACAGGCTGCACTAAGTGCTTGAACTGGTGAACCCCGTTAAAAAGCTTTATGTTTCAAATACATTTTGGCTCTTTTGCTGTTCATCTGTTCAACCCTATTAGATAGGGTTGTCTTAAGAGCAGATACAGCACCTTTTTTTTTCGTATTCACATTTTTAACGTATTTTGTTGTCTTCACTCACCTTCTGAGATGTTTTAAATGTTTACTCTCAGTTCTCTGGCTTTGGAGATACTGGCCCTGAAACTGGGCAGTGCACTCCCAAAAGCAGTCAAGAGACAAACTGCAAGTGGAACAAGTGATTTATTCATTACGCATTGTTTTGTCTAGCTGGTCATATTGTAATTATTAAGTTCTAAGGCACTTAAAACCAATGTTCTTGTATATCCCCTTGCTTTCTATTTAGAAGAAGACGATTTGCTATAACATTAGTAAATGCTCCTGTAAGATAAATGTAATAGTAATCACTTTCTTTATCAACCTAGTGCTTCACTTGCTGGTAGAGAGCTATATGCAGTAATATGCAACATATATCAGCATGTGAAGAAAAATGCAGTATATTAGATTATGTAGGCAAAATTATTAGTTTACCTCGAATTATGTGGTTTATATTGCTACCATTAACCATCATAAAAGAGCTGCACTATGCATTTTGTCTGTCTGGGTTAATTGCTATTTGCAAACCATATAGCATTAATGGCAATAAAGTTTTATGTCTTGATGATAAATGTGGCAGAATATTACCAAAAGTTAGATTTTGTCCTCACTGGTTGTATATTAAAGCTAAATAACAAATTCACACATTATCAGCCATTAAGGTTAGAGGCATTATGCAGTTAATACACTTACTTTAGCCAATTGTTGGATATCCAGTGATGTAACTTGAAGCCCTGGTTAAAAGGAGGGCGGCCTTATCTGAACATGAACACAAACAATGAGACTCCTTTCAGCTTCTTGCACCACTCAGCCATAAATCCCCATTTGTAGTGTGTGTGCTCTAAAGGGCAGCTCGAAATGGGCTATTGATATTGTATTAGCACTCCAGATATTGTGGTGTCTGGCGTCAGAAATTCTAGGCCATTGTCTCCTAGTTTAAATTATGCACTGTATGCAGCAACCCAGCCTACTTAGTGTAGTACCTTCCGCTTATCTTCCTTCAGTTAGCTTTGACGTTCTGTTAATTTAGCTCAATGAACTATCACAGAACATTGGGAGGCAAGTTTCACTGAAATGCCATACCGACTCAATAGGTGTGCTGACCT
This sequence comes from Clarias pachynema, assembly GCA_030014365.1. NCBI lineage: Eukaryota > Metazoa > Chordata > Actinopteri > Siluriformes > Clariidae > Clarias > Clarias pachynema. The sequence continues at coordinate 21,598,672 of JAQMYL010000001.1, forward strand.
CCTGGACATAATTATAGAGATGTCATGCATGTCATTAGGCCACCATGTTCAAGAAGGGCAGGTGAAATGTGTTACACAGGTGTTTTTTTTCCTTTTTGCTTCTCTTGGTGTAGATAGTTTATTTAGAGTTGTGCCACATTGCAGATTGGTCAGGATTTAGTGTTGATTTGATGTCACATCATTTTCCTATAACAGCACACAGCCATTCATTATTCTTTACTTTTTGGTAAATTACTTAAGGCTGTAGAGACACTACGGGGACACTATTTCGGATTCCCCACTGACATTCTGTGTGTCACAGCAAGAATCCTCGGCGCTCCTGCTTTTAATACTTGGGTCGGCCACTCGGTGTGGAAGAGAAGTCTGCCGTACAACAACACTCTCTTCAGATTAATGAGTGGGCCTTGTTACTATGGTAACAAGTCCTCAGCCCAGACTGGAAACCCACCTTGGGTGTAACGTCAACTTAGAGCCATTAGGAATCTCCGTCTGCTTCTTGTACTAAATTTAGATATTCAGGAGTATAAATTATTCCAGAAAACAGTTTGTGTAAGGCTGGATTTTGGAATGTTAAATACTATAAGTCAATTAGGGCACATAATAAAAATAAAAGTTGCCATTTCAGAAGGGTAAAAAAATTGGCCTACATTAAACAAAGAAAACATTACAAGTACTGGACAAACAACAAATTATGAAAACCTGAAAGGATGGTGTTGAAACATCAATTTTGTGGAAGGAATGTGATCAAGGGAAAATAAATCATGACAGCTCTCTTAAACGGTTTCTTTATAGAAATCACAGCTATATTGAATCGTGAAAGTAAGACCATTTCCATGCACAATGCGAAAAGATCTCACAGAATAAGAGCTAAACAGCTGTGTGGCCATAAGAAAACCACTTGTTAGTGAGGATAATTTGAAAATGTTTCAATTTGCTAGGGAGCATAAAGATTATACTTTGGAGCAATGGAAAAATGTCATGTGGTCTGATGAGTCTATATCATGCATAGTGCCCACTGTACACACCTTTGTACTCAGTGTTATAATCTGCTTCAGTTGGTCAGTTCTAACCTCGCCAATGTTATGTAACAATAAAATGAAGTCAGCTGATGACCTGAATGTACTGAATGACCAGGTTATCACATGAATAGATTTTTTTCTTCCCTGATGGCTTGCACGTATTCCAGTAACAAAACTGTGAAAGAGTGATTTTGGGAGCATGAGGAGTCCGTTATTTAATTTCATACTCGAGGTGGTCTTCACTTTCTGAATGAGATATTTCTCAGGTAGTGTATAACCACTCTAATGTAGCCTTTGTCCAGAATTCTCCCAATTTTAAGCTATAAAATGTGTACACAACTGAATTCCACGATACTATACAACTGTGCACAACTAAATATCTACAAGCCAGTGCTGAAAAAGCATCTGATTCTTATTTATTCAGTCTTGCTCATTTTTGGGCATAATTAAGGCTCATTAGTAATCATCATGTTCAGGAAAGGCAGGTGAAATGTGTTAAACAGGTGTTTTTTTTTTTTGTTTTTTTTTCCTTTTTGCTTCTCTTCGTGTAGATAGTTTATTTAGAGTTGTGCCACATTGCAGATTAGTCAGGAGTTGTTAGATTTAGTGTTGATTTGATGTCACACCATTTTCCCATAACAGCACACAAAGCCATTCATTATTCTTTACTTTTTGGTAAATTACTTATGGCTCAGACATATTCAATTCCTTTTTGTATTTATCTGTTTTTCTCCCATTTATCCATTCTCAGGTTCTCTCTCCATCCGTGAGGTTGCTGAGCTCCTGGACCAGTCCACATTGCAGACACTGAAGAAAGAATGTGGAGGACTACAGACTCTACTAAAAAACAACCATCAAGTGTTCCGAGGTATTTAGCAATTTTTCAAAATTTAGCTTCTGTGTTGTCTAGTTATGATTCCTTTTGACAGCCATCTCTCTGAGTCTGTCTTTAAAATCACAAAAAGCCTTCACTAAGTATTTGATTGCCGTTCCCAATTTTTTCCGACCACATTTCTTCCACAGAGTTGAAGGTTCAGCACTATCCTTCCAGGTTTTGATAATGAGTTCTTTACCCAGTTCCAATAATTTAAAATCTCCTTAGTTGTTCTCTTTAGCCCTATTCGGACGGGACTAGTTTTACAGGGGTCGTTAGAGAAATTTCTGTTTCACAGACGTACTTTGTGATTTTA
>JAQMYL010000001.1:21620499-21638418 GCA_030014365.1 Clarias pachynema
CCCCCCACACGACCAATACTTCTAATCACATAAAAATCTTCCAATGAATACAGAAATATAGAAACTAACACAAAATATTTTGGGAAACATGTTTTTTTGCATAAGATACAAATGATTGCAGAAGATTTGATGACAGTTTAGCCCTCTAAACATTCACATAATTACAGTATTTGGTTATTCCTTTTAAAGCAAAATATCAGTCTGATATTATTAATAGCATATGGTGAGGAGTCTAATTCTGGGCCTGGCAACAGGTTTAAAGAGGCTAATGGGTTTGCATTCAGTTTTGTCTGCTTTTTATTCTCCAGCTGTTATTAAGTTATTAAATGGTCCTGCTCTCTGCTTTCTAGGCTGACAGAGCTTCTTCCCTTTGTGGATATCAACCGATACTGGGGCATCATCAGCAAGTGCTTGACTTACAGCAAAGCAGCTTCAGATCCCTTTGCATATTCCCTATTGCGTCAACAGTACAAGAAAATACTAGTATCAGTGGCTAATCGCTTATTGAAACGTGACTTATACCCTTCCTCTGGACACAACAGCTCACTAGACACAGAAAACGACTACTGTCTACAAAGAATCAGCTAGTGACATTTTCTTTACATGGAAACATCCTATTTCTTAGATGTCAAAGTATATAGAAAGAGACAACAAATGGGAAAGTGTGTGTAGAGTGAGAGAGAGAGAGAGAGAGAGAGTTGAACTGATTATCAATTAGATGTAGCTGGAGATGCTGGCTGTTTGATGCACACAGTGATATATGCGCCAGACAGCAGTGATAAATATGGACAAGAACAATATGTGACTAAATGGCCATGTGCTCTGTTCACAATACACACACACACTTACTCACACACACATCAAAGACATCAGAGTGATAATTGAACCTCAGCAGACAAACAGGCACACCATCATTTGAGATGCGTGTTTTCTTTCCAAGTTTTTTTTTTTCAAGATCATCAAAGATATGATACAATCGACCCTGAATTGTCCATATTTCAACAAATCAAAGAAAGGGGTAATGGCATTGCTAAACTTCTCACAGATATGGATATCTTATGGATGAAATGTGGTGTATTCTTTAGATGTTGCTACTGGTAGACACTGTGGTAATACTGTATATTAAGAAAATGGCTCTCATTCTTAAAGTCGTTAAGAATTCACTTATTTAAAATCCCAGCTCAGTAACTGGAAAATACTGCACTTTTTTCCTAATAAATTATTATTTACTATTAGTTATCAAACAGCTAAAATGAAACATTACACAATAGTACCTAGAACAGGTTGTAACTGAATGTACTAGATTAAATTTTACAGCAGCACATTGTGCACATCAAGTAAACAAAGTGTACATACTTTCCACAGTATAAAGTAATTTGTAATGTCAATTCAGTTGTTTTATTTAGTAAGGCAGGTTTATGATATGATGATTTATGAACTTATGAAATGATAATGAAGTGCTTTATACATCCATATTTGTGCCAGTTTTCTTATATATGTACTGTTTTGTGAACATACTGAACAAATGAGAACATACATGAAGTTAAATTAAACTATGTAGGATTTTAAGTAAATGCATGCCTCCAATAAACGATAAGAAAATCATGTGGCCAACATCAACTTACCCCCTCAGAGTCTAACATTCAAATATTAATGTAAAATAACTAAGACTTTCTTGGTAATACTTAGTGGGTAAAGTTTCACAATGATCTGGAGAACCAAATGGATGGAAAAATGTCTAATACAAAGAGTCTGCCAGGTTAATGGACAAAGCAGGAAAGTCAAGTGATCTTTTTTGTTAAATTCTATTTTTGTCCCAACTCAGAGAAATATCTTTCACAGTAACGGCATTGAATAGAAAAGGGTATTAGAACTGACAGTTCTGGGGCTGACATTTACTATTATCATTTTCTCGCTTGAAGGGATTTGAAGACTTTACCGTTTGCCAGAGGATTCCTACGTGCCAGATAGCACATAGCATACAATCCTTTTGACTGGTACTGTTATTATTGCTACTTTGCCATGGGTCATCAGACTGAAAACCAATAAAATGGAAAATCATTTTTGTCAAAAGAAACCTACAATAGCATACTTTCAATGGTTCATGGGATTTTTTTTAAATGCATATTCATTTGCACTTGAATTTATTAATCAAACAATTTCAAAAAGTTTTATGTGCTATAATTTCTGATACAGGCCCACTGTTCTTTGGTTCTACACAGATCCTTAAATGAACCCATAAGGATTAAACATTTTAAGAGTATAGAAGATTACTAAAAATAAAAATACATGTTGTTCTTATATGAGGACATAATTATTTTCTCTCAACTTTCTCAAAATTTTGTATTTTCCTTGTAATATCCTCAAATAGATATCATTGAGTATTTGCACTTTTGCCCCAGTCCGTCATGAAAACATTGATCAAGTTTAATAGTTTGACCCTAGCTACTTAAATGGGATATACAAAAAAATTATTTCACTGTGTTTTGTCACAAGGTACATGTGACAAATCATTGAATCTTAAACTTAGTCAGGTTTGTAGGCCTCCTTGCTTGCAAACATTTGTTTGTTTCCCAGTTCTGGCAACAAATTTACTATTTGATTGAGGTCAGGGCCACGCCTATACTGTACTTCATTCTCCCTAAGCTATTTTGATACAACTTTAGAAGTATGCTTAGGGTCATTGTGCATTGAAAAGAACCATTTGTGACCAAGCTTTAATGTCCTGGCTAATGTCTGGAGATGTTGCTTTAATATATCTACATAATCTTTCTCAAGTTGCAATCTATTTTGTGAAGTGCACCAGTCTGTCCTGGAGCAAAGCACCACCACAAAACAATGCTGCCTATCCTGTCCTTCACAGGTAGGATGGTGTTCCTCAACTTGCAAGCCTTGCAACCATTATGGCCAAACAGTTTATTTTTTCCCCAGACCAGAAGGCATTTCTCCAAAAATAAGATCTTTGTCCCCATGTGCAGCTGCAAACCATAGTCTGACTTTTTATGGAGGTTCTGGATCAGTGGTTTCTTCCTTGCTGAGCAGCTTTTCAGGTTACGTCAATTTCTGTCTTGTTTTACTGTGGAGATATTTTTGTATCTGTTTCCCCCTATGTCTTCACAGGGCCCTTTGCTGTTGTTCTGCAATTGACTTATACTTTTTATACCAAAAGTACATGTCTCCTTCCTGAGCAGTATGGTGGCTGTGTGGTCCCATGATTTTTATACCTGTGTAATATTGTTTGTACAGATGACTGTGGTACCTTGAGGCATTTGGATTTTTTTCTCTGATGTCTTGGCTGATTTCTTTTGACTTTCCCATGATGTCAAACAAAAAGGCACTGAGGTGAAGGCGATGCCTTAAAATACATCCACAGGTACACCTCCATTTGCCTTAAATAATGCCAATGAGCCTAGCAGGAACTTCTAAACAAATGAAATGTGTCATCCTGTAACATCTGTAAACGTCCGACTTCAACTGTATGTGTTGTTTGCAGTTGTTATAATGGTAAAAGTGATAACTTTAATAGTGATTAATACTGGTGAAGACCTCAAATGCTCTTTAGATGCTGTGTAAAGATTATGTAACAGTGACGAGAAGCAAGCAAAACTTGAATATGTTTACAGTACAGTAAGTCCCCGACTTGCAAACAACTCGCGCAAATAGCTCATGTGTATTTAACAAACAATAGACAGTGTAGTGTACTAGATACCAATATTTACAATTATATACAATATGTTCAGTGTGAAGGTGAATGTATTAAATGTCCAACGTCTGGTATATTGTACAGTATGTGTGTGCGTGTGGAAAATCTTCAACAAGTTCACAGTACAATCCAGTTCTGAGACCATTCAAGCGCGCAGTAAACACCATGTAGCATTGTCCTCCTTCCGACGTCTTCCCGGGTTCCCTTAAAATGAGGTCAGCTGACCCCGCTGCATCACCTGTGAAACCCTTCGCGATTTAAAGGAGCATTCTCGCGAGAGTATAATGCAGAATTCCAAAACCTGTGTGTTTGGTTGTATTATGCTGTACATTGTATATTTGTGTCAAAGGTGTATAAGACTCACTTTATCTGACTTACAAATTAATCCGACTTACAAACCTGCTTCCAGAACGGAACTCATTCGTAAGTTGGGGATTTACTGTATGTCAGACATAAAAATATACCTCAACCGTGTCATAAGGTGGCATTTTACTCCTAGATACTAAAAAGAGAATGTTTGCACGTTTCCAGTTTAGGATGGATTCACATGAAAACATACTGGTGTGCACCAGAAATAGCATAACAGAAATAGGAAACAGGATACTTTCTCATGCAAACCAGAATTTTTTTCTTTTTTTAACACGTCCCTTAGGAGCTCTGTGAAAATATGATTAATATGGTTAAATAAATTCTTGGTGTCTGCGGTCTAAATACTGTACTCCAAACTTGCTAGCTGCCTTAATTTCACTCATTAAATATTATTTAAATGGTTTTCATTGTTTCAGAGAATATCTCACTATGTATTTATGACTTTCTTTCAAAACAGACTGTTACAGTTTTAATGTTATCCTTCTGGAGCATTTTTAAACACACACTTGCCTCATTTGAGTCATTCTGGTGCTCAGCTGTTTCATATGAAAAGAGAAAAATATCCAGGCATAACAATGCCTCTACATTTCAGGAAGAGCACAGCAGAAGCAGCAACACATTAGTTTTTGTCCTCATGATTTATTCTCCCTGTGTAATCTGAGAGTGCTGTAGAGCCGCAGTGAAGGCATCCAGAACTCTGAGGCTGGAAACAGTACGAGCTCCGGGCTGACACAGTTTACACTTTACTAACCGTATGGATATAAACCTGGACAAAATGAGAAGTTTATGGATTGTTCTTTTTCTCAACATTGTTGGAACAGCTATCTGGGGTTTCCCACAGCGTTGTAAACCTGGCAGCTATTTTCAAGGTTGGTCAACTATGTAATTGATGTTAAAACTGTAAGACTGTTGCGTCATTTAATACGAGACATTAGTTATACACCATGTAGAAGAATATCAAAGACTTGCAGGAGCTCATAGCCTCGGGGACAAAGAGAATTATAGTTATGAAACTTACACTTGACAAAAGCCTACTTTGTTGAGTATACTGTATAAACAGGCTGTTTGGATCAGTTTCAAAGTTAATGGTTGAATTTGCAACAGACCCTCAAGTCCCTGTTTATGTGCATTGCATTAGTGCAAAGTGATGGCTTTTATGGCTTTATGATGGCCAATATAAATGCATCACGTTATATATGGAGGCATTTGGAAATCATACAACAACAACAACAAAAAAGTTATGTTCCATAGGCTATTTAACGCCATCTAGTGTTCCGTACACTAGAATTCTGATTTCTAAAGTTAATATTGTCTCTCACACAGGGTGCAGAACTCCTCCCGTGGAAATACGTGAGTTAAGAGATTTGTGCATTTGTTTATTTGTGTCTGTGTGCTCCTTATGGAATATTCACATAGCCTACATTTCACATACTGATTATATCTAGTGGCATGTGAAAAAAATGTGAAAGTGTATTTTAAAGTTTGCACATGATATAACTCATGTGATGTGTTAATGATACGATCCCATGAAAAAGTTTCATGTTTCTTTACAGTGAAGGAGTCATATAGGTACATGGAGAAAAAGCAAATACAGTGAGTTGCAGAAGTATTCATACCCCTTGAATTGTTCCACATTTTGTCACATTACAGCCACAAACATAAATGGATTTATTGGGATTTTACGTGCTTTATCAGCACAAAGTGGCACATAATTGTGGAGTGGAAGGAAAATGGTTTAAAAAACTTTTTTTTAAAATAAATAATCTTTGTGGCATGCATTTTTGCCCGTTCTTCTTTCCAAAATAGCTCAAGCTCAGATTGGATGGATGAGTGTCTACGAACAGCAATTTTCAATTCTTGCCACAGTTTCTCAATTGGATTTAGGTGGATTTGACTGGGCCATTCTAACACATGAATACGCTTTGATCTAAACCATTCCATTGTAACTCTACCTCTGCCCCAGTTTCAAGTCTTTTGCAGACTCTAACAGGTTTTCTTTTAATATTGCCCTGTATTTGGCTCCATTCATTTTCCCATCAACTCTGACCAGCTTCCCTGTCCCCGCTGAAGAAAAGCATCACCACAACATGATTCTGCCACCACCATGCACAGTTTTAGTTTTCTGGAACACATAGTGTTCTGCATTTACAGTAGGCCAAAATGTTCTTCCACATGAAAAACGTCTTCCACATGTTTGCTGTGTCCCCCACATGGCTTGTTGCGAACTCCAAACAGGACTTCTAATGGCTTCCTCTCAACAATGGATTTCTTCTTGAAACTCTAACATAAAGGCCAAATTTGTGGAGTGCAACACTAATAGTTGTCCTGTGGACTGATTCTTCCAGCTGAGCTGTGGATCTCTGCAGCTCCTCCCGAGATACCATGAGCCTCTTGTCTGCTTCTCTGATTAATGCTCGCTTTGACCGGCCTGTCAGTTTAGGTAGACAGTCATGTCTTGGTAGGATTACAGTTGTGCCATACTCTTTCATTTTGGGATGATGAATTGAACAGTACTCCATGGGATATATTTTTATGACCTAAACCTGCTTTAAACTTTTACACAATTTTATCCCTGAGCTGGCTGTGTGTTCCTTGGGCTTCATGATGCTGTTTGTCCACTAATGTTCTCTAAAAAAACCTGTGAGGGCTTCACAATTACACACAGGTGGACTCTATTTACTAATTAGGGGACTTCTGAAGGCATTTGGTCGCACTGAATTTTAGTTAGGAGTATCAATAAAATATGATACGTTTTTTGATACGTTTATGATACGTATCACAGGTTTACGTTGTGACCATAATGTGACAAAATGTGGATAAGTTCAAGGAGTATGAATACTTTTAAAAGGCACATTATGAGAAAAAAGCAAAGAAGAAAGTAATGAGCTTGATCCTGCTAGATGAATAGTACAAGTGACAATACATGATATTGTTTTTAGATTTTTTAATTATTAAATTTATAGCCTACAGTATGCCACAGTATTTGGTTTGGTTTCTGCTGTGGGCTACTATATATTCAATTTATTTGTATAGCGCTTTTAACAATTGACATTGTCGCAAAGAAGCTTTACACAATCAAAAGAATTATTTATGTTTGTATGCGATGTGAACGTGTTGGAATCAAAATTATAAGACTGTCCCTGTTGAGCAAGCCGAGGATGACAGCAGCAGTGGCAAGGAAAAACTCCCTGAGATGATAATAGGAAGAAACCTTGAGAAGAACCAGACTCAAATAACATACCATACTGTATATACTGTAACACACCATAAACATAAATAAAGCCTAGATTTACCATACAGATGTTGACATTAACATCTGTAAGAAGGTCTGTTGTGTAAGAATGATTCAGAGCAAGTTCTCAGTGTTTACTTGACCATACAAAGTGCTGCACTGAAAAGAAATTAAAAACATCTGCTATTTTATTGTTTCAAAGTGAGTTTGGAATTGAATCATGGTTGTCCAAGAGTTCTAGATAGTGATATATATACAACTACAAACATCGAGCTAAGAAGAGAATGGCTTTAAAAGTGTCTGGAACAGTTGAAAATTTGCCAGAAAGAGCAAACATGAGTGAGGCTGTGACTAATTCTGGACAGGACTGTATTTCTTCACTTGTCACTCAGAGAAATATGGACAATATTAAGAAAAGTGAAGTCATGTTGGAACATATTATACAGCTTTCTACTGTGCAAGGTAGCACACATAGGGCAGATATTCCAGAAAGAGTCTGTTTCCACTGTTTTAAATAGATATAAATAGAAAAAATCTTTTTTTCCTTTTATCTAAACTGTCCTAAATCAGAATTGATGTGCATATAAGTACATAACAATAGATCTTGGTCTATGTAAATTTTCCTGCTCTGTACATCTGCAACACGTATACTGTAAACCGTGAGTTATTGGGGGCAAAAGCATTGTTCCATGCAAAATGCCCACTGAGCTAAATTGAGTTAGTTTATTTCAAGGATACAGTACATTGTCTTCAGTACAAGGTTAGCTTTTTATGTACACATGAACTAGCCGTATGGTCGAACTGACTAGTTTCAGTTAGCCATAGCTAGTTCTGGGGAAAAGAAAAGACTTAAAGAGGACTCTCGGTCGGACTGCAGCTTCATATGTGTCTCAGCTGAACTTTGGAATGCATTTTTGCACAGTAAAAGGCTTGTGGAATTTGGCTAGATTACTTTCAAGTCATTGTGCAGAGCAGGAAACGACCAAGACTTATTGTAATTTACCTCACCTATTGTAATTGTACATGCACTTTAATTTTGGTTTAGATAGACAAAAAAAAAAACTGAACTATTTAATGGTGATATAATTTAAGCAATATACCATAACAGGTTTATTAGAGTATATTTGCACACAAATAACCATCTAAACTGAAACATATAAAGTGACATGTAAAAGATTAGGCATCCTGTTAAAAATCTGTTATCGTGAATAGATAAGTAAGTAGAGGATGAACTGATTTCCAAAAGGAATGCCATAAAAGATGAAATGCTCTTTTCAATATTTTAAGCAAAAGCAGTGTATTGTTTTGCATATATTATTGTTATATTGTGTTTTTTTTCTAATGCCAGCCAAATGTACAGATGTCATGTTGACCTACTGTAAAGACATGCCCTACTCCACCACTATGTACCCTAACCTCCTGGATCAAAAAAGTCGCACTGAGGCCGAGCAGAGTATGGAGTATCTGCTTCTGAATGTAATTCATTCAGTGTTAAATGGGGAGTGCAGTCCAGATATACGGATGCTGGGCTGCTCCATCATAGCGCCACGCTGTGAAAACAACAAGATCCTGAAGCCCTGTCGCAGCACTTGTGAGTCTGTGCACAAAGCCTGTGACCGCATGTTTGAACGTATTGGAATGGCCTGGCCCTACTACATAGACTGCGATCGCTTTTTTGTTAGTGAGGAGGAGGGCTGCTATGACCCACTGGAAAGCCTGAGAGGTAATGTTTAATATGATTACCTGTTCCATATTTTGAATGAAATTTTTTCTTCTTCTTTTTCTATTGAGATCTAATTTTACACACACACATATATATATACACTGTGTGTGTATATATATATATATATATATATATATGACTATAGATAGAACTCTAGCTATTAAGCTATTAAGTAAAAAGTTTAATGATGTTAAGCCATACCTTAGCTGCCTTGGATTTGTGTTTTGAATTGTTATTATGCTAGAAGCTAAACGTTTCCAGCTGTCAATCAGAGGCCTGAAAGTTTAGTACAAAAGTACTGTAGATTGGAGCTATACATAAATAGCGCCCCAGTTTAGGCTAAAGAAAAGAGGCACAATATGCATGATGCTGCCAACACCACACTTTAATGTGTAATATTCTTTAGAATTATACCTCAAAAATGCTTCCATCTAGCTTCTCTACTATCTTTTTTTGGGGTCTTTTTTATTTATTTATTTATTTTTATTAATTTTAGAGACACTATATTCTTGGTAATGTCAGTGTGGTGCCCAATTGCCTTTATTAACCTAGTTAATAATGGCCTTCATTGTATTCCATGGTACATCATATAAAGTATTTTGTCATTTCTTTTGTACTGTCCTCATCTCCTGACTGATCTCCTGACAAAGTCAACTTTGGACCCTGAGATCTCATGCATGCTTTGTCAGCCATTTGCGAACAACAGCAAAATTCTACAGACACACCTTATGGTCCACAAAAAGTAAACCTGTACAAAAATACAATGAAGTACCATCTTTGAGCAGTGCCATTTAGTGCAATCAGAATACAGACAGCATCTTTCAGATTAGGATTTGCTAAAGCTGACTTCCCTAGTTGATATAATTTTACTTGAATAACTAACTATACAGGTTGAATAACTTAACTAATTTAACATCTAACATATATCTCTGTAAGTTCATTCACTACTCATCTCGTCAGGCCTTCTGCTTCCCAATGTATTATTCATAGATTTTCTATCTAAATCTAAAATTGGCTTAGCATTGTGTCCCATAAGTGCAGTATCTATTTTTAGAAAATAAACAGATTGACTTAGCAGGCAAAAAATATGAACAGATGTTCAAGAGTGCAATCTCTCAGTGACCTAATTAATCCCATGTTGAAAGTTTTTGATGCTTGGTCCAAGGTATCCTTTAAAGACTTCTGTGTTTGTCTGTTTTACAGTCCATGTTTTGTCCTGGGTCGTCTAAATTAACTTACCATTCAACCCAGTTTGTGGTGTATGCTATGGCCATTAGACATTTCTATTTTACTTCTGTACTACTGTATGGTTTTTCATGAATCTGCTGTCTGAGTTAAAAAGGGTATACATTTATAACTTTAAATACCTTCATATGCACTATGATGTTAAAATGTGGATGTAGACAGTTGAGCATAACAAGCGGGCTCCAAAAAAGATATGGTTTGCCAAAGTCAGAGTGGAAACAACCTCAAACTTGAACCATAAAATATGAACCGGCTCTTTCCCTGAGCTTTGTTGTTTATTAATTTAGTTTAAATCAGGGGTGACAATTTAGAAAGTTGCATCCATGATAAGGGCAATATCCTCAATATGTCAAGTTCTTAGTTTAAGGGGCATCTAGTTTTTTATTCTTTCTTATACAAATATAATTTTACTAAAACTTTTTAAACTTTTTAATTTAAAGATAAAGAGGAACCTGAAATGGATAACATGCCAATAGAGGAGTCCTCATCAATAATCCCGTTCACCTATCACTCCAACACACAGATGTACAAGATCCTTAAAAAGACAGCGGAAGAATGCTCTCACATCTCAAGGACATACAGCATTGGACAGAGTTTTGAAAAGAAAGACCTTCTCGTAATAGAGTTTTCAAGCAACCCTGGAGAACATGAACTATGTAAGTGATTTTAAAAACAATAGCAGTCAGATGATTCAGTAAATTGAGTGAAGCAGAAATAGAGAAATAATAAATCTTTCTAGCACAACACTAGGTGGCATTTAATATTTTCATGAGTATTTAAAAAGGCCACCAGAGACAATACTATAAACACACAACCCAATAGCTTTTGCAGAAACCTAATACCTAACAAAATATGTGATGACAGATGACTATTTCTTTGCAACCCTAGTTGTTTTTCTGTGTTCTCTCCTTGTGTAAGTGGAACCAGAGGTCAAGTACATTGGAAACCTGCATGGAAACGAGGTCATGGGCCGAGAGTTGCTGATTTACTTGGCTCAGTACCTGTGCTCTGAGTATCTGTTGGGAAATACACGGATCCAGGCTCTCATTAACACAACACGCATCCACATTCTGCCCTCCATGAATCCTGATGGCTATGAATTAGCCCTTTCTGAAAAGTACGGAAGTTCTGACTCGGATTATGATGAGGTGAATGACGACTAATTCTCATGTTCCATTGATTCCTAATGATGAATTTACTATTGACTATTTAAAGAAAGGTTCTAATTTCCATCTTTCCATCCTGATTGAGGAAGGAAATGTTTGTTTTATTGCATTAACCTGCAATAAAATCTCTGAAGTTTGGGAGGATTTCAACTCTCAAAACTACATTCCTTCAAAGTTTATATCCCTGTGAACTATTGGACAAATGTTTTCAACACCACTGATGTAACATAATTCTAACCCTAGATTGTTTTACAAAGATGTATTTGTCCACCGAGATAATAATTCAACGAAGTTATTACACAAGAAATACAGTACAGATTATTAACAAAAGACCATTTTGAAAGTTTATGATGAATTTCTGTGGTAAACCACTGAGGTATGCATGGATTTCACACAATGGTTTAAAGGAATTTGCAAGTGGTAGGAGCATATGGTTTCAATCTCATTATTTTAACAAGTGTTGAGTACTTTAATAGACTTTTTAAAAGCATTGTCCAAGTAACAAATTCATTTATTGTCATATTAAATCTACAGGATTCCGTATACACCATGTCTGTAGATGGCCGTCGCAATGCCCAGAATATAGACCTCAATAGGAATTTCCCAGACTTGACTTCTTTTGTCTACAACCAGCGTAGACTCAAGTCCTTTCGCAGTGACCATATTCCCATCCCAGACTCCTACTGGCTTGGTAAGGTAGGAAATCTCAACTCTTATTACAGAAGCACAGGTAAATTTATTACAATAAAGCAACAATGACTGTCTGTCTGTCTGCCTGTCTACTGTGCATCTTGATTATTGTGGAAAATATTATTGTATCATTGTTTTTTAGAATCTAATTAATGAAGTGAGGCTCACATATGTTCTAAATTTATTAAATGTAAAGTGAAATATTTCAAGGTTTTAAAAAAATGATTTTAATGATTACATCTTACAGCTAACAAAACACAAAAATTCAACATCTCAAAATATTCAAATATTCCCTTGTGAGTTAAATACTATGTAGGTCTCAGTATAGTTCAGTACATTCAACCACAATCATAGGAAAGACTACAGACTTGACAGTTGTCTAGAAGACAATCACTGACACCCTCCATAAGGAGGGTTGGCCACAGAAGGTCATCACTGACAGATGCTGACTGTTCACAGAATGTTGTATCTAAACAGTTGCTGTATCAAAAAAGTTAAACCGGAGATGAAAAGTGTGGTAGGAAAAAGTGGGCAAGCAGGTATGACTGCAACCTTAAGAGGATTGTCAAGCAAAACCGATTGAAAAACTTGGGAGAGCTTCACTGGAAAGGCTGGAATTAATACATTAAGAGCCACCATGCACAGGCAACTTCAGGAAATGGGATGCAACTTTTGTATTCCTAGGCACTCCTGAACCAGAGACAATGTCATAAGTGTCTTGCCTGGGTTAAGGAGAAAATGATCTGGACTGTTACTCAGTGGCCAAAAATCCTCTTTTTAGATGAGAGTAAATTTGGCTTTTCATATGGAATTCAAATTCAGAGTCTGAAGGAAAAGTGGAGAGGCACAGAATCCAAGTTTCCATAGTCGTTGATAATTAAGGGTGCCATGTCATCTGCTGGTGTTGGTCCAATGTGTTTTATCAAATCCAAAGTCAACGAAGCCGTCTACCAGAAGATTTTAAAGCACTTCATGCTTCCATCTGATGACAAGTTTTATGTAGATGCTGATCTCCATTTCCAGCAGGACTTAGTACCTGCCCTCAGCACCAAAACTATGACTACCAGGTTTGCTGACCATGATATTACTGTGTTTGATTGGCCAGCTAACTCACCTGACCTGAAACCCAGAGAGAATCTATGTGCTGTTGTCAAGAGAAAGATGAGAGACACCCACCTGAACAATACAGATGAGCTGCTATCAAACACACAATTCAGTAATGCTTCAGCATTGCCTCCATCCATGCCATGCTGCACTGATGCAGTAATTTGTCCAAAAAGAGCCCTGCCAAAATACTGAAGGAACATACTTGTCAGATGTTTTTAGGACATTTCTGTATTGTAAATCCTTTTTTTTAGGACATTTCTGTATTGTAAATCCTTAGGATATATATTTTGAGTTTATGATGAATTTCAAATTTTCTAGATTTTTTATGTTTTGGAGTTGTAAGCCGTAATCATCACAATATTTCACTTTATATACATACATATATTGTGGGAGTTTAAGTTGTATTTATGTTAATAGTTACACTTCAGTGTGTGTGTGTGTGTGTGTGTGTGTGTGTGTGTGTGTGTGTGTGTGTGTGTGTGTGTGTGTGTGTGTCTATAAAAAGGTTGCTCCAGAGACATATGCTGTTATGAAATGGATACGGTCCATTCCATTTGTTCTGTCTGCTAGCTTTCATGGAGGAGACCTGGTGGTGTCTTACCCTTACGACCTCTCAAATCATCCTCACAAAAAGAACGTGTTCTCTCCCACTCCAGACGAGCAGGTGATTCCTGGCAGATAATAAGCAGATTTCATCACTGCACTGTTGTAACACTGCCATGAAGTACTAGTACAAACTGCAGCAAGTCAACTGATGCAACACATGCAATACAAAACTAAATAATAAAAAAATACAATTGCAGCATTGTTACACAAGACATCTGAATTGCAGGTCTTCAGGCAGTTGGCCATGATTTACACAAATGCCCATGCCACAATGTCCAGTCCGGACACAGACAGGTGTGGTGGCAACTTTGCTGATAACGAGGGGATTATAAATGGGGCTCAGTGGTCCAGCATAGCAGGAGGTAAACATGGTGAAAATATATTACAGGGTATTAATTAATTTATTGTTGGCATGATCGGGTTACTATAAAATTTGTTTTCACCTCCATTTTTTATGGCAGGAATGGGAGACTTTAATTATCTACACACAAACTGCTTTGAGATAACAGTAGAGCTGGGCTGTGACAAATTCCCAGCAGAGGATGACCTATATGCAGGCTGGAGAGAAAATAAAGAGGCTCTCCTGACTTTCTTGGAGTCGGTAAGACCATCATTGCATGAATAAACAAGGTGTATATGTATATGTATGTAATAAAATTGCACAATGCACAATGTGTAGTTTATTGAAGATATTAAACAAAAAAAAAAAGCCTGTGATATTCATAGAATAAAATGGTTAGTTTCTTAATTTCAAACTTTTCTTGACATTTTCTGACCCAGTAATTAGCTCTATCTTTAGGTAGAATTAAGCTGTCCATCATTCCTCAACTTTTCTGAACAAGGGCACTAGTTTCAGTCTTGTAAATTTTTTTCCTTATCAAATCTAAGAATTCTGAATCTCAGAATCTCCCTGTACTCCTTCTGTACAAAATCAGTGCACAAGTTTTAAGAGAGAATGTGACCCATTCACATGTGAACATTCAAAGTACAGTAAGTTTGTCACCAGAGTGAAAAAAGTTCACAGAATCTCATTTTTAAAAGCTATTGAAGAAAAGGTGAAGAAATTGATGAATAAACGAGACATTCTTATGAGTTTGTCATATTAATGGGCTACAAGTAAAAATCTTTGGTTGTTCTTACCCTGTTTGTTAATGAATCATACCAAACCCTTGAGCAAATACTGTACCAAGTAACAATAAAGTAATTCATATTCAGGCTTCAGAATTTAGATTTGTTTTATACAGTATTAAAATACAGTACTACAATATTTCTCTATTAATCTTTTGAGATTATATCATTATTATAGGTAGAGTACAAAAAATCAAATAAAAATTCTTTATGCTTTTTCTAGATTTTTTACTTAAGCACAAATTAATTCATATTCTCATGAAATGCTTTTATTGAGTAGAGTAAGGTACAACTCAAATAGGAAAAGTTGGGGGCATCAACGCAAATAAAAAAAGAAAGTAGTGATTTCTAAATTTACTTTGACTTGTATTTCATTGCAGACAATATGAATTTGAATATGAATATGAATTTCATGTTTTGTCTGGTTAACTTCATTTCATTTGTAAATATACATCCTTTCCTGTCATTCAGAAAATTGGTAAATTGGTTAAATAATGATATAATTTTAAACAGGTGATGTCAACAGGTGATTGCAATTACTGTATGATTTGGTACAAAAGCTGATTACTGACAATGAGTGCTGTAAATGCAAAATGCTAACAAATATATGTGTATATATTCCAGGTGCATAGTGGAATTAAAGGAATTGTGAAAGATGAAGATGGCCATGGCATTAAAGCAGCCACTGTATCAGTCAGAGGTATCAGGCATGTCATCACCACAGGTACTAATGTAGGAATGGTTAAATACAAGGGGAGTTCAAGTCAAACCAGGTCAATGAAATTTCTTAAACCACTTGACATTTACAGAAGACTTCAATCATAGTATGGTGAATAGACTCAGCAGCAGTAAAACCTTTGAATGGTGCAAATGTTTTAAAGAAGGCTGTATTTCCATGAATGAGGATCCTGGCCGAGGTGGCTTGGAGCCCACCGCAGCCATTCCTGAAAACATTCAGTGAGTGGAATGCCTGGTCCTTGAAAATTGATGAATAAGTTGTCACCAAAGCATTTGTCTGTGGGAAATGTAAAATTACAGGGGCAGTGGTGCATCATACAGCCCCAGCACTGCCAAAGTACCACTGTTGAGCTCATGAATAAGGCCTGCTCCAGTCATGCTGTTTCCTGGCTGCCCCTGCACTCTAACCCCAGATTCCTTACTGGGATATGCAAGAGGAAAAAAATCACTGTGCTGTAAGGTACATGTGACAGATAATTGTATATTAATCTTAATTACAGCAACTGAGCTGGGAGTTATTGCCACATCCCCCCCCATATAGTCCTGACCTTGCTTCAAGCCATTTCTGCATGTTTGGGCAATTAAAGGAGATCCTGGAAGGCCAGCATTTCATGAAAATGCTGGGATAAGTGAATTGGTGAGATAAGTGCATTAGTGTAACAGGGGATTACATAGAGAAATAAAGGTAGTTTTTACTCTCAGAACTGTGTTCTATTATCCTGCACAATCAAAAGTCCCAGTTTGACTCAAACGCCCCTCATGCATTTCACAATTTTTATTTTTTTTGAATGCTGTGCTTTTATGACATACATGTGTGTGCCATTTCCAATCAGCCCATTCTCCATCATTTCATACGGGTCAATTTTTGCTTGCACTTAATATTAACTTTTGTCTAAATGTGCATCTCTTCCTGCTTCATCAGCTGAAAACGGTGATTATTGGAGACTGCTGTTACCAGGCACCCACATTGTCAGTGCCTCAGCACCAGGTTATAGCAGAGTCTTGAAGAGGGTGCACCTCCCTGCTCACATGCAGACTGCTGGTCGAGTGGACTTTGTGCTTAAGAAGGTTCAACCGGATCCAGAAATAAATGAACTAAGCATCCTTCATTGGGAAAACTATGAGCGATTTGACCCTTATAACCAGCGGGTACGATATTCCACAAGGGAAACGAGTCAGATGGAGGAGGAGAGGCAGAAGAAGCCATGGTGGTGGTCCTATTTTACACAGCTGGGTAACCAAAACCCCTCCTGGCTTCTGAGGAATTAGCCCCATCTGGTGCTCTAAAAGTATCTTCACAGCCTGCTTTTGAGTCAGTTTTAAGATAATCATTAAAGAGCATATTGTAGACATATAAAGCAGTAACACAACAATTTACATGAACACATCTACTGAAATTTCACAGCACGATATAAGGACTAAACAAGCCTATATACTGCAATTTCACCCCAAATATCCATTACCTTTATCTGATCATCTTGAGTACTGTGCAAAAGTCATGAACCACCTCTCATTTCTTGATAATAAATTAAATTAAATTATATAGATTAAAGTAATAATTGGGAACAACTTAAATATGACGAGCTGAAAAGTTCCTAAAGATACACAAAAAAAATTATTGTTAACCTCAGCAGCAACCTTATTTCCCCTCTCGTCACTCAGCATTCCAGCCACTCAGCATTCAGCATCACCAGTATACTAATGCCCGTATACTGCTTTCTGTTTTCATCTGCACCTGTTCATCCCTTAAGTTAGGTTTTTTTTTTATGCCTGAATGATTCATAGGTCACAGTGTGGTTTAACAAATCAAAACATTCCTCTGTAACAGGTCAGGTACAGGGACAGAAAGCCCAAAACTAACCAAAAATAGAAAGTGAGAATAGAAGAGCTATTCCTCAAGGCTACATAAAAAAAATACATGAAAGTCTGTTTCTTAGGAAGCAAAATATATAGAAATGAGGGCTCAAGACTATTGCACAGTACTGTACTTACAAGAAAAACTATGCTGTAGATAATGTGTTGAAAACTTACTCAGTTGAAAGTTTGAAATATCCAGCCAAAAGACACTGAAGTGAAAGTTGCCATTTTTAAGTATTAAAAAGTAAAATTAAAATGTTTTTGCTAGTAAAATCAAGTTCATTCATTCATCTTCTGTACCGCTTTATCCTGTATTCAGGGTCGCGGGGGGCCTGGAGCCTATCCCAGGAAGCTT
>JAQMYL010000001.1:21638518-21650946 GCA_030014365.1 Clarias pachynema
AATCACATTGTAGGATTTTTAAAGAATTTATTTGCAAATTATGGTGGAAAATAAGTATTTGGTCAATAACTAAATTTAATCTCAATACTTTGTTATATACCCTTTGTTGGCAATGACAGAGGTCAAACGTTTTCTGTAAGTCTTCATAAGTTTTTTACACACTGTTGCTGGTATTTTGGCGCATCCCACCATGCAGATCCCCTCTAGAGCAGTGATGTTTAGGGGCTGTCGCTGGGCAACACAGACTTTCAACTCCCTCCAAAGATTTTCTATGGGGTTGAGATCTGGACGCTGGCTAGGCCACTCCAGGACCTTAAAATGCTTCTTACGAAGCCACTCCTTCGTTGCCCAGGTGGTAATTTTGGGATCATCCCCTTTTTAAGTGGGAGAACTTGCATAATTGGTGCCTGACTAAATACTTTTTTGCCCAACTGTATAACATGAAAAGGTAATTGCAAATTGCCAAATTGGAATGATTTTTGATAGTGGTTGATGACGATGAATTTGATTAGGTGCTTATCAGAAATGAATGGACCATGGTAGACTTTTAGCAATTGTGATGAGTATTTTAATGAAACCAAAAGAAGTACATTTGGAAATGCAACTTATAAAATGTACAAGTATTCACTTAAATATGTCAAAATAAAACAATACATAGAAAAAATATTTTTATTTATTCCACCTCTGAACATAATCACCAATATGCTTAAAGCACTTGATTTATTACTTACAACCACTAAATATCAGTTTCATGTTGCCTCGAGAGAATAAAGTTTGGGTTAAAACTACACTGTGTATCTGGCATGTTATTATGATAGAGTTTTTATTTGCCCACTAACCAGAAAGTCAGTACTCTGTGGCTAAGTTCATAAAGTCAAAGTGCATTGTGTCCAACATAAATTAGATAGAGGAAAGTTTGGCTGCTTTAGGACTTTCAAATATTATATTTATACTTTATATGTGTTTTACTTTGTGCTTTGAGAGGCATGTAAAAATAATTAAGTATGTGAATTTCATTTTAAAAAGTATATTCGCTCTGTCTGCTGTTAGTGATCTGAGATGACGAGAGCAGCAGAGGGTGATGGAAAGAATCAGTGATTCCTCATATGGGTGCCAGATGTACTTAGGAGGAAAGGAAAATCAGATCTGAATGTGTGCGTGTGTGTACATGTGACTGAGTGAGTGAGTTTGACAAATTTATTATAACTGTAAAGTAATGTAAGTTAGTAATGATTATGAAACTGTGTAAAATGAATGCATACACTGCATGGCTGTAGGTGGCACAAAGTTAGTTTAGTCATCAGAATTGTGCTTACCTGATCAGTTTAACCAGTGCACCATCAGGTAATGATAAACAACAGATTTTCATTAAATGTTTGATAGCTCACCATGTCAATAAAGAAAGATTTATGGCCCATTCCTTTACATTCTTTAAGTTGTGCATTTTAAATAAATAAAAAGAATTATGTGCAAAGCTGTTTGAGAATGTTTGGGGGCCCTAGGTGACATCCTACCATAGTCATTCCTTTCAACATGGAGACGGCACAGGGTTCCGCAGTGAACACCTGACGTGGTAGCCAGCATGGGTTCATTTTCCTATTACAGCATAGTATCGCACTTTGGAAACAACGATGGCAAATAACAGTCTATAAATATTCATTTTTTTGGGTTTCAGCATTATCCAAAATGCTGTTGAACTCATTTAGTTCATTCATGGCAGCTGCTGTTTTTACCCAGCTAGTAGTTTTGCTTCACCATCATGTGACAAAGATCTAAAGCGACAGTTTGCTATAAAATGCCATTGTTCTCTATCGTGTTAAGCTAGAAAACTCTCACCGTCTATTATACAGGGTCGCAGAGGCGTGGTATTATCAATATGGAACTTAAAAGGAAATAAAAGAAGACTGAAACCCAACATAAAACAGAGCTCCGCCGTGTACGCGAGAACGGACGGAGTTCTGGAAACTAAAAGTAAAACTTGTGATCCTCTCGGGGCCTATGCCCTTACCGAGGATTTATTTGAGAAAGAGGGGTTTGTGTTTTTTTAATTAGTTTTATATTTAACCTGAGAGCGCACGCTTAAAGGACAGCGTGCTGCTCTCTCTCTCTCTCTCTCTCTCTCGCTGGCGTCTTAAAGAGGCAGAGGCTGGGTCTTTGTCTCTGCCTCTCGACTTTCTGCGCGCTTGTCTTTATTTCTCTCTCTCGCTTTTCTTTTCTTTTCTTTTCTTTTCTTTTTTCTTTCTTCCTTCCTTCCTTCCTTCCTTCCTGCCTGCCTGCCTGCCTAAATGATTGCACGAAGTGCGGAGCTATCAGGACCCTTAAATAAACGCTCCGCCAGGTGTGGCGCGTTCACGCTGATTCCCTTGCGGCGGCGTTGCCTGGCAACCGCGTATCTACACTGACCCGCCAATAGCCAAAAAAAACATGTAAATTTAAAAAATTTATTTAAAGCTTTTAAAAGATATATCGTTCTTTAAAACGTTTGGTTATAGACAGCTTTGCAGTGAAACCATTCATATGAAGTTTAATTAACCACTATATTATATGATATGATATGATATGATATGATATGATATGATATGATATTATATTATATTACAATTCATTAGCTGTTCAGTAATCAGTTTAATCTTTGCAGTTGTTTTTTCTCCTTGTATATATTCTATATGTTTTATATACATTTCTATAAATTATACATTTAATAAGGTCTATGTCTAACACTTATTTTAAATGAATGCAAGTGTCCCTTTTCAGTAATCGATTGTGCATTAAGATATTATCCACCAGGGGGCGGTGTTGTTCTAGTAAGTCGATATCTGTATCAGATTTCTTAGATTGTATGCAAGAATTTGCATTTTGGCAAATAAGTCTGTTAATTGTTGTTGTTGTTGTTGTTGTTGGTGGTGGTGGTGGTTTGTAAACCGTAACTTACAAACTGTATAGATATAAATATGTAGCTGTCATAAAATTGCCTAGTAGATGTCATTAAAAAAGGACATCATTTCAGGCTTGACCAAGTCCTGCTTTATGACCCGTAAGTGTGTGAGAGAATTAAAACAGGCTAAAAGTCTGGCAACAGGATTAACATTAAGCTTCTCACCTTTCATCTCAGTAATCTCACTTAATGAGCAAGGATCTTCCAGGCCTACATAATATTCCATATTTTCATTTGGGGAAAAAGTGTTTATGTGTGTGAGTTTCCTATACTTTATAATATTGTACTCACATTCACAACTTTCTAAATGTATTACAGTACTAATTATGTCTTGTTTATTTTGTTTTATAGCACGTTAGTATTTACATTTTATCATGACCCTAAATTGTAATCAGTAATATATCTGCAGTGCAAATAATGTAACTATTCTTAATGCATTCATACTTAAAGGTATTTTAGATTGTAATCAACAGTCTCCCATATCTGTTGCATTAGGTTGGGATCTGATGACTGTGAAGGTCATAACCTATGATTCACATAATTTTCCTATTCATCAAACCATTCAGAGAGGCTTTGTGCCCTGTGGATGGGGCATTGTCATCCTGGAAAAGAGCACTCCCATGTGAATAGAAAAACTTCATCAAAGGACAGAGATGATCAGAAAAAAAACATTGTATTTTAATATCTTAATTTGCTTACTTCTTTTTTATATATAAAACATACACTGTATATATAACTAAGTTTGACTACTTCAAGAATTCCAACTTATTCCCTTCTCTGGCATTCCAGGTTGTGTGAATAATTGACTTTAATGAAACATTTTTTCAATGATTTTTTTCATTGTGTTCAGCCAAACTACCTTAACTACAAGAACAGTATTTAATTCATCAATAATGTCATCTCCAGTTCTGCCTGTTCAGTTGTAGCAATTACAGGACTATACAGGATAATTCCTTCAGGAGATAGCAGGAGATAATAAGCTTCAAGACCTTAAGCAAAATTAAGCAAAACACACAAAGCAGTGTTAACATGACAAGTCAAGCACGAAGCTCAACAAAACAAGACCATTGTAGTCAGAAATGCATTGGTTATATGAGCAAACCAAGCACTAATAGCTTTAGAGAAGCTTATTGTAGCCATGTTTTGTTTGTTTTTCTCTCTAACAATGCCAGGTCATTGCAAAGAATACCGTAGGGCTGAAGCTTAAACTTTACCCTGACACTCATGTAGTTGTTGAAACTTATCATGATTTAAGTCTTTTTGTACATTAGTCTACGACATTTGTTGTTGTTTTTTTGGTATAGCAAACTTCCTTTTCAGAGCTGTAAGGCCTAAAAGCCAGCCCTTCTCTGTATTTCTTCAGTTTTATTGTTTTCTCATGAAATTTCTTTCTACTTAATCTACATCTTTGTGGGTTCAATCAACTGAGTACATTTTTGAAGTCTGAGGGTATTCAATTCAAACTGGGACTTAGATGTAGAATTGATGTTCATTGTGTGTACAGTTCCCATAGACAGATGCGTCTCTTTTGCAAGTTGGCAACAAGTTATCTGTCAATTTTTAAGCATCAGGTGTTCCACTCGCTGAATATTCACGGGAACATTCAGTGAGCACTGAGCCACCTCGACAGGTTATCACCTTTTAAGAGCTGCCTGTAGCAGTGAGAGTAATGAAACCAGGGTTTCTGAGAATATTTATTTGGTTAATGGAAACTATATCAGATGTCATGAAGCAAAAGCAGACTGCATAGAAGAATGGAGTAAAAAATAAAAAAAATCTTACAACTCAATCTTATTTTAACTTGTGGCAAGTGTGAGGCAGAGATTGTCTTTGGGTGTTCTATCAAGCCGAACTTAAATCATATTTGTCAGCAAGAGAGCTACAGGAAAAAATGCCTTATGATAGCACTGCTCAGCTACTGCTCCCAGACAGAAGAAGCAGAGACATTGTCATAAAGTCACATTGGTACGTACAAGAAGACAATGTGGGAAAAACAACCCATGTCTTGCGGACAATACACACCAGACACCAAAAACAGTGATGTTAAAACCACAAAAGAATTAATTTGATCCAGCTAGAACTCGCTTTTTGTGTTGCCTGTGGCAAGAAGGGGACTGAAATATGAGCTTGTATGTGGGAATTTTTTTTCCACAAGAGATTCTTGATTCAGTGTTACTCTAGTAATGCATTGTGGGATGTTTCCATACTGGCACTTACTGATAAGTCATAATTATATGAACTGCATTCTAATTTAGTTTGCCTCATAATCACATTTCAGTGCTCAATGTAGAAAGAGTGAAAGGAACTCAAACAGCTCACTTTTAATAATATTAATATCATATATCACTCACTCATTCTATATAATACTTACCCTGTACAGGGTCGCAGAGGGTCTGGAGTCTATTCCGGGGAACTCAGGGCACTAAGTGGGGTCCACCCACTCATCTTTGCAGAATTGTTGTAATTCAGCCACATTGGAGGGTTTTCGAGCATGAACCGCCTTTATGTAAGGTCATGCCACAGCATCTCAATTGGATTCAGGTCAGGACTTTGACTAGGCCACTCCAAAGTCTTCATTTTGTTTTTCTTAAGCCATTCAGAAGTGGACTTGCTGGTGTGCTTTGGATCATTGTCCTGCTGCAGAAAGTTTGCTTCTGCTTGAGGTCACAAACAAATGGCCGGACATTCTCCTTCAGGATATTTTGGTAAACAGCAGAATTCATGGTTCCATTTATCACAGCAAGTCTTCCAGGTCCTGAAGCAGCAAAACAACCCCAGACCATCACACTACCACCACCATATTTTACTGTTAATATGATGTTCTTCCTCTGAAATGTGGTGTTACTTTTACGCCACACATAATGGGACACACGCCTTTCAAAAAGTTCAACTTTTGTCTTGTCAGTCCACAGAGTATTTTCCCAAAAGTCTTGGGGATCATCAAGATGTTTTCTGGCAAAACTGAGATGATCCTTTATGTTCTTTTTGCTTAGCAGTGGTTTTCGTCTTGGAACTCTGCCATGCAAACCATTTGGCCGAGTCTCTTTCTCATGGTGGAGTCATGAACACTCACCTTAACTGAGGCAAGTGAGGCCTGCAGTTCTTTGGATGTTGTTGTGGGGTCTTTTGTGACCTCTTGGGTGAGTTGTCGCTGCGCTCTTGTTGTAATTTTGGTAATCCGGCCACTCCTAAGGTTCTCCACTGTTCCATGTTTTGCCCCTTTCGTAGATAATGGCTCTCACTGTGTTTAGCTGCAGTCCCAAAGCTTTAGAAATGGCTTTATAACATTTTCCAGACTGATAGATCTCAATTATTTTCTTTCTCATTTGTTTTGGAATTTCTTTGGATCTCGGCATGATGTCTAGCTTTCGAGAATCTTTTGGTCTACTTCACTTTGTCAGGCAGGTCCTATTTAAGTGATTTCTTGATTACGAACAGGTGTGGCAGTAATCAGGCCTGGGTGTGGCTATAGAGAAATTGAACTGATAAACCACGGTTAAGTTATGTTTTAACAAGGGGGGCAAACACTTTTTCACACTGGGCTATGTAGTTTTGGAAATTTAGTTTTCCCTTTAAAAAAACTTTATTTAAAAACTGCATAATGTGATTACTTGTGTTATCTTTGACTAATATTTAAATTAGTTTGATTATCTAAAACATTAAAGTGTGTCAAACATGCAAAAAAATAAGAAATCAGTAAGGGGGCAAAGACTTTTTCACAGTACCGTATATCAGAAACACATGACACTACCACAAAGCAAGCATTATTAGAGGTATATCTTGTATTCTTCTACTTAGTAGCTAATGTAGTTAACTGTTTTTTAAATTTGTATATTGCAAGCAATTAAAAAAACACAGAAATAAGCAACAATTCTTTAATTCCAAACAAATCAGTTATTGTTCTTTTCCAATTTCACCACTGAAATGAAAAAAAAAAATCCTTATCAGCTTAATTTTTACCCATTTTTTTAAAAAACATGGTAAGTACAGTACGATTCTTGATTTCTGGTTTTAATATGGAAGTTTTTTAAAAATTAAAATATAAATACGGCATATATTGTAATGTTTTATATAGGTGCTATAAGCTTTTATACAGAAATGAAACTCATCAAAATGGATGAATAAATGGGTCATGTAACTGAAGAATCTAACCAGGGAAAAGTCTGCACCACAGTGTCATGGCATTTCTTGTGCTTATTACTCATTTAATGCATAAGCCCAATTATTAAATATGCAAAATTAGCCATTTAAAGTAGAAGATCTTAGTGTAAAGTACTCTGAGGCACTTAAGTTCACACATGCATATATAATGTGTTCAGACAGTTCAGCAGCTGATAAAAACGAAGTTGTAGTTATACGTACTGTATGTCAAAAAAATTAACAAAAAGTGCATTTGGAAAAAAATGAAGAAAATGCATTTTAATCTTAAATTTTAACTTAAAACAATTGCCATATGTCCCAGAAAGAATCTATAGAAACATTCAAAGATTTATGTTGTAATTAATTTCTACAGAAAGGTGCATGAAATATGTACAGTATTACACTTTGTTCATATGAACCTCAAGGGAGAAAAGGGAGATTAACATTAATAAGGATTTAATCTTTAAAGTCCTGAAAACAAAAGAGAAAAACATGATGTCTCAGAGAACACTGAAGTTAAAATGTGAAATATAGATACAGGAGTCAGATCATGAAAGTATTTCTTTTCTGATACTGATTTTAAGTGAAACAGTGAAACCCTTTCCAACAGATTGACCTGTTTATATTTAAATATTTAAATATTTATATGTAAATTTTTCCAGTTCCAAAATATGTTTTTCCAAATCCAATTTTAATCTTTAATCCAATATTCAACTTGGATACTATGCAATGATATCAATACCGATTATCAGATGCTAATTTGTAACAATCATTCTCCTCATTACCTATTTTATGTGAGATAGTTTGTTACCCAACTCTTATATCCAACTGGTGTTTGCACTACCATACCAGCAGTATGTACTAACATATCTAATATTGTACAGTACGTACAGTCATACCATACTTGCCATACCAAGTACAGTGGTACATACCCTCATACTACACTACATGGTGCCTACCATTGTAATGTCACAGTTACTGTGTACTATTACCACTGTAATACTATGGTATATTATCGTATCTCCTTTAGTTTACCATATTAAATGCTAGTACATACCATAGTAAAAAAAAATTTATGGAATAAAGGAACAACAACGATACTCATTCCAAAATACTAAATAAATGCTTCCTCACAAATTTAAGCATATAAAGAAATGTTTTGTCAATCTGGAAAGAAGTAGGGAAACTTGCAGGACATCATATTGAATGTGATTCGAAATCTGTTTTAAGTTTTTTTTTTTTTCAGGAATACTAATGATTTATAAGTTGTTATCTCTGTTGTACAGAGACCCTTAGGCACAATTGCTAAAATCAAGCACAGATTAGCATTTAAAGAATGACAAAAGTACCAGGCGAAACTGAATCTTCTTAATCTGAATCTTCATCTTTAAGGAAAATCAAACTTTTGAGTTCACTCAGTTTCCTGATGACCAAGCACATCAATACTAAAATTGTAGTATTGTTTAATCAGAAATGTATTAGATAAAATGTCCAACTAAAATTCAATTTTTATTTCTTATCCTGTATTCCCATCTGTCCTAAATAACACCTCTTGTAAGTGAAGTCTGAGCAGAAGCAGCAGACTTAATTAGTCTTTTCAATAAGCAATAATTCATAGTTGACTCATTCACTCTGGAATGATGTGATTCCTTCTGTCATCTTTCCTCTAGGCAGGGCAATCAGACTGTTTAAATGTGCATAAAGCACAAATTGAAAAACGTTAAGCATCACTTCAGCGCAATCAAATATAAAGCTCTTTAAATATTTATTTCATCAGCTCCCATGAGTTTATCCGACAGAATGGACTGTGAGAATCCACTATTGTTAAGACAAAAATTCAAAGATGGTTCTTTCAAGGTCTGCAAGAAAATGCTGCTTTTTTGTTTTTTTGAGTGAAATGTTTGGAATCTTTAAAAGCAGTATAAGATGATGGCTTCCACAATCTGCTGTGTGTTTATGGTGATTATGAACTTATGAAATATTAAAACAGCTCCAAATTTTTACAACATTTTACCCACCACTGGATCTCCATAGGCCTCTGAGTTTAGTAACAGGAGCACTCTGCAGTAATAAAGAGACCTTAGCCGCTCCAGTAAATACGATGTGATTTGAATAGAGCAGACAGGAGAGAGAAGTGGGTCTTTCAGTCATGCATAATGCAAAATGAATATGACTTTATCACAGCCTTCTAATGGTGATGTAACAATCTGTTAAAACACTTCTCTCAATCTTGGTACATCTTAGCCATAAACAAAAAGCTATATGTATAGACCTGAATTTTTTTATGTTAAATAATTAATAAAACTGTGCAGTATGTCCTACAATTACAGAAAAAGGTTTTTAATTTTATTTTAATTACAATT
The DNA here is from genome assembly GCA_030014365.1 of Clarias pachynema. NCBI lineage: Eukaryota > Metazoa > Chordata > Actinopteri > Siluriformes > Clariidae > Clarias > Clarias pachynema. The sequence goes on from JAQMYL010000001.1 coordinate 21,647,957, forward strand.
TTTTTTTCCTAGGGGTTGATATCATATATTATGCATTATTACACTTTGCAATTTATGCAACTTAAATGTTCTTTTCCACCTTTTTTTTTTCTTAAAAGCATTGCAAAGTTGGTTGACGGTTTGTTGCTGGTTGTTGATTTGTTGATATGACCTTTACAACGATCACTCATTCTTTCAAAGACTAATGGTAGCTGTCATGTTAATCATGGCATGAATTGTCAATGACAGATCACATCATAGTGCATTATGTAGACTGCATGCTACAACTTGCAGGAGATGCTCATTTGAACCCCAGGCTTCTGTCATCTTGGTTGATATAGGTGAAATGTACTATATGATGTAGTTCACATCTCTGCTGGGTGCTGTGTGCTTTTGGACTTCTGTGATGCTTTGTGTTTTTGTTTTCACTGATTCTGTTTATTTCCGGGCTTGCAGTAGCCCTGCTGTAGGTCTCAGCGGGTTTCTATAGGCCCTTCGCCAGCTAAGACTGCTTAGGATTGAATATAGTGGGCCACAAATGACCACAAACAGGTCTATGGAAACATGTGGTGGACCAAAACATTTGCAGCTTTGCCACAATTTTTTAATCATGCTCCAAAAATTTTTTAGCCTATGCTGGCAAACTACAAATTACTACTCACCCTGACACACCCTGGTTAGCCACAATCTTGTTATATAACTTTGCATAACTCATCATGATTTATGAATTTGCTGTGATTTATAGCAGAAATAATTCAAATTGACTTTTTTAAGCATGCATATAGCCCATTCCAGCAAGTTAGGGAGTCACCCTGGCACACCCAGAAAGCCATGATCTTGCCTCACGGCTATACCCATGACTAATCACAATTTTAAAATTCATAGTAAGAATTGTGGGAACTGACCTTAACTGCTTTAACCACAATTATAAGCAATCTCTTTGCTTAAAAAAAACATTGCTGCTTTTTCAAAAATTTATGAGACATTTATTTAATAGCATTGTTACCTCAGGTTGTGAACACTGCATTAAAAAAAAGCATTCAGGATTGGATTTAGCAAGAAACATTATCTGACTTGTTACTCAGGAGAAGATACAAGTCTCTGAATATGTAAATGAGTCAGTGACCATTACAGGTCCTCTAATGAAAGAGACAAGCTAATAGACTGCACCAGTGTGCTGCTGAAACTATTGATCTGTAGCACAGAGACCAGGCCTCACACTCCCAGAGTGACACAATATAGCACAAATGTTCTGATCAAGCCCAGTCAATAATCATCCATTAAAAGCAGCTAGACTGTCACATTGTGACCGCTGGCCTCAGCCAGCCACATAAACATGAATTTAACACCACATCCATGTCATGGCTGAGCCACATCCATTAGTCCAGTATCAGTTTTCAGTAACTCCTAATATTGATTTTCTAATATTTTTGCAAGGCCATGTACAATGGTCTGAAAACAATCAAACTTTCCATGAACTGAGCAGATTGCTGTCACCAGTGTAATGTGAGTGTGTCCCATGTTGTTGGTCAAATGTCAGTCCATGAGGAGTCCAAGCGTCATGTTGGCATTCAAGGCAGATGGATCAGCAAGAATGAGGCTGAACAACAGGCAGCTCTGAGGAGGCAAGAGGTCATTGCTTTTCATTTGACATGTACACATGTTATTAGCAGTATGTAATCATTAAATCTGATGTTTTCAAGACATTTGAATGACAATCACTATTTTTTTTAAAGGGAGACTATAGTATATACTGAACTAAAAAAGTTAAATTATTTTCCAAATTTCCAATGACTGTATGTTCCTTTTGTTTGTAATCATTTTGTCTGATTAATGATTGTAGAAAAGATTTCTCTAAAAAAGAAATGTATGTTATATTTTTCATTATTATCTACTGTAATTGCAATATTCATTTAAAACTAAATTCACATCAATGTAATACAAACATTCAGTGCTGTCCAAAAGTCTTTAGCTGCCCCTCATTTCTCCATATTTTGCTTCCAAAGAGCCAGAATTGCTTGTATATGTTTTAATCTAGTCTTAAGGAATAGTTTTCCAAGATTTATGAAGGATTTATTTTTTGTTTCTCATTTTTGTTTCTGTATCTGACCAGTTTCGAAATAATGTTTTTTTGTTTGTTGCACCACACAGTGACCACACAGTGACTTATGAATATTTGAAGCATAAAAAAACAGCTAACGTGGAGGCATGAACTAGTAGGGAACAGGTGCCGAAGATGACAAATGAACAGGCTGGTAAATTTGCATACTAGTGATGCTGAATGCTGAGTGGTTAGAACAGACGAAAGAGGAAATAAGGTTGCTCCTGAGGATTAATAATGTTTTTGTAACCATAAACAACTTTAAAATTGGCTCTTTATTCACTTTGCAGTCTTTCACAATGAGACGGTTTTTTCCTGTTTCTTTATTTTAATATGCACCGTTTAGTTTAATTAAATATGAAGCCATGAGTGGAGACTAGTCACTGAATTTCATCGAAATCTGTAATTTTACAGGTGAAAAGTAACAAATTGCAATTTCATCAAAATTCTAGGCATCGGTACATTAGTTTTATTTTTGTTTAATATCTTAGAGTTTACCCAGCACATATTGCACAACATATAACCATCTTTCTATTTACTATATAAAAACAGTTTGTCTTCTAACAGCTCATTATTAGCATCCAGACATTATAACAAGCATTATAAACATTATTGTTTGTATGATCAAAGTTTATATATATTAACTAAGGAATTCTGCTTTTTCTTTTATGAATTGTATTTTTAGACTCTAAATTACATTTAAAATTTTTACTTTTCTTCTTTTGATTAAATGAAAAAATTGGGAATATTTCCCCTTTTACCAGAGTATTTATTTATATGATAATTGGACTTTTACTTAAGGAAATAATTTCTGTCCTGTTACCACCCATGTACTTTCATGTTCAGATAATTTATGGCTACTTTCTTGTAAAAAAAAAAAAAAAAAATGTTAAGTGCGGAGGCGGGGGGG
>JAQMYL010000001.1:21650956-21679242 GCA_030014365.1 Clarias pachynema
CCCCCCCCCCCCGCCCCCCCCCCCCCCCCCCACGGACACAAGCAGACGTCAGCAGCAAGTACGCACATTAACTAAGTGTATTTAAGAGAAGTGATTTGAATCATCAAATGAATTTAGAGCATCCATTTCATGTTGGTTCTGTATTTAATAAACTTAAACTGAAATCCTAATGTCAAAGCATTAAGTTATGTCAGGCTCCCAGGTGGCCCTAAATCAATAAGCCATTTAAAGATCTTTGGGGAGGATTAGGTTTACTACATTTCTTATTTGGCCTTAGATTTCATTGAATAGGTTGCTGTTGTTCATGTTGTAAATTACTTAAGATAAATGAGTGTATATGGTAGCTTGGCATTAGGATCACATGAAGCCTTTAATTGATTCCTCATTACCCCCCGCATGGCTCCACACTGCAGAGTGGTGCAGCAGCGAGAAGGTCATTTATACCTTGAGGTTCTAGAGCAGAGCAGCATTGGGCGGCTCATCCACCACCAAGAGTCAAAACAAGCAGAGCCAGGAAGTCTGGCGACTGCATTCAACACACACACTCACACGCACGCACACACACACACACATTAATATCAAATAAACAGTGTGTTAGATGATCATCAAAAGTTTATTATACAATGATTATGTTATCAATATAAGCAAATTGCATATTGTTTAACTCTGCTAATTCCTGTATGTGTAAATAACGTATCATTATATTGGTTATAGTTTGATTTTATGCAGATGGCAAAGCTGTCCATGCAGATTTTAGCACTGCTGGTGGTACACTGCTACTCTATAGCTGTAACAAAAATAAACAGTCCTGAATAGGAGGAAACAATGACTTAGCCATGCAAGGACAGTGCTAAGTAATAACATACACTACTGCTCTAAAGTTTTGGGATCATTTGCAAATTTCTTTGTTTTTGTTTAGTCATTTATTTTCTACAACAATACCGGGGATTTCAAAACTATGAAATAATACATATGAAATTAGGTAATTAAGTAACAACAACAACAACAGTCAGTTGTTATTTTAAGACATGAAGGTCAACCTTTCTGGAACAGTTCTTGTAAGAACAGTATTGTCAAGTGCATTTGCAAAACCCATCAAGCACCATGATGAAACTGTCTCTCATGAAGACCATTCTTAGGAAAGCAAGACCAAAAATTACCCCTGCTGCAGAGGAGAAGTTCATTTAGTTATCAGGCTTCAGAGATCATCAGTTAATATCATGTCAGATTAGAGTCGTTATGAAGGCTTAACCTCTCTCTAAAACACACACACACACACACACACACATACACAGCGTATGCGTGCACAAACACTAACAGAAACACTTATCTGTCAGGATTTAGATTATTTTTTATGATCTCCTGCAAAGTTCTAGTATATAGAACAGAAACTAAACAAAAAACACTGATTTAGACATATATACATAAAAATGAATAGATAGATAGATTTATATTATATTATATTTTGAGAAAGCTTGCCTAATATATCATACTTTATCCTATTGAACTTTTTTTTTTTTTTTTTAAACCGATTTGACTGCATGGGAGAAAAATTAAAACAAATGCACCCAGTTTGATTGTTTCCTGAAAATCAGATACAGAAATTTGCCACAGAAGTTTGCAGTTCACTTGAGAATTCTCTAGTTTTTGCCATTATTCTGCAGAGGTGGACAACAACCGACTTGATAGAAAAATGTATCATATTAACAGTAAACAGTAAAAGTCCTGCCACATTTTTACATACATTAATTAAATCAGCAGGCACAACTCTTTAATGAATTTTTTGCACACTGAGAATTATATATTTGTTTTACCTTCTGCAGGTAGGTAACTTTTCTCCTACTGCAGAAAACAGGGTGTGGCTTATAAATCAGAGACTTTACAGATGTGTAATAGTTTAAAGAATAAACACAAAAAAAGATTTTTTTGCTACTTTTAGGATGGTTTAGGTTACATAAATACATTTAGCAAAGACTAAAATGGTCTGTAATACCATTTTTAAGTTGTTAAAATTGTAATGAATTACACAAATATTTAGTAGAAACAGTGTTCTGAATGCTTTATCAAAAACAATGAGTCAACTATTATAACAATAAAAAAAAATAATAATAAAAATAATAATAATAATAAAGACATTAAGAAAGGTACATTATAAAATATGACATTGAGGTGTCTCTGTTTTCATCTGCTTTTTTAATGTTGTATTGTATTTATTTGAACACAGCAGATTTGTCAGCAATTACATGGGAAGATGGTGTAAATGATCAACACTAAGTGTTTTGTAGTAGGCTGAATGTACAGTTTGCCTGGACCAGACATTAATTTGCTTGGACAGATGGAAGTAGAGAAAAGCTTAAACACAAAAGAAGTAAGTGACCCCGAAAAATTGTTAAACAAAGCCTCAAAGCCAACTATGGCCTTTCAGGACACGCCAAAGATTTATATTTAGTAGTATATGTAGTTGGCTTACAGTTAAACGCTTAGATTAATCACTCAGTTCATTAGATGTGTTAAAATTCACCAAGATATTTTAAAGAAAGATTACCCAGTCTAGGAATGTCACTAAAATACCAGAAATGTAGCCACTCAAAATCTTTAAATCCAAATATTGTCTTGCTACACTAAATTCCATTTAATTTAGCTCATATTTAAACCGCATAATCAGTAGCTTGTAGGTTGTTATTGATTGACATTTTAATTATATAACTAAAATAATAAAAAGTAATTTTAAAATGGCAGATCCTTTATTAAAGATCTTGATTGTCTGCTTTGTTTTGCTCTTATAATTTTATGATTATGTGCTGGATTAAGTGATGCATGATAAACTCTATAAAGTTTGATGTGTTCCTGTATTAATGTTTTTAATTTAAATGTTTTAAATTTAATGTCCTTATTGAATAATGAAATAGGCATGGCACATGTATTGTTCAACCTTATTTGTGCAACTATCACAAGTTGAATGACTTCCAGTTCAGAATTGTGCTTCCAAATCCTTTCGTATTTTCCATGCAATTAAAAAAAAAATAGTCTGTGCTGTAAGAAATCACGTATCTCCATCGAAAAGCCTGAAATATTTGCTGGTATGGGAAAGATACAGGTGGTGTGGAGTGCTCCCTCCATACAGGAGAGGAACAGGAGTAGACAACAAACATCCTCCCAAAATATTACTCCCAACAGTTCCTCTGTACGGCCCTTCTAGGTCTGTGGAGATCTGCCGTTTCAGTTTATTCCTTCTGTTCTGGAACCAGATTTTGACCTGGGTCTCAGTGAGCTGTAAGGAGCTGGCGAGACATGCTCGCTCAGCGCTGCTCAGATAGCGCTTTAAGTCGAAAGTCGACTCCAGCTGGAAGATTTGTCTTTTGGAGAAAATGGTGCGTGTTTTCTTCTTCACCAGTACTTTGGTCTTCTTGTGGTTTTGGGGATGTTTAGAAATTTCATCCTGGCTGTTCGTGTTGGGATAGTTTAAACTTACTTTGTCCATCATGATGCTCAGAGAGCCGCCACAGACATCACTTCCTCCGTACACTGTCAAATGAACACACTATGGCCATTACACAAACAACAATAGGCTTCAATGCAGGCTTCTAAACATTACATTCCTCTCTCGTTCAAGTGCTACTGGCAAACGTACACTATTTATACATTTAGTAGTGTATATATTGGTTACCTTGAAAGTTGATTAGTGTATAGGTAAATCCAAATATGAATTACAATCTATTTATATCTGATTAAAATTTTTTAAAGGGTTAATTACTACAGAGTGTCTCAACTGCCTTCATGCAAAGGGGAAATTAACATAAGTAAGCAATTACATGCAAATTATTTATAAAATGTGTTAACAGAGATTTATCATGAGTGGGAGAGGTGACTTTTTGCGTTTACAAAGACATGCATAAAAGTCTTAGCTTCCCCTGTGTATGGAACCTTTTGAGACACCCTCTCCTTTTCTGCAAGCCGCACTAAAAAAAAGTACAACATATTTCCCACAAAAGAGACAACGTTACATTGAGCAATTTCACTCTTTCGCTGAGAGTGTAAAAACAAGTTCATGTTAACTTTAAAGCATAAAACGTTTCACTCAGTCTTTAAAATGAGTGTGTTTGAATTACCTGGTTTATGACACGATGAAAAGCTGCTCTCTGGGCTGAGTTGTGAATTTGGGCGATTCACATCAGACTCCTTATTAAGGATGTGATCAATAGTGAATTTCAGCGCTGCTGGTCGGCGCACCACGTCTTCTTTGCTCATGCTTCCCAGATCCAGGTTACCTTAAGTTAGTTTCTTAAAGCTCGCGCGTCACTGATGAAGCGGAGACAGTGCAGGGCGCGCGCAGCATCGTCCCGCGGTCAGCGTCACTGCGCTCTCCAGACGCACGAGCGCTAAACGGAAGCGCGAGCTTGTATTGGCTGAAACCGGCAAAGTGTGACGTAAAACCCCAGCAGACCGACCTCTCAGGACTAAAGGACAATTTTAATCTCTCCAGGGAATCTAAAATAGTCTAAATCTTCAAGTTTTTAAGTCGCCAAACTAAATGACGCAAATATACAGTAATGCAAAGACAGCAATATAACTATACAATCAAGTTTAACTTCAGTAGATTTACTTACTTATACTTACTTACTTATACTTTACTTATAAACTTTATTGTAATATACTTCAGATAACTTAACGCTCTGTTTGCAATTGCTGTTAATTTTATCCGCATCTATTCTGTATATAGTGCACCGTTATACGCATTTGCGCATATGTATATTTCCATATATTCAGCATATTTCACTTCTGCTACATATATTAGCATATTTGCTCGATACGACATTCATATGCCACTTAAAGCACTTCTGTTTAGCTGCTACTTGCATTTCATTGGCTTTGTACATTTCACAATTATATAATTTAATTTTCTCTAATCTAAAAAAAAGTCTGATCACTAGATTAGGTTATAAATATGAATGAAATGAGATATCACCAGAATATTAATATCAATTGCGGCACGCTGGTGTAGTGGTTAGCACTGTCGCCTTGCACCTCCTGGTCCTTGCTTCAATTCCCGCCCCGGTCTTTGTGCTCGGAGTTTGCATGTTCTCCCTGTGCTTGGTGGGTTTCCTCCCACAGTCTACAGACATGCTGATTGGCTTTCCCAAATTTCCCATAGCGTGTGTATACTAATACACTTTGATTAGTTTTAAATATAACAATAAAAAAAGTCTTGCTGTAAACTATTTTTTTTCCACTGAATACTGTACCAATATATTTAATTTCTTGTGAAATAAAAGGTTGTGCAATGATAGAATGACACCTGGGTATTTTATCTTGTCAAGCCGCACCACCTACTGTTAGTTTTTATCATTGCAAGCAAGTGTAGTTGTAATGTAGGTTACTTTCATATCAGCTTTTGTTTTATTTTGTTTTGTTTTTACTGCTGATGTTCCAGGCTGAGGAATGACAAGGACGAGGAACGTTTTAAAAAACGTTTTAAAAGATTAAAAATAGCAGATCATTATTTATTGCTATTAAAGTGACCAAGATCAGCTAAATACACCTATCAGACTTTAATCTGTATATTATATATTCAATAGAAATCCACGTAAAGAATTTTCTGATTTTATCCGTGTGTGCAGTCAGACATTCAATCAATCAATTAGTAAAAATCTATACTTTGAGCCATGCCTGTATACTGAGTTATTGACAAAATCTAGCGTGAACTGGACATTCTAATCAGAGCACACAAGAAATTTGTGGGAAAACTAGCTGAAGTTTTACATTTTGTCTGTATGCTTGTTTGTTTGTTACAAAATTGTTGGTTCATCAAATGTACCACAATTTATAGGCCAATATTAAATGTTTTGGTGTTTGGTCCTGAGGGTTATTTTATTCAAATTTGTCAGTCACTAGTCTTTGCTCTTTTGTTTGTTTCTTTTTATCAATTGTTACATGTAAATTGAAAGCCAGGACAATAAACTGAAATATTTAGAAGCATATTAGTAATAACATATAATAATATAATTAGTAATATAATATTTAGCTTTGCATTTGTGTTATTATTGTCATATAAAAGAATATGGATTGAATTTTCTTTTTCTTTTTTTGTCTTTGGGTACAGAAAATTGTTTTATATGTGCAATGTTTCTTTCATGCACGGGTACATACTGTATAGCCTAATGCATGTGAGATCAAATGAGTGTGATATTAAACAATATGTAATCATATGTAAAACCAATTAATCACATCTGATAATAAAGATGAGGTGACAAAATTGGCGTTTAACAGCCTAGGAATTCCAAAACATATGATGACAGTAATTGTGGCGCTATGGTAAGAGCCAGATGATGTGCAGTAGGCTAATGAGAAAAAAACCCTGTACGAAAAAATTATTCTATTATCTCAGACTTTATTGAGAGAGCCCCATTCCCATAGGTTTTAACAGAAAGAAAAAATGATACATTATTCTTTAATTATTTAATGTACAGTATATGAGGATGAATAATTAAAATGAAAGACTTGTGGTTATGCTGTATAATAAAAAATATAAAGCTTATGAGTGGATGCACATATATGTAAATTAATATGCCACTATGCTTTTTTTTCTAAGACACTGGAAAATTTTAAATAAAAATTATTGTGCTTCATATATTCTAAACAGATTTTTTTTGCATTGCTTATTTATTTATTACTGTCATTCTTAGTAAGATTCCAGAAAACATTGTCCTTAAATTTGTTGTAAATAGAACTGTTCAGCTGCAACACAACAAAAAGAGATACATAATTCAGACTGTGAGTATTATAAAACTAAAAAAAAACATTAATAGACAGACAAGCTACAATATGCATACACACAAATACATAAGCATTTGAGAGTTCATAATTAACTGTATATAAATATGTGCTTTAACCTAAGTATTTGTAGAAAATGTTATTAAATCTAATCAAATCTGGACTTTGCATAGATGGAGAGGAAAATGCACATTATACTATATTTCCTGAAATTAAGCCTGTGCTTTTGGTAAGTGGTTTACTGTTGGTTAAGCCAAATCTTTCAGTCATTGTTCTGCATGATATCATAAACTTTTAATAAATTTAATAGGCTCAGTTTTTATGAGAATCATCAATGTATATTGTCCGAGGAAAAGAAGTCTATGTATTGGGATGTGGTGCTCATTTGATTATTCCGACAACAATTTTGTTGTTTCAGTCAAAATCCTTTACAATTCTATTCTTTATTTTTATATATTTATCACTCACCGTTCTTAGGGTTTCGGATTTAACAGATTCATTCTTGCAGTAAAGTTGAGTGGCGGAGGAACACAGCATCATAAGGGATAATGTTCTAAGTACAGGTTCTGTACAAAAAACACATTGGTTTTTATACAAAGTTTCTGGATAGTTTAATTTACAAGTGATTCAAGCAGCAATATGACTTAATCTCTGAGCAGTAACATTGTGTCTATATTTGACTATCAATAATCGTGACAGAATGCTGGTTTACGGAACATGCCACAGAAATTTTCTGTGTTTTACTTTGCATTAAATTATCAAGCAACCAGCATGTAAAATTGTGTTCTTATGTTTTTGGTTTGTCTATGTGGATATGAATGTGTTTCATATTGTGGCCTTTTAGTATGGAGGTGGCCTGTCAGGTGCAAAAAGTCACCACTTTTGAAAGGACAAAACTAAAAAAAGGACGAAACATTAGAATTGAAATCTGGAAAGATAATGAGGAACCATCAACTTTGCAGAAGAAATGTGGTACGACAAAAATTATAAGCGACCATGACTGGAGATCACTTAAATTATTAATCATAAAAAATACATCATAAAAAATAATCACAGCTATGTTTACTAATGAAAGTAAGAAAGTAAGAACATTTCCACATGCACAGTGTGATGAGAACTCACAAGATTGGGACTAAACAGCTGTGTGGCCATTAAAAAAATTAATAAAGAAAGAAAAAAATGTTAGTGAGGGTAATCAGCAAAAGGGCTTTTATTTGCTAGGGAGCATAATGATTGAACTTTGGAGTTCAATCATTCAGAGTTTTTTTGACTCTGAATGTTCTGGTGAGTCCAGATTGACCCTACTGTATTTTAGAACGATGAACAAGTCAGGGTAAGAAGACAAGCACATGAAACGATGCACCCATCATGTATAGTACACATTGTACAAGCCTCTGGAGGCAGTGTTATGATCTTCAGTTGTCAGGTCTAGGCTCAGCAATGTTGTGTGTCAATAAAATGAAGTCAGCTGATGTACTGGATGACCACAGTATAACATCTATGGAGTTTTTCTTTCATAATGGCACAGGCATATTCCAGGATTCAAATTGATGCACTTTTCATGCACTTGTAAGACATTCAATAAAATACTAACTAACTGTTAAATTAACAAGATTAGAACATCGGAAAATTGCACTGTCTAAACAGCCATAATTAAATTTATATTTGTGATTAGTATACACACTGAGAGTAGACTTACAAAAGAAAAGAAAAAAAACACTTTATGTGAGAAGCATATAATTTCCTTACTTGTATATCCAATAGTCTCTGAGGGATCACTTTCAAGACCTCCAGCTAAAACTGTGACATAAAAATTGTACTTGCTGCCAGATTTTAGTCCATCGATTTCTATTGAGTTGTTTCCAGTTATGTTCAGATTTCCACCATTAACCCAAAACTCAGAAACATATTTTACTGAGTACGTAATGTTTATTACTCCTTCTGAGTCTATTGGGTTTTCCCAACTTAAAAGTACTGCAGTATTGTTTAAGATTTTTGCACTAGCCTTACCAGGAGAATTGGGAACTAAGAACAGAATAGAAAATAAATATGTTAGTATATAGTCAATCTGAAATGAGAACACATTCAATCTCCTTTTCTCATTCAGTTCATTCATCTTTATAAACTGTTTTATATGTTGAAGATTTTATTGAAAATAAAAAATATATAGTTGTTGATAATTTACTTTATTTAAAAATTAGAAAAGTAGAAGTGAAGTGTAGAATTGTAATTTAAATGTGATGGAATTAAAACAAATCACTTACTGGTATAAATTGATTCACTGACTGCAATACTTGGATTCAGATCTTCCTTCACATAAGTAGTGACACTAACAGTGTAAAGCGCTGCTGTATTTAAGGAGTTGAATGTATAATTCAAATAGGGTGTTTTTGCATGAGGATCAGAGATGCTCTGGCTCATGGAGCTAGAGATATTCACAATGAACCAAGCGAAATTTCCTTCTGTATGGTCCCAAGTTGCAGTAATACTGTTACTTGTACTGGTCAGTTTAAGGTTCATGACTGGCATTGGTGCTAAAAACAATAACATCAAAAACTGTTACAAAATTCAAAATACAAACAAATACTTTTTACAGGAATGACAGCTTGAAAATTTTTAATAATTGGTTAATGACTCTTCGGGAAGTTAAATAGGTTGCCATTTCATGCAGATTTGACATCAGGGCAGCTGGTATAAATGTGTTAGACAGGCTAGCAGACCAAACACAGTTATGGAAAGATGGTTTACTTGCTCTGTCATCCTCCACAAGATACCTTTGGTTTGGTGGGTTTTTCTTTGGGTTTGAATGAAATCTTCTATTTTAAAATTAGACCATGAACCTAGATTCCTTCTGACTTGAAAACCAAGAAAAGTCTGAAATCATGAACTGACTACTTCTCATCACTGACAGTGTACAGTGTGTTCGTAATATTCTGCCCCACATTCTTATTCTGTGACATGATGGAAATCTGATAACACTTTGCTCAACATGAACAGTTTCATTGTCAAGTTACTGCCAAAAACTATATTTTAACCTTAATACCAGCCATTACTGTTTAATACATAGTTCTGTGATGTGTGATGTGTAATGAGTGCAAGAAAAAAGGGAAAAGAAAGAAAAAGTAATCTCTGACTCACTGGTATAAGCAGTGATAGAAGTGGCTTCTTCTTCTTCCTTAGGGCAGTTTGGTACACTTACTGACACGTTTAATGTGTAACTACTACCAGATGTGAGTGAGGACATGTTTGTGAAACTTAAATTTGTAGACTCATATAGTGAAGTAGTTCCACTGTACAGAGTAATGGTATAGATGTAGTTCCAGCTGTTCCTGTCAGGTGAATCCCACCTCGCTATTATCTTGTCACTTTCATTGTTGAAAGAAGTAAGGTTTATCACTTTGGAAGGCTCTGTAAAATTAGGTTCACAATCAGAGAAGGTGGTAACAGATTTTAAATGAGCACTGTGTTAAAATTAATACTGTGTTTCTAAAGTTGAAGAAATATTAAAAACTCCACTTTAGACTAAATACGTGATAATTACTTATTTATTTTACTTAGAAATAGGTCATGTCAAATAAATATATATAAAAAAAATCATTACAATTTGTAAATTTATTTAAAATTTTTATTCTAATAAAGATATATGATCATTATATATTGTGGAAATGTTATAAATTACTTATTGATATCGGCATTATATATAGATACAGTAGTGGCCAAAATTGTAACATAACATATGCCATGTATTTTAATTCTCTCTGTGCAATAACAGATGCATTCACCAATCAATTCTAGCCAAACTTCTGGAAAACTGGCTATGTGACAATGGTGTTCCGCTTCTGGAGCCATGGCCCAAGTTATATCAAGACCAAATCCCAAGAGAAAACTGTTGGACAATGGTAAAGAAGGCAATAGCATTCAAGAAAGCATCTTATTTACATGATATTCAGGAAGCAATCAAGCAGGCATGCATTGAACAAATGTTTTTTTGACTCTATGTCCAGCAGGATGCAGCAGGTTTTAAAGAATAAAGGGCTTAATTGTAAATATTGACTGTTTTATAGCCATTTCAGTGCATAAAATATCAAATTATATATATATATATATATATATATATATATATATTTTATTTTATTTTATTTTATTTTATTTTATTTTTTTTTTGAGAATGTCATTAAAACATGTAATTTCACTTTTGTCTCAATACATTTGGCCACCACTGTATATGGAAGTTTGAATAATTAAAATTATTTTCTTACTTTAATTTCAATAAGTAAAAATCATATATTACTCACTAGTGCAAGTACTGATGTGGCCTGGCTCTCCAAAAATGGTTGTATTGACCACAGCTTTAACAGTGAAATTATACATTTGTCCTGGTTCCAGTTTAGATAATTGGCATTTTTCAGGACAGCAATTACTATTTAAAATTTTCTGGTCACTATTTACTAAGTAGGATACATTAGTTCCCCCTGATGGGTTCCAACTGAGGGTAATTTCATCTGTTCCCACATTCACTATGCTGAGATTACTGATTTTCTCTGGTACTAGAAGAAATATTTGAAAGAAGAAAAAAAATCCACATGAGGTTATTCAAATGCATTACTTAAAATTATCATACAGGTGACGGGACAGAAAACATCAGATAAAGAAGCTGTAATACTACAGTATTGTTATTAATGTACAGAAAAAAAACAAGGCAAAACAATATCATGAATGAAATTTAGAAAACTAATGTACTAAAATCTACAGTATGTTAAATCACTGAATGGAATGCAATATATACAAAAAAAAAATAAACAGGCAAGGTGATTCTTTTGTCACAGACGGATCTTAAGGCCACTGTGTTGTTATTCATGACAACAGCATATGATGTTAAAGTACTACAGCAACAAATTTTTAAAACTCATTTAAAATACCCAGCAATCTGAAAAAAAAAATCAAGATGTCTTTGATTTTTACTCACACGTGTAGAAGGAGATATTCTGAGGGTTGAGGTCCCTCTCACACTTCACAGGGATTACCTGCATGGTGTACTGTGTTCCCGGAGCCAGGCCATCAAACTGGTAACTTGTCGCACATGTTTCATTTAAATAACTTCCATTGATCATTACTCTGTACTGAGAAATGTTTATACCTGCCTCACTCCAACTCAAAATCCCTCCACTTTGTGTCATGTTGGAGACTGTTATGTTACCATAAAAACGATCTGCAATAATAAAATAATTAAAATAAATTAAATTACAAACCAAAACATTTAAGTATATGACACTCCATATAAAGACAGAGATCCTCATGAATGACACAATAAAGGACATATAGTGTTATTTGCACTCTTTTAGAAGAAACTAGACAAACAAACTTGGTTTTAAATACCAAAAGGATATCAACATGTTTCGAATGATATCTCTGTGTTTCATATAAAATCTCCTACCGCCTAAATGAGCCTATCCCAGTCGGACTCTGGGCACAAGCTGGGGTAGACCCTGAACAGGGTCCCCATCCATCATAGGTCAGACAGGCACACACATCTATCATAGGGCACACAGGGTCCCCATCCATCATAGGGCACACAGGCACACACACTCGCACACAATGAGCGTAAATTGCATGTGTTTGGACTGAGAGAGAAAGTCACCTGTGTCTGGAGGAAAACCACCATGCATGGGGATGCAAACTCCATGCACACAGACCCGAGGTTGGAATCAAACCCTTGACAAAATACTATGCTGTACTATTTTATACTAAGATACTATACTAGACCAGATACTATACTACACTGCACAATATTATATTAAGATACTATAGTATGATATTCAGTACTACAAAATTTATGTGGTTTGCATATTTGTAAATAAACATACATTTTAATAGTACATACATACATTTATTATAGTACCATAGTGTAGTATAATACAACATTATAAAAATCCTACGGTCGTATAGTAAAAACATACAATGTTCTTATTTCTTAGATCAGAACATATTTTATTCTTCAGTTGTCCCTCTGGGTTCTGTGTAGAATTAAAGGTTCTATTTAGTGGAGCCCAAACTCACCAATAACCAAAGGATCTTAACCATCACTACAAATGACTTTTTACTAGAATATCAGGCAGGAGGAAACTACACAATCTCCCACTCACTCAGACACATTCGTGTGTCCAACAGGTACAACAAGGCTTTTGTGTTCTGTTCAACTTCCTCTTTCACCCTGACGTTCATTTACAGTATCTGATTTAAATATGTACTGGTTATGCAGATGTTCCAGGCCATGAAGATGAAATTGTTCAATAGTTACAATACAAAGTTATAAAGATGACCGTGTAAAACTGTTTTTGAACCATACCATCCAATCCCATAGTCTGTTTAAGGAGACTATATTCAGATATAGTTTTGTAGCAATGTATCATGCTGTGTACTACACCTTAAGGTGCATAAGGAATTGTGCACCCACAAATGGTAAAATAACCTTGCTTAAGTTGTATATATTGTACAGTATAATTTCAGGAAGCTGGAAAATACTTGCATTTAACTATTTGCTTCTAATTATTTGCAAAAGTTTGTCTCAATTTATGGATTATATTTCATATTCTGAATGACCATCTAAGCTGTTTCTAAAGATGCTGTATTTCTCATTCATTGGATTGTGGTATGATGCATCAATGTTAATTAAAAATTAAAATTGTCACATATTAAAGCAAAGATATTTGCATAGGAAGCATCTGCATATCCTTGCTCTTTTGCCCTCTTAACTCCTTGCAACCTGATTCTTCAAGAAGCACAATAGCTACAGCTATTCGTCAGCTATGACGAATTCATATTTTCCAAATTCCAGCATGCAGTCTAGAGACCAACACCTCGCTCAGGTGTTAGGAATACAAATTTAAACTATAGCATATAACCGAAAACATTGTTTCTTAATAGACCACAAAAGGTTACTTTATACTAAGCATTAATTAATAATTGATAGCTGAACAACGGATCATTGGCACCCACCATGAAGGACAAAAAAATGCTGTCTGCAAAGAGCGAAAGGCATTAACAAAGATGCCTCACACCCTAATTATGGACTATTCACCCTTTTTCTATTGGGCAGGTGCTACTGGCGCCTCTGCGCCATACAATCTATTTTACTTTATAATGCACTGCTTTTCCATAATTTATAATGCTGCCACTACATTAGTGTACATTCCATCCCTATTTATTCTGTATATACTGTACTCTATAGACATCTGTATGTGTACATGAATATAGACAGTCATCCAAAACAAGTTATACACACTTCAGGAAAAGAAAAATGAATATAATGGTAATAATATTATCATATTATCAAAATATTATCATATTATTGAGTGGGCTTGACTTGACTTGATAATGTGATAATATTATTACTGAAGTTGTTTCCGGTTGTGTGTAGACATTTTGGCTGACTTTGTGTATTCCGTTTATTCTTGACATGTCTCCACATCATTGTTTGAACAGATATACTGTATATTACAACATGCATCCTATCTATAATACCGACTGCACCTTCTGTACATATGACTCCATAACTATATTTTACTATTTTATTTATTGTAAACAGGCCACTTATTCACTTCTCGTTAGATAATAACTGCATTTCATTGTCTTTGTATGTTTGTTTGAATGCAAAAGTTGAATGTCTGATTTAAAAAGAAAGCCAAATTTCTTACTATGTAAAGACTTCCTTGCGTATACACTGATCAGCCAAAACATTAAAACACAAAACATTATGCCCATATTGTGTAGGTTCCTCTTCTGCTACCTGGACAGCTCTGGCCCCTTGGGGCATGACTCCACAGGACCCCTGAGGGTGTGGTCTGGTGTGTGGCACCAGAACTTTGGTAGCAGAGCCTTTGGGTGCTCTGGAATACGGGTGGGGCCTTGGGATGAGATTTGTTTGTCCAGTGCATCACATGGATGCTTGATCAAATTGGAATCAGGAGAGTTTGAAGCCTCGGTCCCATGATCGGTGGGCTCTGGTGCATTGGAGCCTTTCTATCATGGTCAGCATTTACCTTTTTGGCAAGTTGTGCTGCATTGGCTTTTCTTTAGGATCAGACCAGACTGCCCTTTGTTTCTTGCAGGCATGAGTGGGAGTTGGGTGGCCTGCCCCCATTTACAGGTATATAATTGATTACATACTGTATATTAATTAAACATAAATGTTATGACTGATCATTGTACATATTACATATTATAGTCAAACTAAGGATCTGTTTTAAAACATGAAGACCTTACCATCATAGCAGATGTAGGGCAGAGATTCATTGCAGTGCATTTCTTGCCACATCCCAAAGCTAAGCAGGACCACACATGAATCCTCAATATATTGAGGCTCTAAATGATCAATGATAGTACTTATAGAGGAGTTGGGAGATACAAGCATTCTAGGAGTTGAGCTTGTAACCAAATGCGTTGTGGTGAAGACAGTTGGGGATACTGTAATGGGAGTGTTGTACTCGGATGCATTTAGACAGTCACAGAGCTTCCCCAAAGCTGGACACATCATCTCAGTCACTGCACTGTTATTATCCATGTTGAACAAATCGTCTTTCTCAGTGGTATTTAGACATGCACAGAGCCTTGCAAAGGCTGGGCACTGCATCACCTGTGGATTTGTATTGTTAATTACTGGTGGTGGTGGTGGTGGTGGTGGTGGACATGTGGGCTGTGGCACTGGAATCTTTTTCGGGACAGGATGACCAGGATACCAGTTCTGGTAGATGACAGGCTCACCATTGGCCCACCGTGACCAAAATTTTGAACCACTTATGTTTTGGCGCAGGCCGATCCAGTAGTCTGCAGTAAGGTTCCCAAATAGTAACTCAGCAACTGCTGGTGTGATGGTGGTCAAGTCTTTGTAACAGGCCTGACAGTGAAGTCTGGCATCATCCCATGTGGTTGCATTGGGTTTGAAAAAATAGTCTCTCTCCGTGCTTATAAAGGAAACAGCTGAAAAGACATAGGCAAGAAATCATTAGTGATTTTAGTTGCTTTATAATAAGCCATTTAGTGGCATAGCTAAAAGAAACATTACACTTTCAAGCACTTGTCTGGTACAAGATTTTACAAACCAACAGATCACAAGCTGACAGTAACTGGCACTATACAGGAACTGAAAATACACAATAGAGTAAAGGCACTCTGAGATTATATGGTTGTTGTTACTTAATAAAGGGGGAAACTACAAATACGCATATGCAATGGGTCAATATTTTAAGGCAACAAACCGCTGTCTTCACTTCTTTATCAAAAGTATGAAAGTCTGATGGAGCAAGATCAGAACTATAGGGAGGATCCTTTAACACCTAAAAACAAAGTTTTTGCAGTTTGTCGACAGTGTGGACAGAAGTTTGCAGATGTGCGTTGTCATGCAATATCGCGACACCCTTGGATATCAGTCCAAAGTTTAGGGTTCAGCTCTTCAATAAGCATTTCACTGTAACGAGCACTGTTGATTGTTAAACCTTTTTCCTGATAATGTTCCAATACTGGTCCTTGAGAATCCCAGAAAACTGTAAGCACCAATTTTCCAGCTGATGGTTGTCTTTTGAACTTTTTTTGGGTCAGCGATTGAGGATGTTTCCACTCAGGTTCGTAGTGATGAATCCATTTCTCCTCACCAGTAATGATTCTCTTTAAGGAACTTTCACCTTCCCTAGAGTATTATATGTTCTTGGGCGAGTTGTTTCAGCACCAGGTACACCCTTAGACCACAAAAAAAAAAAAATAATCACTGCACGCTTCTTTCATGAAAATCACAAGTGGGGCATCCATTTTTGCTCACTGTTACAAATAAACTGATGTAACATGTTCACACCTGCACAACAGTGATTGGGAAGACAGTAGACTTGAAGGGAAAGCACTGATAAGACAATGCGGCGAAGAGAAGTTTTAATATAATGAGAGCGTAGTTCATTTTTGACTCACCCTTCATATTTAATACAGGACTTCCAGGGATTATTTATTTGTCTGTTCCAGTATGTTACATGTGTCAGTCCAATATTAAGGTAAAATGTAATATTAATACTAATCATCTCCAAATTTTGGTTCTTGTGACAACAATTGTCTAATTCAGTTACTTTCTATTTCACTAACAGTGTAAAATACAATAATTGCAATGAATTAAGACTGAATACTTAATATACTAAATTTTTATTTATGGCTGCATCTTATTAAAAAATAACCGCCATGCACCTTTGAGGCATCATAGTAAAATGATATTTAAATTGGTAAGCATTCCATAGACCCAAAGAAGCAGGAGTACCCATCTACAGTAGCGTATTTATCCACCACGCAAAGCAACCATAAAGCGCGCTTATCCAAGCGACACTCAAAAACAAAAGAAAACAAAAGAAAAGAAATCAAATACTGAAAGTTTGCCAAAGCTTATAATTTTTTTTTTCGATTTTAAAACTAAAATGAAACATCTAAAGAGGAGGATAATAAATATGCAAGAAAACGAACAAAAAGAAGATTCTTGCTTTAGGTAAAACCAAGAAAAGACCCTTTATTTCTTACAGCTAAAAGTATTCTTTATCATTTTGAATAAGACAGTGGACATTTTTTTTTAACAAGAATGTTTGTCTTATACCTAACTGTAACAAGTTTGTGTGCTGTTATGCTGTATAAAGTTAAATATATCTGGTTTATATTTGTCTCACTTATTTCTATATATTCAATATTACTGGAAAAAAGGAAAGGAAAAAGGAAAATCTTTGGTTGCAAAATGGTAAACACGCCCATCTACACACACTTACATATTTCCATCCAATGTGAGCCTGTGACTTTTTGATTTTACTTCTTGATCTTTAGGGCCTTTTATACAATTTTATTGAACAATGGGGAAAAAGTAAACGAAAATATGAGTCCTTATGTCTACTCATCCTAATAAATTACCATTCTACCTCGACTGACTGCAAGTTAAATCGCCACTTGCACAAACAATTTAATACTGCTTTCATGCAGTGTTTGTTAGCTTTTTCACTGCAACTATATCAACTCTATGTTTCACAGCATAGTATTGCAGGTATCTGCACATAATAGAGCACAGTTTGCACTTTTTCTTTCATCAATCTTTTAAATATCTTCTTTTCTTTGTCTCCCCAAATAGTCATAAAAAGCATTTTATTGCATGTCAAACTTTGACAACTTTGAACTTGTTTTCGTAAATTATAATACTTGCAGTCACTACTGTAACTTGGTAAATGTTTTTCCATTTGAGAAGCCAAAATAGGAAAAAGAGGCCTGCAGTTTGGCTTTTCTAATGCATGTGTAGAGGTTTTCTGGCCACATTTCTAGTGTAAATTGGGAAGTACACAATTTGAGCACATACTCAAAAATGAGACACAAATGCAATAAATTGTTCACAGAGCTCAAATCCAATGCTTTAATGTATGGTATAGTTTTAATATCTCATAACCAATTGCCTCATTCATTAAACCACTTTACATCAGCTAAAATGATGGTTTTACATAGAAAAGGTGTACCATAAGGCACAAACCTGCCGCAAAAATGACAGAAGTGTAGGTGAAGTATAAGGCTTTTATATTAGCTGCTTAGGGGTGCAGGTATTAGGCAATTTATGTTAAGTAATTAAAATGACTACATAATAGCTAACACATGGCAACATTTTAAAGATTAGCCTTTTTTGGAAAAAAAAAACAAAAAAACAAGGTATTCCAGAAAGTCCAATATAGTAATTTCTTAGAATGGTGGTCTACATGGTAAAGGTGTTAATAAATAATTTGTTTCCACTTTACTCTTTCAGTTGTTCTACATACAATTGAAGTAACTTCATAGAGTAAGTTAATTAGTAACGATTTTGTTTCAAATGTGCTGTAGGCTATTTGCTCTTGTATTATTTGCCAGTAATTGCCAAGTTGTAATTGTAAAAAACAGCAGAGGTTGCAACTTACCAACTAAAAGCAAAGACCCCAGCAGCAACATCATCCAAAGTGTCAGAAAATCTTCTGTACCAAAATCGCTTGATACTGTAATTGTCACAGCTTGAGGAAAAAACAAACCAATACAAAAAAAAAAAAAGCTCAAATTAAAGTTTTATGTGCTCTAAGGAAACAAGAAACTAGTAATCATGGATATCTCACTCATACAAACTCAGTTTAAATGCAGCTGAATCTGACCTGGTAAAATGTCCTACTTGAATGTGGTTGTTGAGTGCACAGCAGAGAGATAAAAGCACAAGGAAATATTTATCATTATATTTGCATTTAGCTGATGACAAAACAAGCAGTCTTACTGGTCAGAAATGAGCTGTCTCACACACAGCGCTGTCTTATTTGTTTATTTGCTTTCATCATGTTCAGTTACAGTATAGACAAAATATATTAAAAAAGAGCTCAAACGAACAACTGCAAAGGTTCGTATATGTAGATTTAAATGTGTCTTAACTGTACTTGTTTGCACTAAACAAGTAAATGTGCTTACAGCAAAAAAAGAACAAAAGTAACAGAAAAATGTCATGTAAAAAATATATCTGGAATGACTACAGTTAACAAAACTAAACAAAACAAATAAAATACAAAGACATGGAAAAAATACTGTTTAACATTTGCCCATTTCAGACCATTTCAGACCATTTCAGACTGACCTGAGAAAGTTGACAACTAACACATGATTACCTGGAGCAAAACATCAGTGGTATAAACATCCTTATTAATGAAAAACATACATTTTAATCCATTGCAAGGGGGTTTAAGGAGATGTATCCAGATAAGGCACTAAAAGGTGATCCAACACAAAATCTAGTCAAGTTTTCTGTACATACAAACAGGTGACACGTTAAAGGGGAAAGCTACATCTTTGTTACAGTGTAAAAGCATTTTGGTGGCATTATGGTCTACTTGTCCTTTTTAGAGTTAAGAGTCACTGCACATAAAAAAAAAAAAGATTGTAATTTGGTGTTCAATTCCATCAGTACAGGTCCAGAGACTTGCAGTATCTATACCATCACACACAAACTTTTCAGGAAGCCTGTTTATTCCTTTAAGTTGTCACTTGTCTTGTCTAAATTCCAATATAGCAGTGTATTTGCTGAACAGAAAGTGAAAAGAAAGGCTCACAGGAAACAGAACAATAACAAACAGGGCTCATTTTCAGTCAGTGTCCGTCTTCTCATCGTTTTGGAGCAGCTTTTTGCCGCAGCCTGGCTGTTTTTTCAAGTTCTTCAAAGTGCTGAAGTGAAAAGAAATGGTACAGATCAGTCAGAGCTGGAGCTGAAATACAGACAAGCTTAATTCATGAAGGAAGTAAAAGAGCCCTTTTACCGTTTCTGTCTGTATTTGTCCTTATCTGCAGCAGGCATCATGTCCATTAACTCCAAACTGTCGTTAATCATTTTCAGCATATTAAACCTGTCTCTCCCACGAATCTAGGGTCAAAGATTAAATGTTAAATTGCAATAATAGAAACTGATAATCTATGTCAAATTGGCAGAAAACAATATTATGTAGAGTGCTTATTAAAAGATCCCTCACTCACTTGCAAAAGAAAGATTTCCTCCTCAGAACTGGAGTCAGTCTTGGTCTTTTTACTTGATTCAGCATTAGGAGTGACCTGAGATTCCATTGCTGAAGCTTCTACAGTAGAATAAAAAAAAGGCAATTGAGAATAAAAACTAAAAGCATGAAGAGGCTCATCAAAGGTGGACAAATCAGGAGTCCAATAATGAGTAGATTTCATGTCCAGAATAATAATGCATTAGTTTTGTTTGCTTGCTTTTTGAAGCCCATACCCATAAAAGCAACATAACTACTTTTTATTGACTTTTTGTAAAACAGGTTCGGTTGGTACGCAGGCTTGGTATAAGTGACAAGGTGTTGAGGGCAATTAAATCTTTTATCATGGTATTTTAAGATGGGAAATCATAAGAAATTAATAATTTCTCATCTGAGGTTAGCCACATATACTGTCTATGGTATCCACTTTCCATTCTTGTCCTCGCTTGCTCTTACTTCTTTTAACTCCTGTTGCAGTCTTCAACGTCTTTTTGTGAAGATTTTCTTCTTCAGTCTTGCGATCACGACCAGGGCAGGCGCACACACGGACCTCGAAACAACGCCGACCTAAAACCTGCCCACTGACGAGCAGTAGTGTACAGATATTTATTAATTCACTAGGTTGATTTACTAGGTCATAGCAGAGGAAAAGTAGAGGAAATGCCAATGAAGGAAACAAAGCAGGACTCACTCATGTGTTTCAAGAGTCATTATGGTAAGAATGGGCCTACGGTTCATGCCTCCCATACAGCTGCTGTTGCACATAAAGTTCAGCAAGACCGTGGTGGCCTCTGAGCCCAGCTGCAGGCAGAGAGAGAAAAAGACGCAAAGATTCTTTTTACTCGGACTACACTTTGAAAAGACGCAAAGGCCATATGATGTACATTTCAAAACCAATCAGCAACTAAAAAAATATTTTAAAATGCTAGACACAGCCTAATCAAATGTACATCCATATACAGCAATAGAGTATAACCTGCTTGATATTTAAATTTAAACTGAACAAATCACCTGAGGAGCCTCATAGGGAACAGTAACACTCTGCCTCTTAGTATTGGGGTCCTCCAGGTACTGAGCCTTCTGACTCCCTTCTATCCGGATAAGGTGGCTGCGATGATTCACACCTATCAGAGAAACAGAAATAGCATAAGACCCAAAACAATAAAGCCTTGTTCCATGCTCGGCAGGTGTATGTTTGTAAGCACCAACTGCATTTAGCTAGAATTGTATAATGCACCATTGATCATGGCATTTTATCAGTACATCTGGTTCAAAGTTAGGACAGTAGAGCTTATATTAAAGCTCACATGATAGGGAGGACATTTTGCATACTTGCAAATTATAACACTGGTCAGTGCTTCCTTCAAATACATTAGTAATCCACCAATTCATTATGTCAATATACCATACTTTCTATTTGCATTGTGAAAACTATACCCACTGTTTTTACAAGAAAATAACAGATTAATAAAAAAAAAATAAAAGGGAGAAGGAGATACCTTCATTGTTCTCGGTGATATTTTGGTGATGAGGGCAGCGTAGCACCACCTCAGACACATGCTCAGGTTTCTTATAAATGGGAGTGGCCCTGAGCACTGCTCCCTGAGGAGGAACTTTATCCAGCAGAACATCAACCGGGCATGTCTTAGCCAGCTGGCAGTACAGTTTATCCAATGGTTTGGAATACTACAAGGAGGAAAAGAAGTTCTGCTATTAGTTTGCAGCTCTGATTAAAAAGACTTCACGTCACCATCAGGTCTGAAACAATGGCCTCCCAGGAAGTCATTTAATGGCACAAGCATATGAAAATTGTTTGGACAGAGGTCAGGACTGTACAGAGAAGTGGCGATAACTCTCAATGGAGTTCCTGTAATATGCAAGCGGTGCAGCAAGCAGTATGAGGTCATGCATTGTCCTGCAAAAGCAGAATGCATTTGGTGATCAAACCAGGCCACCCACCCCCCCACATTAAAAAAAGGGACATTAAAGTACTTCCTGAGAAGCCAGGATAAGTGCATTTATGTAGCATGGGATTATACAGAGAAACAAAGGTAGTTTTTACTCTCATAACTGTATTCTATTAATCTGCACAGTCAGAAGTCCCAGTTTGACTTGAACACCCCCTTGTTAAATCCAGTCACGTTGCCCTGCCTAACTAACCGTGGAGGTAACAGACTTGGTTGTGCTGGTCTGGTTGAAGCGGAGGTTGAAGCTATATTCTCCAGGATAGTCATTGGTGGAAGGTACCACTGCAGCCGGAGGGGGCAGACTGTCGAGGACCGGAGACATTACAGCAGCTTCAGCAGTACTCTCAGGAGCCTCAGAGAGATCCAGGTCATCAAAGTTCTCATTGAAGGTGCCATTGGGCAAGGCCTATCAAATTAAAAGCATTTTAACCTTGAGAAATGTTTAAAGTTAAAGGAGAACATGCAGAAACTCTCAAAGTCATCAACGTTTGTATGTGCTAGTTAGGGACAAGTGAAACGAACAGGATGAGGAAGAAACTCACAGCACTGAGCCAGGCATCACTGTCTGCTCTTGGCAGCTCTGCAATAAGGTCCGTAAACTCCCTGTACATGAACACAAAGAAATAATTGAATATTTACAAGGTACTTTGCAAAAAACTGTTAACTCTAGTTTGGCAACTGGCTCAGTTGCAAAATGGATTATTAAAAGTATTATTTTGTCATTGATGCTGTGAACATGTATTTATTAACATTTACAGAAGACGTATCAGGTGTCAGGACTTTGTAAGAGTGAGTAAGCTACAAGACAGATTAATGTACGTGTTGAATTACTTTATTACAGATGGAATATGCTTACTTTTTAAAACCACAAAAACATTAAATTACATGAGGTCACATGAGAAGCATTTTAATGGTGACAAAAACACTGTTTATGGCAATCAGAAATGGTAACCAATTATAAAACACTGTCTCCACCACCTGCCACTCGGCAAATTAACATGCGGTGTAGCTGTGGGGGCATGGGTGTCAATACACCAGTTTTGCACTGACACTTTCACATTTACTTAGAAGACTATAGGTACAAAAGTCTGTAAGTATTTTACATATATCCATTATTATATTTTTGAATTTTGAACCAAATAGTTTTTTCTTTTATTATTCTAATCCTCTTGCTAGCTTGGTCCACTTTTGGACTGCTGCTATAGCCTTTGCATTTCCCTCTAAGATTAATAAACTCATCACTCGATTTGATGAGTGGTCTGTCTATATATCTATCATCATTCCCACTCAAACCCAGTATCACAAGTGGAAAACAGCAGACACTGTCAATTCACACCAGATTTAAATATCTGTGTAGATGTGGTGGTAATACCCACATGCAGTTACTTTGTTGAATTTTCTTTCTTAAAACTTTAATTGCTTTGGATTACCAATTCCCACAGAAAGCTGAACTAAGGACCCACTTTCCATCAAACCCATGTCATGTTTTAACTCACACGTTGCATAAGCCATCAGTCCAGATCTGTGCAAAATTGTCCTGGCTCAAAGGTATTGTCAGGTCCAGCTCACTCATGGCTGATCTCGGTCAGTGCAGGTTCAGCAAGCGTCACTGAGAAAACAGAGAGGCGATGGGAACTGCAAGGAGAAACAAATGGTCCAATTTGTAGGTGGAACATATGGAAGTGTGATGGATTACATGCTAGCCTAGATGTGTTTATACTAATACTGTAAATTTAAAATGCTCAAGTTTTCTGTTAAAAAAGTTTTCAAAAAATTCAGCACACGTATTAATTCTTTCATGTGCATTAAAGCAGTCCTTTCTTATGAGATTGCTGCTTAGTTAGAAACAGAACAAAAACTGGCAGCATAACAAGCTGTGTAATACAATCAATTAGTTTATTTGCTTAGTTTGTTTAGAATTGTAACAAAACCTAAAAAAAAAAAAAAAAGGATTTAATCTGGATATGTATAAAATCGTGATTGTTGTTACAACTGTCGAGGGGTCGCCACAGCGGACCATCCACAACTTGGCACAGATTTTATGCCGGACGCCCTTCCTGATAACCCCCACATTTTATCGACTTTTTTTAGACTTGGGATCGGCATTGCATGCAGTGGCTGGAGTTTGGACATTGAGTGGGATTTGAACCTAGGCCTTGGGCACTGAGCCACTATGTATAAAATCGTAATACTAACTACAAATCTAGGTATCATGATATAATCGTAGCAGGTAGTGCCTGGTGATTCTCATCCCTAATGTAAAGGCACATCTTATCGGATGAGCGTGTACAACAGTTACATGTATTACAGCAGTTACATGTGGATGTAATCTCAAATCAGAATCCTATAACTCCAGCTAGTGAGAGGCACAAGATGATCTTTCCCTTTTGCTTTTAGACATGCTATCGATTTCTTTATGGTGATTAAACTTAGTAAACACACTGGCAGGCAGCGCAGCATTCAGTGTGGTAGGAGCAAATAATTTGCTACGTTTGTTTAGAATTGTTACAAAATATAAAATATAAATATTAAATCAGGATATGTAAAGTTGTAATACTAACTACAAATATTACTAACTACTAAGGCACAATTTATCAGATAAGCATCCATATCAACAGTCAAGCTGTAATCTCAAATCAATGAGCTCAATTTTCAGATTGAACAGTTTATTACATTTTGCTTTTAGATATACTACTAATTCCTTTATGGAGAAAAGTTTGCCTTAATTGAGCTTAACTAGAAGTATTTAACAATGATACATAAATGATGTATACAAAAACAAACAAACAAAAGCACTCAGAGCTTGTTGCGGTTCAGATAAACAGGGCCACACACACTCACACACCGCCATCCAGGCCCTCAATAACAAAGACGGCACACACACACGTCCACTCAATTCCAGGATTATAAACTGAAGATTAGTGTCTAAGCGTCACCATAGCGGTTAAAAACGCCACAGAGTTACCCTGCATGTGTACTTTCCTTAACGTAACTTTATAAACATGACTTTATCTCAAGCCGTCGCGTTTCTACTTCCTGCTTTGGCGCGCGCGTTAACTGCGTGGCCTGCTAGCGTTTCAGTTTCATTCAAAAGCTTTACCTCGCCTCCCAGTCAGGGTTTCACTGCCAGTGACTGAATGCTTCCTGAGTTTAGTCTCAGAACAAGTGTCGAGAAATATGCATTAACCGCTGTGTGATGTTCTAGAGCAGTACAGAGCTTCATACAGCTCTCTCAGCCATCGACAACAAAACTGAAAGCAGCGTGGCAAGCCACTTCCTCAAACAGTGGGCGGGGCAAACGACGTGATTTGTATAGCCAATCAGAGACCATCACTCAATAAGAGTTTACTTTTGAACTTGGATCGTTTACACTTTAAGACAGTGATTATGGTTGAAGGATTATCCACACTTTCTCAACAACCTTTGTGCTGGTTTTATTAGTCAATAGAACACGGCAGGGTTGTACACTAATGCTGGTTAAATCAGTGCTTCTCAACCCATGTTGCTGAATGACCAACTGCCCTGCAATGTTTAGTGTTTTCTCAGCCTTCAGCACACTTCATTTAACTGATTGGCTAATTACAAATCTTAACTGAATTGAACTGGAGGTGCCTTAATGGTTAGCATTGTCGCCTTGTACCTCCAGGTTCTGGGTTTGATGTGTGTATGGAGTTTGCATGTTCTCTGCGTGCTTGGTGGGTTTTACCTAGGTACACGGGTTACCTCCCACTGTCCAACAACATGCAGTTAACATCTTGGATTGATCTAACACAGTGGTCCTCAACTCTAATACTCAACGTTAACATTTTAGTGGTTTCCCTGCTCAATTGCACCCAATTCATTTCAATAATAATAATAATACATTTTATTTATAATGCACTTTATATTTGAAGCAAATCTCAAAGTGCAAAAAAATGATTTCAACCCAAAAGCTTAAAGTTTAAGTTTAAAGACCAGATTTAAAATCATCAACAGTCTGTGGCGTCCTCGGATACTAAGGGAAAGCATTCCACAGTCCAGGTGAAGCTAAGCAAAAAGCTCGATCTCCCATAGTATGAAGCTTGGTCATCTGAGGTTTCAGAAGATGTACTGACACAGACCAGAGGTTGCGTGTAGATGTGTGTAAGGTAATAAATTCTGAGGGGCATCCCCATAAATGCACTGGTGGATAAGAATGGCAACCTTGTATTCAATTCTGAATGAAACAGGGAGCCAAAGAAGAGATTTAAGGATGGGCATAATATGGTTACGTGCTCTCATCAGGATCCTAGCAGCACAGTTTTGAATTTACTGCAGCCTTTGAAGGCTTTTTCCAGAAGTCTCAATGAGGAGTGCATTGCAGTAGTCTAGCCTGGAGGAGACAAACGCATAGACTAACTTTTCCGCATCTGCAAATGTGAGTGCTGGACGCAATTTAGAAATGTTCCTGAGGTAAAAGAAAGATGTCTTACACAGATGTTTGAAATGAGCCTCATACTTCAAATGAGTGTCCATTTTAACCCTGAGGTTAATAACAGATGTTGACAACAGGATATCCAGACAAGAAAAGGTGATACTACTGATTTTAGATGTCCTAACATGGTGAGGGGTGCCTACTAAAATAGCATCAGTCTTAGAGCTGTTCAGCTGCTGGAAATTTTGCTTCATCCATGACTTTATCTCCTCCAAACAGATGGTCAAAGTGGATGATGGCGGAGTAGATGAGGAGGTTGATTTTATCCTGAGGTAAAGCTGAGTATCATTAGCATAGCAATGAAATAAAATTTTGTGCCAGCCAGAGGAAGCATATACAATATAAACAAAATGGGGCCAAGCACTGACCCCTGAGGAATACCACAGGCAACACTGTGTGTAGCGGATTTAGAGTCTCCCAGGGCTCCGTTCTTCCAGGAAGATAAGATGAGAACCAGTTGTAAACAGAATCAGAGAGACCTACAGTATGACAATCTGACCAGAGCTGTTTCCATACTGTGGCTGGGCGGACTGGAATTTTTCAAATAAATAATTTTTACAATTCATTCATTCAAGGTTAGTAATAATTGATCAGGTAACAAGCAGATTAGGCTAATTGGCATTCCCAAGTTGCCCGTAGTGTGTGAGTGTATGTGTATATGTGTGTCCTGTGATACATTGGCACTCTGTCCGGGGTGTACCCTGACTTGTGTCATGCTGGAATAGGCTCCAGGCCCCCCACGATCCTGCATATAGGATAAAATGGTATGGATGGTGAATGAGTGATAGAAACACTAAACTGTGCAGGACAGGGGGACCTTCAGGACTAAGAACCACCATGTTCATGTAGATCAATCCAACACGTTGTTCAAAAGCATTGAATATCTCATGAACTTGTGTTAATAATTATATAGCGAAAATCTTGCCGTTACCATGAAATGATATTAATAGATGTAGCTTATCTCACCCACTTGCTCATCATCTATACTGCTTTGTTCTGTATATAAGGTCTCACAGGGGGCCTGGGTCCTATCCCATGAGACTTTGACTATGCGGCAGGGTACATCCTGGCCAGGGTGCGAATCCATCGCAGGGCACACACTCACATGCTCATTCATGCAGAACGGACAATAACCTAATTTGTGTGTCTTTATACTGTGGGAGAAAACTGGATAACTCTGAGGACACCCACCAAGCACGGGGAGAACATGAAAACTCCATGCGCTCAGACCCAAGGCAGGAATCAAACCCGGACCCTGGAGGTGCAAGGTGACAGTGCTAACTACCGAACCACCATCCCAGCACATCTGAGTTAAATGATCAGCTAATTACAAACCTTTACTGAAATTAATTAGGTGGAATAGAGCAGAGAAACCACTAAAATGTGAAGGACAGGGGGACCTCCATTATCAGGAGTGAAAACCACTGTGATAGATCAAACCAACATGTTGTAAACAAGCATCAAATATTTTGTGAACTTGTGTACCTCATCATATAGCAAAAATCTCTGTTATCATGAAATCACATACTGTAATGTACAGTATATGACTGCTGT
>JAQMYL010000001.1:21690332-21707334 GCA_030014365.1 Clarias pachynema
CCTAGTGACGGGGAGGAATTGGCCACGACTAAATTAGGGAGAAAATCGGGAAAAAGAAAAAAGAAAAAAAAAAAGAAAGTACATAATGAGTCTCGACCAAACGTATGTACCAAAACTACCAGTTTTTCATTAAAAAATTTAGTGATTAGAAGTGAAAAGTGTCATATAAGGAAAATACTCAAATACACTGAAAAATACTTAAGTACAGTAATGGAGTAGTTGTACTTTGTTACTTGCCACCTCTGCCAAAGGCACATAACTCCACGTTATACGAACACGAGAATAATTCCATCTCTTGTAATGTAAGGATTTTTTCTGTTCAGATTTTAGGTCTGGAGACATTGCTGGGCAGTGAGGATTTATGGCCAGTGTTATTAGGCATTACAGTAATCCCTACAGTCCTACAGATGGCATTGTTGCCATTCTGTCCAGAAAGTCCTCGCTTCCTTTACATTGTCCGCTGCCAGGAGCACCATGCCAAAAGCGGTAAGGTGACACGCTGAATAAATCACATAGTGCTAAAAGCAAGTCTCCACATGTTCAAAAGCTGTACTAAGAACAACTTCAGTATAACATATATACACACATGCACCCATTTGTCAAAAGGAAACACAATGAATACTGACATCATACATAAGACACCTTCAGAACATTAAAACCTATAATAATAATAATAATAATAATAATAAAGACAAGACTATATTCCTTTTTATATTTTAGAATAAAAATATTTAAAAGGTTTATGACATATATTTGTCGTGGGGAAGAAAATTATTGTAGTTCAAATCAGTTTAATTACATCTACCCTGTTCAGTGTGATATAAAGTGTCTAATAACTTCTTGGCCTCTTGAAAACTTCTTTAACTTCATTCATATCTTCTGAGCAGCCCATTTCTCTTAACATACACTACCACACCCAGTTTGAACATTTTTGGTTAAACTTCAGGAACAGAAACAGGTATTATGTTTGTTTTATACACTGTCTAATTTCAACTTTAAGAAAGATATACATGAACTCAAAGTATTACAGTCATCACTTTCAAACAAGTGTACTTGGCTTTAGTAAAGTATACTTTAAAATCATGTTTATCTGAGGGGAAACACATGTTTTTTCTTTTTTTATTTAATTGCCAATTGTGTCTCTACATGTTCAGGTCTGGAGATTAAGAGATTCATGTCAAACCATTTAAAAAATAAATATAGTTTCAAGTAACAATGAATGAGCCCAAGCATTTACATTTAGCAGACGCCCTTATCCAGTGTGACTTGTGTCATGTAAGTTGTGGGTTGTGGGTTAAGGGAATTGCCATGTTTAAGACCTCCAAAAAGCCCCAGATGCTGGAAAAAAAGCATCAAACTATGATGTCGCGCAATATTCAATGTGATGTCACCCAATGTAATATCACTCAATACAATGTCACACAGAAAGTTATTAAGCACTTTTCGGCAAGTTTAAGGCATCGTCACAACGGACCCATTTGAGATATCATAAAATTCCTCTACAGTTTTGCTTTCTCAGTGTATTGAGATCACAGAGGCCCATTTGGCAATCATATAAATCCCCAGGCGGAGTACATCCAAATCCATTGGGTGTGTTTTGCAAACGACCCAAAATAACTGACTTCCTGTTGAGTAGAGCCCATGACATGCAACGTGAAAGTTGTTTAGCTCAATGAGATCTAAATACGTGCAAGTGTACTGTATAAGAGCTATGCAGCAAAATCTTGTGTGAGAGCCACGACCCAGAATAACTGACTTCCTTAGAGTAGAGGCATGACATGCAATGCGAAAGCTGTTTAGCTCAATAAGATGTAAATGTTTACTGGGTTTCGTGTGCCTTTGTGCAAGTGTGTATGCAGAAAAATCTCGTGTAATTTTCTAATGGCAGCAGATTCCAACCTGTCTGCTAATTTTCATGAAGTTTTGAGCATGTTAAGAGCCCCAAAAAGCCCCAGGTGCACACTATGAGGACATACGGATGATGTCATAGTGCTTGGTGCTAATTTTGTCTTTGTGAGCTGCTTTATCGGAGGAGACAACTTTTCAATTTTCATTTTTAATTTGTTTTTATAATTAGTCACTTTCAACTGTTTCATCCTGGAAACCATAGCAAAAACAATGCAAATTTTTCGAACCTGATTATAAAGAGAAACCATATCTAATTTTTTTTTTTTTTAAACATACTGTTGTCATGGCTATTTTTCAAACTTCTTATGCATCCATTTATTTATATATATACGCAAATACAGCATATGCTAAACTAAGATCACGTTCCTTTTATTCTTTTTACTAAACCAAATAATTTTTGTTTCTACAAAAACAGATGAAATGTCTATGGTTACATTATATTAATATTAATTATGTTAATTATGATTTAAAAATATTTATAATTGTAATTGCCCTGGGATGGACTGGCACATCCATCCAGGGTGTACCCCCGTCTAAAGCCCTGAGTCTTCTGGGGTAGGCTCCAGACCTCCTGTGACCCTGTACAGGATAAGCGATATAGAGAGTGAGTGAGTGAGTGAGTGAGTGAGTAAATATTATGATAATTTATTAATGTACATTACACTCAGAAATCCTTTTGATAAGAAGTGGATTGCAGTGTACGAGTTCCTTAGTATCATGTGACTAACATGACAGAAGGATCTCTAAACAAATCAGGATCTCTAAACAAATCAGGTCACTGTTTGCTTTTTGGCCAAACAGTGCCAGGTCTTATTAATATTCTTATTCGTTATTACACTACCTTATGTTATTTTGTGAAGTGTTTTGTTTTAGCCTTTTCTCTAGTAGCATTACAGTAGCATGTCCTGAGTATGGTGTTTGTTTTAACCAGGCCTGAGGCGTCTGACTGGACGGATGGAGGTGAGTGATGACCTGGCAGAGATGAAGGAGGAGAAGAGAAGGATGGACATGGAGAGAAAGGTGTCTATTGTGGAGCTTTTCCGCTCACCGCTTTACAGACAGCCCATCATCATATCCATCCTGCTGCAGCTCTCCCAACAACTGTCAGGAATCAATGCTGTGAGTTATCAGAATACAGTACAGTGGAAACTCGGATTGCAAGTAACCCGTTTTGCAATCGTTCCACAAGAAGTACAAAAAAAAAAGAAAAAAAAGACGAGCAGGTCTTGATATATGAGTACCAAGTATCATCATTTAGCACGCATGCGCTTCTTGTCTTGTTTCATTATTTCTTATGGAGGAAATTCGCATTGATATATAAGTGTTTTGATATACAAGCACGCTTCCAGAACGAATAATGCCCACAAGCCAAGATTCCATTGTAACTGCTTTTAAAGGACACATCTTTTTGTAATAGAGACTAACAGTAAGCTAGACAATTGGAATGCTCTTCTCACAATCTTATATTCAATACTTCTCTTCTAGATGTCAGTTCCTTGTTGCCAGGGAGTTTTAAAAATTTTCTACCATATACAATATAATTCTGAAAACCACCATCTCTCTTGTATGTCAACCTCACTCAATAGGATTTTAAAGTATAACTGAAACAAGATAATTCTTTGAAATTTTCCACTTTGACCACACCACTGATGCATTGTGGGAATTGACAGCTGGTATCTCGTATATGTGTAATGTAGCATTAGTTTTTTCTTTCTCGAAAAGAGGCTCAAATCTGTTCTAGCATGACAATGCCCCTGTACACAAGGCAAACCCTGCCCTCAACCCTACTCAACACCTTTGGGATGAACTAAAACACTTACACTGACATAAACTGAAACCACAGAACTCTTCACAACCCATCAGTGCCTATCCACACTAATTCTCTTGTGACTGAATAAATAAAAATCCCCACAGCCACACTCCAAACGTCTAGTGGAAAGCTTTCCCCGAAGAGTGAAGATTATGAAAACAGCAAAGATGAATTGATCAGGTGTCCACATACTTTTGGCCATTTAGTGACCTTTAACATGATCAAGTCCTGGCATTTGCACTGTATGAGAATAAATGAGAAATCTCATAGGTATCATTAAAAAGTAAAAAAATAAATAAAAATTCCACCTCGTTTTGGTAAAACAGATTTCTGTCATGTTTTCCTAATGTAAAGGGATGCATTTTCCTCAATGCAAAAATAAATAAATAAGGCAAGTCATTTTTAATGATACACAGCGTGAATTACAGTATTGCCTGTAGCTTAAATAGGCCACTACATGCAAGGCTAGCCTTATTTGCTATAGCTTTTAAAATGGCACCCAAACAATGGCAGAGTAGGATAGTGTTGAGCAGAGTTGCGTTTCTTGGTATATGAGGTCATGATGGGAAGAAAATCTGATTTGCTTGTTTAAGTCCCAGCCAGTACAAATATGGAAAAAGGACAAACAGCAGGGAATGTTTTTTTTCCCCTCAAGTGTTTTTGTGTCGATGCAGACTTCAGACCCATTTGAATGCCTAAACATGACTAAATTTACATTTTGCATAATTGTTCCTCTTTAATGATTTACAGCAAAATATTACTATCTAATCAACTGTTTTTAATCAAAGATTGTAATTATCATAAAGATTGTGTTATCTGTTATTATTAAACAATCATATATCCAGACCCTAATAGTCATAACAATTTGGTAAATAAATGTTCAAAAATGTAAAGGGAAAAATGCTCAAAAAAATTAGCGTGTATGCTCTCCTATATGTATGCATGGTTCAAGTCAAACCGGGACTAAGTGATCCCTTTATTTTTGAGCAATATACTTTATATATGATGGCTGGGATTATACAGTACTTATAAACATTTGCATCATTTACAACCAAAAATACTAATATATTTATTTTTATCTGCAGATTTTCTACTACTCAACCAGCATATTCCAGAAGGCTGGAGTGGAGAGCCCAGTCTATGCCACCATAGGTGCTGGAGTTGTTAACTGTGCCTTCACTGTGGTCTCGGTATGAACAGGCTTACACATATCCCATTACTCTTTAACATCTTATCTAAGAACAAACAAGATAAGAGGGCAAAATGTCCACTGTCTGTTACTAGGTCATGGCATTTTAATGTCTCTGGGTGTGGTATAAACACAGGTAGCAATGCAATATGATTTCCATAAGTTCACAAAAGTATTCAGACCCTATTTACAGACCCTATTTACTTTTACAGAATGAATCATACAGCCACACTTTAGCTGATATATAACTTGATGCTTAAGTCAAAGAAGTAAAATGAATACATTTTAAGGATGAAGTAAGATCAAACTCATTCAGAATAACTGAAAAAGAAAATATCAGCACTGATTTCAATACAGAGCAGGAACACACCATAACATTATGGCTTCACAACATTGTATTTTAGTCTGTACCAGTTTTGAACACTGATATGGTCACCATGTTGTCCTTTCCATTTGTTTACTCAGTGTTTCTTGGATAACTTTCAAAACCTTACTCCATAGCATTGGCTAGACTACTCAAGAACATTTTTGAGGACATTTATTTATGTGGAACATTCCAGGATAACTTTTTACATGCTTGGCTCGCTGTCCAGCACAGAATTTACTTATTTTTGGTAGTTTTACGTGTAGTGGACTAAAACAAATCTTCTTCCAAAATTTGCTTGTATTCTGTTCATTGGCCTTTCAAACACATCAAGCTTTACACTGCTGTTGTAAATGTTACATGATGCTACCACAAGCCTGACATCTACAGTACTTCATCTCATGTGACCTCAGCAGCTTTTCTTTTTTTTCCCATTTTTGCTGGAATACTCCTTTAACTAGTGATTTGATGTACGTTCTTTCTAGTCTGTTGTCACATTCATAGCAGAGAACCTTACCACTTTCCTGTTTCCTCTATTTTATGTCATACAGTAGCTTGACACAGGCAGTGTTGGGATTACAGTGATCAGCCACCATACTAACACCACCACCAAGTAAACTGAATAAAATTGATTATCGATTAAACTGGTGACAGGATTATGGGCACCCAATCCTCATTTATGTCTGTGGGGACCAAAGGCCAGCCCGTTCTCACAGAAAAAGCCAATGTAGCAGAAATTGCTGAAAAAAAAACCCAATGCTGGTTATGACAGAAAGGTACAGTATCGGAACAACCAGTGGTTCATAGCCTGCTGTGTATGGGCTAATCAGATGAAGAGTTCAAGGCTGTTGATATGGCCTCCAAACTCAGAATTCAATTTGATCGAGCATCCATCAGATGCAGCGGACAAACAAGTCCGATCCCTGATTCACCCTGCGACCCACAGCACTCACAGCACCCACTGTGGTCTTGTGGAGTCCGTGCACCAATGGGGTAGTACAACCCAGGTGGCGCAAAGGGAACCTACACAATATTGGGCTTAATGTTTTACGCTTTAATGTGGCTGATCAGTGTAGATGGTTATGCAGAGATGCTCAGAGACTTCAATTTTATCCTTTCTATGATTTGTAGTCTTAAGTAATCTTAAGAATAACTTAATTTGAATACTTTTGGTCTTCATCATTACTCCATTAGAGCTTAGCATATGTATAAAAGATAAATTTCTAGATTTATATAAAGATTTATATTTCGCAGAGCCAGAGGCTATTCAGCTTAGTCATTGGGAATTCTGTAGTGCAGAAGGCAACTACTGTATATATGCAATGTTTTCACAACCTGTTGTATTTGTCCATTTGTTCTTCTATGGATTAGCATAGAAAAGAAAAGGCTAAATCTTAAAAATAATTTCTACTAAACAGCTTTTCTTGGTGGAGAGGATGGGCCGGCGGACGCTACACATGCTAGGACTGGCCGGAATGTGCGTTTGTGCAGTAGTCATGACAATTGCCCTCAGCTTATTGGTTAGTACATTTATTTCCAAGTCTTTGTGCTACAGGGGTGTTAAATGTTATTTATTTGAATTGACTAAATTATGTTTTCTTTGAAACATTTTGTTCTCCAGTCATTGATCACAGTTTTCCTTTTCATTATTTATGCAATTTACATATGTTGGTCTTTTTCCCTTTAATAACTTTTATTTGGTCATCAGGAAAGCGTGCCGTGGATGAGCTACATTAGCATGCTCTCCATCTTTGGCTTTGTGGCCTTCTTTGAGGTGGGCCCAGGACCCATTCCCTGGTTCTTCGTGGCAGAACTGTTTTCTCAAGGGCCCAGACCTGCAGCCATGGCTGTGGCTGGATGTTCCAATTGGACAGCAAATTTCATAATTGGCATGGGCTTCCAGTATATTGCCGTAAGTATGAATATGTATCATGTAAATTAAACAGACCTTTAACATGATGTCTACTTAAATTCATAAAACTCTCTCCTTATACTTCAGAACCTCTGTGGTCCATATGTATTCCTCATCTTTGCGGCACTCCTTCTGTTTTTCTTGCTGTTCACCTTCTTTCGAGTTCCTGAAACTCGAGGAAAGACTTTCGACCAGATTTCTGCCAGTTTCAGTCACCGTTCTAATAGCATACTGGACAGGGATCTGAGCATGGAGCTGGTAAAGCCCAGTACAGAGCTGGAGGACTTGGGAGCAGACAGCTCAGAGCAGTAAGGCCCATCAGGTGGAGAGTCTGATCAAGCGATACATACCAGGACAGACACCTTACCCTCTGATTATGTTTAATGGGAGCTGAATGTATGTGAACGAAGGGAGAAAGACTAAAACTATGCTGCTGATTGTTACAATGTTTGATAAGACAGGTGTTTCAGAGAGACTTGGATTACTGCACTTTATCTGCACAACAATGGTTGCCAGTTATATTTGTATATTTTTATTTACACTGACACAATCCGCTATTTTCCTTAATACTGACATATTCAAGAATTTATAAGATCTTCAAAAGAATATATAATCTTTTTTTATTCTACTACAAGTATTTCCTTGTCTTCGAGAAACAGACCAAGGAGAAAATAAATCAGAAAACCATGCAGATGAATTTTGTAATTGTTTTTGGGCAGTCCCATCAGAGGCTTTACTCCAACTTTTGTGCTTTAAGTAGATGTTAAATATAATACTTCTGTATTTGAGGTGAGAAACGTTAATCGTTTATAGAATTAGACCAGGAAAAAAAAAGTAGGGCTTAATATGTAGAGTGATTTGACTTTTTTTTTTTTTTAAATGGTAAGAGTATTAAATGGTTAAAATGTTTTGTTTGCTACAGTAATTGTATGTGAGTTAATACCAGACAAGATTTTTATTCTGAAATGTAAAAAACAAAAAGGACCTATTATTTTAGTATATGAAGCCATGTTTAGTATATATGGCGAGTATAACGTATATATAAAATGTCATACTTGATAAGTTATGAGTAGTTTGACAATAGTGAACCATGTGTATCGTTTTTCATGTTTGCAATAAAATAGATGACAATGAGGTGTCGCACGCATCATTGATCTAATTAACAGGTCATTGATTTATTTATATTGTTTTATTGAAACTGCCCATTGGAAGACATTAAACACTAATTTTGCCCTTACTAATTTTTTTCAGAATCCTTTTGCTCTTATACATTTGCAGCATTATTGCCCCTGCAACTGACAACTTCAGTAAATGAAAACTTTCATAACCTACATTAATTAGGCACACAATACATAAGCTTTATCTAAATTGCAATACTTCAACCAAAGGTACATTTTCTTTTTGAAAGCCTAACTTCCCGGCAAAGCTTACACTTTAAGACTTTACACAATGAAATTAGAGGTCTATATTGTTCTGCATGTTTTATAGATATTTCACTTTAATGACATTGCACATAATCCCTTCCAAAGAAATCAACCAAAAAAAAAAAAGAAAGAAAAAAAACAAAACAACCAGTTTGTATCTTTTATGAATAGCCTTATGGCATTTCCCCAAATGGTAAAGGGAAATGGAAGCATACTCTGTACACACCACCCCTCACCATGTTCATAGTTAGTTTTCCCCAAAACTTAAAGGGCCAAACTGGTTCTCATTTCAGCTGCTCACACCCATAATCACTGAATTAAAAGGGAGACAATGCAAATATATTGGGCTTTCTGAGCAAGTCTATTTTTTATCCCCCTAAAGATATCAAAGTCCAAAATATACTAGTAACTCCTCTTTCCTCTTGCTCATCAAATGAAGAGTTCATACTAAAGAGTTCAGGCAAGAGGTATGGAGGAGGGAAGGGTAGTATGCACATCAGTTGTGGGTTTGCTGAAACACCATCCCAGCTCATCCAGAGACCTATACAAAACAAGAGACAAGATCTTAAAATTAAATATACCATGCAAAAGATTAGGAAAATTTATGGTGCACAATGTAATAAGCAGGTTGGTTTGTAGCAAAACAAAGTCAGAAAATTTCAACACCAAATTCACAATTTCATCTTAATGAGACACTGCAAGGAGGTGCAGTTTGAATAGACCAATTAAAAAATTAGAAGTGTAAGCAATAGTGTCCTTGTACAGTTACGAGGGGATTTCAAGGAAAATGTGACTTTTGATTCTGCAGAATAACACGTATGAGAAAAATAAGCACTTTTATTTCTTTATATATTCTCCCTCACTAGTGCTTGGATACAATCAGAGAAAGTTTCGTTCTCTGGAGCCAAGATTGGACAGCCTGCTTTATGTCTTTAATTCCTGTAAGTTGCAAGTGATGCAGTGGGCAAAGGTCATGCATTGTCCTGCAAAAACAGAACATCTTCGGTGATCAAACC
The DNA here is from genome assembly GCA_030014365.1 of Clarias pachynema. NCBI lineage: Eukaryota > Metazoa > Chordata > Actinopteri > Siluriformes > Clariidae > Clarias > Clarias pachynema. The sequence goes on from JAQMYL010000001.1 coordinate 21,699,956, forward strand.
AGGACATTTTTTCATTAAAGGAGCTCCTTGGAGGCCAACATTGCAGCAGATGATGTGAACCAGGCAGTCTAATCATAGCTCTGGTGTACTAAGAACACTTTCTTAGTAGTAGAACACTAGGATAAGTGCATTAATGCATCCTTTTGAAACCTTTAACACCATGAATAAATAACCAATTGTGCAGTGCTTATAAATGCACTAGTAACCTTGTTTACACTGATTAAGTCTGGTCCCTGATAAAAAGGACATTCAGCAGGGTTACAAAACAATTAAAATTGTGTCCAACCAACAATCCAATCCAGCTAATTCACGTACAGGATCCAGACAAGTAAAGATAGATTACAAAAAAAATTGGGATTGAACATTGTAGTTTGTAATGTGAAATCCCAATTTTTTTAGTCAGATTGGATTTGCATCACGTGTGTATTTGGCACATGTGCACATCGATTTTTGCTTGCTCATCCGGTTAAAACGATATTGCAAGAAGAAAAACTTTGGCTGACATTAGTAGATACACTACATCTCCAATGCCCAAATTTCTTTTTTTGATTAATTTCATGGAAAAGTTAATTTATTTTATTGTTTAAATGCTTTTGCTAATTAGCAGGTCTGGTGATTAAAAAAAATTACATTTAATTATATTGATTTAGTGATAGTTCTTTTAATAAGGTACAAATACAAGTTCAAAATTTAAACAATTTAAATTTTACTTCTGGAAGAAAAGTCTAATTACAATTAGAAACAATGTGTTAAATAAATCGTCACAATGTTAACAGCTTTCAGGTGAAAGCTGCACACAGTTGAATCAACTGAACCAGATCAAGTCATTCATCTTAAACCATCCATTACATTTTAGCTACAGCTGTTATATGAACGTTGCAATTATATATGCCTTGGAACTACTGCACCAGTTTATCTCAGAGTCCCACCTCTTGCCAGGGTCGTTAGATTTCTTCCAGGTCATGGAAGTCACACCACAGGCGTGGCATCAGGAGCCTGTAAAGAAAGATGTTACTAGAGTGTTGGAGAAAGCCACCATCCATCGAAAAGGAAATGTGATGGTTAAAATTAAGCTTAATAGGTTGCAGGCACCAATTAAAAAAAAAAAAAAAAAAAAGCAATCAAAATATGATCAAGACTACAGACCCCTCTTGACAAGATCACAAAGGTATTGCAGCTTGCAGTTGTTCTTGCTGATGTGAAACCATCATGCACAAATCAAAGCAGTTGAGAACATGCCAACGTACAAGGAAAACTATCCTACGAAATGAATGAAGCATGAAAATATGCGATCAAATACAAAATTTTCACTTCTCACCTCAGCTGCTTTTGGGGAAGCTTTCTGGGATTGTTTCGGTGACGACTTTGGGGAGGCTTTGACATCAACTGGTTTAGAATGCGTAGTAGGCGAGGCAGGCTCTGCTTTGTCGGATTTGTCCGCACCATCCTGTCGAGAGAAAAAAAACTATTATGGACTTTCCTCTCTTTGGTGTGCATACTGAGGTCATTTCCAGTTCAATTTAAATAAAGAGCAATTCTAACCTACTAAACCTCCTAATGTGCAGAAAAAAATTATTTATCCACGAGAAATTCAAAATAAAATTAATAAAATACAGTGGAACCTTGGTCCATGAACGTCACCGTTGCCCCACCCCCATAAACAATAATGTAGTGCCTTTTTCTTTTTGTGCAGCGAAGGAAACAAATCTCTCTGGATAAATTTTTAGTGGAAAATGGCCACCACATACAAACCAGAGACCGGGGGAGGGGGAGGGGGGACAAAAACATTTCTGAAGGAGAATTAACCTGTTATTATGGAAGGAGACTCTACTTCCAAACACTAACCTCCTCCCCACCCATCTTCCTCTCTTCCATTCCTTCACATCAGCGAGTCTCCCTAAGAAAGGTGTGTTAACAATGCATGTAAAAAAGTGTTCACTCACCCCTGTACAGTTCTATGTATTATGTGATATAAACAAAAGAAACCAAAAGTTAAATATAGTTTATAATGACAGAACGGATTAATTTTATTTACATGCATCAGTGTACGACCAAATTGGGTTACGACCAGAACTTGGGAACAACTTATGTTCGTGAATTGAGGTTCCACTGTACACACAAATACACAACAGTTCAACTACAAACCGAAGAATCTACCACATTGGCCACTGACTTTTTTTTATTTTTATGTTTATCTTACTTCCCCCCACCCCATCAATCTCATTAAAAGTGATGCTTTACTTTGGAGGTTGTAGAGTCAGAATTCCTTTGTCGACGACGGCTGAATTGTCGGCGTGACTTTTGAGCTTGGGTATCAGCTTGCTCTCCATTGCTCTGACCTTCTTTGGGACCTTCCTTCTGGCTCTCTGCAGGAGTGGCCGACTGAACCTCTCCAGGAGGTGGACGAGGACGGAATGGCCTGGGAAACACCAGCAGATCTTATTTTATTGCCTCATCATTACTCTTTGAAAGGCATGTAGAATATTTGGTTATAGTAGGCATGTGCTAAAAATACTAAAACCCACGCATCTCAAACGCCGATTCTTTCCAGGACAAATCATTTCACGTTGTACTGACTTCCCATACCCGTTCCATTCCTTATACCACCTGCTGCCTGCTTGTGGGGAAACTTAAAGAAGTGTTCAACTGTGAAGATCCGCCAAGAACGTGTCTGCATTATGTGAACAAACTGTTTCCTTTTGCAGGAGTCTGCAACAACCATTAAGAATCTGCATGAATGATATAAACAGTGTCTACAGCGGGGCGGTGCACATACTTCGAACACTTGCATTAAGCATCCCGTGGTTAATCCACACACTAGTAGAGTGCATGGTAATTTCTTTCAGGAGAAATAAACTCTCAGATTCTCGTCTTTTCATTTCAGTACTTTACATTTTGGCACATACTGTACTTTTAAATCCTCACCTCCGATATCGAGGTCTGAACTTGCGCGGTTGCGGTCTTGGTTGGACACCGTCTGCTACCTTCTGTTCACCTGCTGATTCTCCCTGTAAAATTATTTATTTTTTATTTATTTTTTTTTAACCAAATGTGTTTACAGTAAATAAAAATCCCTAAACTAAAATTCAAAGAAATGGGCTTTGTTTTGTCCAAATGGTCAACATACAGGTATGCTGAGCGCTCACCTCAGTTTGTGGCTGAGCGTCTGGTCTCCTACGCTGACGGCGGCGTCGCTGCGCAGGTTGCGGACCTCCGTTTTGTCCCTCCCCCTCAGAAGTGGGACCAGCAGAGGAATCGCCCGTTTTTCCATCATCCTGCGTCGACCGTGCAGGACGGGGAAAGAAGCGCCTGCGGAATCTGCGCTTGTTTGGAGCATAGCGGCTGCCTTTAACTGGAACCCCACCAGGACCGGTTACATTAGCAGCTTCTGAGCCCTAAGTCAAATAAACATAAGACAAACCAGGTTACTATGTAACCCAAAACCAATAACATACACTGTATGAAAGAAAATGTCTAAGGTAATCTTAACATTTTAACCAATCTTAACCAAACAACTGAACATTGCTTACCTTGGCTGCCTCAACGACGTCAAACTCCACTATCTCCCCGTCCCCTACACTCCTGAGAAACTTTCTGGGATTGTTTTTCTTAATGGCAGTCTGAGCAAAAGCAGGGAAAGTAAAAACCTACATTCAACAATGAGGTGATATCCAAAGGTCCAAAGATGTTATTATGCTATAGTATTCACCAATCTTTTTTTAATTTTATTTAAATAAACAATGATAGAAAAACAAAAAATAAAATCTGTCCTATGAGAGCCCTCCCTCAATTTCTTTAAAAGGGGGAGGGGGGGGGGGCTCATTAAAAAAAACCAAATGTCATCTTTCCTTGACTCTCCATAGCAGGGGGGAAAAGGGATTTGCACATCTGCAGAAGTGCTCACACTGGAGAAAGTTCAACCACAACATTTAATATTTTTGAAAAAATAAAATAAAATTACAGCCATCTGAGCTCCTGCTGTAGAAAGCAACCTCTGACTGAATTGAATAGATTGATCCTGCTGTTTTATAGAATACCCTGAATACCCTGTAGCTAAGGGTGTTGGTTAGGACTGGCAGGAAACACATATACACATACCCAATGCACCAGCTTAGATACGTCAAACAGACCAACTTTAGGTATGCAATCAGGAAAAGAAAGCGTGTGAACGCCAAACAGACAATGAGATGGGGATAATGTAAAACTATGAATTTGCTCAGGTTTTATTTGCAGTCATTTATTATATAATTTACCGAGAAGCTAGGGAATAACAGCTGGCCTGGTTTACACTTGTTGGGGAATTTGTATCAGAATTCAGTTGCGGGGTGTTTTTAGCCCAATAACTCAGCAAGCTAGTGAATGAACATGTGATGCACGCCTTTTGTATTTAAAACTTGGTTATACAGGTAGAGAGCAACCAAGAGAGAAGGCAGCAAAAGGCCTTGTGTAAAAACAAAGAAAGGACACAATGAGTGTTGGTTTTCCATGTTCAATTTTAGATATGACTTTATCAGCCTCTGAGATGTGCAGAGATATCACTGAGCAGAGATAGAAGCAAAGCAAGTAAACTTTTGCTCCTTCACCCCTGGTACAGTCACATTAATGTGCACGATTAAGATTATGCTGCTGTAATACTTAAACACTATTATATCTTCATAGCAGAGGGAGGACAGGGAGGCGGGGGGAATATAGGTAAGGTCACTGAACTTTCTTACCTGATGGACAAACACGTCCTCTTTGGTGTCATTCCTGCAAGGCAAATAAACCGGTTTAGACTATGCACAATAAAACTAAAAACGAGCAATATGAACGAAATTCTCAGGCAAAGAACTAATTTATTGAATAGAAGGGTTCACACAAGTCTTTCCACACATACCTGTTGATAAAGCCATAGCCATTGCGCACATTGAACCATTTCACAGTTCCTTGCACCAAAGTAGCTGTAACAGTAGAACTGTAAGTAAGGACTGACACTTATGAAAAGGAGTTGTGAAACACAGTAAACAACAAGACTCTCAACTCATGAGGCATGAAATACCAGAGAGCTTAGGCCCTGAGTGTAAATAATTAACCACAACATTTGACCAGAAATAAATCTCAAAGCATTTCAAACTTGAGGTAGGATTAAAATATGATCAAGCAGAAAGTGCTGTAACTCATGCCTGAACACCTGCGCATTAAACAGCCTGTAGGCGACAGGACTAAAGGCCTGAAGAACATTCAGGTCACGTAGATAAGGAACTCGGGGGGGAAAGATTGTATGTCCTTATTAAACGTTGTCTGTAATAAACGCCATTATGGAGTTCAAGTTACTGCGCTGCTTCATGACACGGTCACAAGGAGAATTTGGGATTTTTTATTTTTTATTTTTTTTTAAAGAACAAGTTTCAATTTTGAGCTGGGAAACAAAGTGAGCAAAATATTAGATTGTTGAAGCTGGTTAAAGAAGAGCAAACCAAACAAGGCAACAAACAGCTAGTGCATTGCTCAACCTTATTACAAAATAGCGCACTGGATAAAACACACACACACAGTGGCGAGGAAGGGGGGGAAAACGAGCAACACGTGGAAACAGGCTGAGTGTTCCCGAAATGTTGCTCACTACCCCTGAAGTCAAGCTGAAACGTACACGCCAAACTCCGGATAAGACACAACCTGGACCAGACACGAGGAGTAACAGTTCAAGTAAACATTAAAGCACGACAATGTTAACATGGTGTGTTTCAGTGCGCAGATACGAGTCTTAACCTGGGTGGCGTTTCGTGTTTGTTTGTCAAAACTGGAGTGCAGTTGAGGCTGAATTGTTCGAGAAGTTCCTACCAATCACTTTTCGCTCTGGCTGAGCTGGTCCGGTCTCCGGGGCTGACAGAGGAGCGCCTTGCACTTCAGTGTCGGTCATTTTGGCTCATTTGTCCCCCTCCCTCCTACTCGCCAAAACTTCCCTACAGCCGCCACCTCAATCGCTTTATCCCGAGCCCAGGACTGGAATGAGTGCGCGAGCCGCGCCCCTATTGGTCCGCCGCCGACCAATCCGAGAGCAGCAGCTACGCCTTCACTTCATCAATTGGAAGTGAGAAATAAGTGATAAAGCCCATTATGGTCTTCAGGATTTCTTTTATTAACGTTTGATCTCACTTCATTCAGCACATATCCATCTGGCTATAAATGAGGCTTCAGTCTGCTCTACTGCAAAACCAGCTCCCAGTTTTTTTTTTTTTTTACCCAATTCAAAACATTATCCATATTAGATACCCAAGGTGAGTATAAATGATTATGATTTTTTGTGCATTTATATATTAAAACGCTGCTAGATAAAAGTAAACACGTCCTGGATTCGATTCCTGCCTTGTGTCTGTGTGCGTGTTCTCCCCGAGCTTGCCGGGTTTCCTCCAGGTAGTCTGGTTTCCTCCCAAAGTCCATAGACATGCAGATTAGGCTGATTAGCGTTTTCAAATTGTTCTAGTTTGTGAATGTGAATGTTGACCGGAGATCCTGCCACAGTCCTTCCACTGTCACAATTGGCCTCCATGGTCTCTTTTAGTTAGATTACTGAGGTTCCTAGATTGATGGGTGGACTTTGCATATACACCAACATCAGCCATAACATTATGACGACCTGCCTAATATTGAGTAGGTCCCACTTTTGCCACCATAACAGGTATGCACTGCGTGTTCTGACACCTTTTTATCACAACCAGCATTAAACTTTCTGATTAACCAATGTGATTTACACTAGCGCTTCTATTGGATCAGAGTACATATTGGTCAGCCTTCGTGTGCATCAGTAAGCTTTGGCCACCTATCACCCTGCCGATCAGGAACATCCCACATGAAGTGCAGTTTTGGAGTTGCTCTAAATCAGTTGTCTAGCCATCAACATGTATACAATTTGGCCCTTGTCAAAGTCACTAAAATCCGGCTTTGACGGCTTCCAACACATCAAATTCAGGAAAAAAGTTCAGTTTCTGCCTAATATATCCCACCCACTTCCAGCCGCCATTGTAATGAGATGTTAAAAATGTTAGAAGGGGCACATTGTAATGGCTAGACAACTGAGTCAGAGCAACTCCAAAGCTACAGCAGCTTATGGGACGTTCCCAGGCTGTAGTGATGAGGACATACCAAAAGTGATCCAAGGAAGGAAAACTGGTGAACCGGTAAGTGGCCAAGGCTCACTGATGCACATGTGGAGCGAAGGCTGGCCTTTTTATTATATATATATATATATACACTACCGTTCAAAAGTTTTAGAACACTTAATTGGTCATTTTTCAGGCTGATAACTCTAAATAAACTTCTCGTCTTCTCGCCCTCCTGGGATGGCCTTCATGAGAGCCAGTTTCATTATGGTGCTTGACGGATTTTGCAAATGCACTTGA
>JAQMYL010000001.1:21707434-21723560 GCA_030014365.1 Clarias pachynema
TAATTACCTAATTCCATATGTGTTATTTTATAGTTTTGAAATCCCCAGTATTGTTGTAGAATGTAGAAAATAAATCAGTAAACAAAAACTAAGAAATTTGCAAGTGTTCTAAAACTTTTGAACGGTAGTGTATACATTGGTCCATCGTGGGGATATGGAGATATTTCTGTTGTTTATGTGGCAGTTACTTAAGGGATCAGGTTGCCACCTCGACGCTCAATTGTCATTCACACACTATGAGACAATTTGGAAACAGCAAATAGCCTAATCTGTGGGTGGAAACCAGCGTACCCAGAGGAAACCCACAAAGCATGGGGAGAACATGCAAACTCCATGTACGCAGACTCCAGGCAGAAAACAAACCCTGACCCTGAAGGTGCAAGGTGACAGTCCTAGCCACCAAGCCACAGTGCTACAGTATACACACACGCCATGTTTTCTCTAATGAATTCATTTATATAATGATATAGAGAGAACATAATTTTCTTTTCTGTTTCCATGTTCACTCTAATTTGCTGTATTTAGCATTTTGGTTTTGTTTCACTGTGTACTGAACTGTATATGGTTGAAATGACAATAAAAGCCTACTTGACTTGACTGACATTATATTGTCATATATACATAGTTATTTTGTGCTGTTCTATAGGTTATTAATTTTATATATATCATCTTCTATACCACTTATCCTGTGTACAGGGTTGCGGAAGCCTGGAGTCTATACCAGGAACCTCAGGGCGCAAGGTGGGGTACACCCTGGACAGAATACCAGTCCATCGCAGGGCACACACACACATAAACACACACACACACACACACACACACACACACACACATACACACGGGGCAATTTGGGAATGCATGTTAATCTAATCTGAATGGCGTGAGAATGACTGTGGGAGTACCTGGAGGAAACCTACCAAGCACAGGGAGAACATGCAAACACACACAGACCCAAGGCGGGAATCAAACCCTCAACCCTGGAGGTACAATGCAACAGTGCTACCAAACAAAGAAAACAAATTTAAAAGTTTCTTTAATAATATGATATAGCAATGTTTGTTTAAATTTTTTATATATTAGATGTATAATGAATGCTTGACTTTCAGTTTGGAAATTCATTTTTAGTTTTGGTATTTGCTTTAGTTTGGGGATTTCTTGGATAAGATTATGTTTGAACCTTTGTGTAAATACATTGGCATAGTAAACACAAAAATACTTTTAGAGCACAATATGTTAATGTGCATTATTATTTATTTCATACACATTATATGTATGATGTAAGGTGAACCTAATGAGAATTTTTGTATGTGGTTTGTTAATTTTTTGCTATGTAGCCATTTTTAGTTCTTTTTTGTGCGGACTTAACATATCTACAGGGTCAACATTATATAGAATCCATCATGCTTTATTTGCCAAATATCAACAATGATCTCTTTAATAGTTTGTTGTTTTATTAAAGAAAAAACAAGAAGACGCTATACCATCCTCATGCTGCACTGCACCTACCATCTGTTAAGCACACATCAACTCATACAGCCTTCAGTGATAAATTATAGCCCGAGAGTCTGGGCCAAAGCACTGAGAGTATACTCTAGCGTCGAGCTGAGGAAGAGGCCCATCCTTAGCCTCCCTAACTCTACCCCCTTCTACCATTAAATGTTCCCCAGACTCAGGTTTCACACAGCTATATTTATCCGAATAACCACAGACTGCCAACACTGGACTGGCCATGATCATGCATTATGGCCTACATTCAGGCAGTTCAATAGCTTTCTGTTTCCTGTCTTTGCATGAAAACACAAGTTTTGTAAAAAGGAAATGTTTATTTGTGATGCCATCTTTGAGATTGCAAATACAAAACCATCAATCATAAGTTAATATAGAAAAAAGGCTCATACATTTTCTTGAAATATAGAGCCTTACATATACTGTAGGTTAAACAATGTTCCGTTTGATCTCATTCTAAATATCTACTGTAGTAATGTAGAGCCGACAGTTCTGTATCTTATGTCTTTATTGAACAATAAACCCACTACATCTCCAATACATCCACTATATCTACAATAAACCCACTACATCTACTATCGATATGCATGTGCACTTCTCAGCCATAATACACGGGGATATCAAAAAGTTTCAAGATTAGCTGTTTTTTGCAGAATGTCCTCCCCCAAATGCCTTAAAACCTTGCAATAGAATTCACTTTTGATGGTCTGGCCCCTGGGGACAAATTCTTGATGCACAATGGCGCAAATGTCAAAAAAGACGATGAGCATACACTTGGTTGAGCTGCAGATCTGCCTCGCCTTTTTCAGACATAGAGAAGATGGGCTTTTCCACTGTAAAGACTGTTACTTCCTCTTAGGGTCATACCAATGCACCCAAGTTTTGTCACAGGAACCCTTGACATGAAAGACGGGTTATCCAAGGCACCCTGGCAGTGTTTTTGCCGGACTTTGACTTGATTTTCTTTCTGCTTCTGGGTCAGCAGCCTGGGGACGAACTTGGCAGCAACATGCCATGTGTTCAAATAACACATGAGGATTGCCTGGATTGTTCCGTATAACACACCGAGATTTGCAGCAATCGCAATGATTGTTCTCAGACGATCATCATGCACAACTTGCCGAATGGTTTCTCCATTTTTGGGGATTGAGCTCATTGAAAGTCTTCCTGATCTCTCGTTGTCTCCCAGTGATGTACTTTTGCTCTCGAAGCGCTTGCGCCAAACACCTAGAATGAGTCACAGCAGCATCGCCGTAAACTTGCAGAATCATGTCACAAGTCTCTGTGGCAAATTTGCCCAGTTCCATGCAGAATTTAAAGTTCATATCTTAAGGCATTTGATGGATGCTCTTATCCAGAGCGACTTACATAAGTTTCCATTATTAAATATATCATTACACTAGTTCAGTAGGATACTAACTAAAAATACATTTAGTCAAACACTGCTGGGAAGGATTTCAGTGGGGAAACCCAAATACCTAAAAAACAGTTAGGTCTTTAGATGTCACTTAATAATTGCCAGTGATGTGGCTATATGGACATCTGGAGGAAGTTCATTCCACCACGTCCCGTCAGAGCCAGGACAGAAAACTAGAACTACTCTAGATGCATGTCTTCCTCGATCCCTGAGAGATGGTAGGACACCCTGCTAGTACCTACCATAAGTGGTCCAAGGAAGGACTACCAGTGAATAGGAAACAAGGTCATATGCATTCATGGTCCTTGGTGCACATGTGGATTGAAGACTAGGCCATCTGGTCTGATTCAACAGAAATGCTTCTATTTTAGTATGAGTTTGGTTGAAAAAGAAAGTTAGAAGGTGTCAGAACACAGTGTAACACAGCTTGGCTTCATTCAGTAGGATAATTTAAATTTACTTTTAGGCATTTGGTGGATGCTCTTATCAAGAGCGACTTACATAAGACTTACACAAATTCGCCTAAGATCGAATAAGATCACGCATCTGTAGGGTGTCCTGGACAAACAAGACAGTCAGGACATAAATGATCTGACCCCTTGGTGTCAGCTAATACAGAGATCTTCTTGAGCCCATGCCTCGGTGGGGCAGAGCTGTTTTGGGGCACAAGGGGGTCCTACTCAATATCAGGCAGGTAACTTTAATGTTTAGGCTCTTCGGTAAATACTGCTGTGATCGTGGGATGGGGACATTCAGTGCGCATGCCTGAAAATGGGGAATCGTGGCGTGCGTAACACGGGCTACGTAGAGTTTTGAGGAATATGGCTTTGCCGTATCTTTCCGCCCATAACTAGCGGAACCTATCTGGAAGAATAAATGGGGGAGAAAAAAGATCGGATCTATAAATATGTAGAAAATCGGGCATGTTTGGTATAAAGTTAAAACAAAAAACACCACTGTCAAAATGACTTATTGAAAAATCTCCATAATAAGTGGTCTATGTTTTTACCGCTAACTGATCAACCGGCCACGAGGCAGAGCGCGCTCACGCGACCGCGCGCCCCGCCCGGCCTATAGAATTTAAAGAGCGAAGGGCGAGCGCGCATGCGCAGTGAGGAGGAAACTGCTGTGGTTCGTTTCATGGCTATGTGTGGCTGAGTCAAAGAGTGAACGAGAAAAGCTAGCGAGAAAGAGTGTGTGTGTTTTTGGGGCTCACACTCTTGTCGGCTGCTGACCTGTGCGTGAGGCCTCGTCAAAACGCTCGGACCCGCTGTCGGAAAAGGAAAGACAGAGGAAAGGGAGAAAAAGAGAAATAGAAACGCCTGGAATGACGGTAGCCTCCAAAGAGCTGAATTAAGACAAGAACGGGCAGCGCGCGCCGCCGAGAGATAAGCGAGCAGTGAAGGCGTGAGAGATCAAGCGAGACTTAACTCAGCTGGTGGATTGCCCCGTTTAACGTCTAGGGTGGAAAAGATCGCGAATTAGGTGAGTACACGTTTGGGGAGGCTTTGAATTAACCTAGCAACATGGCGCGAGCTCGCTGTAGAAGAAACTCTCCTCGTTCCTAACACAAGCTCTAATCTTTTATGCTGATATTTTGTACACTGACTTGAGCTTTTTTTTTTTTTATACTTCTAACTTTAGACAAAGCGGGTTTCTTTGTGTGTTAATTTTCCTGCTATGGCGATGTCAGGATGACGACAACAAAATTTCTTTAGGCCTCGACTTGAACTTTGCGGAACTGCAATATGAAAAAAAAATCCATTCATTGTAGATCTAGTCAAGTTAAAACGTTATATCTAGAACGAGACCAGATGACTGAAGATATCTGAAGCCCATGGCCGGCCGGCCTCCCAGCGCCCCGGATTAGCGCGGCTACCCCGCCGCCGCGCACACAGCAGGGACACCTCGTGTTAGCGCTATAGGCGTGTGAACAGCCTGGAGTCGGGCGGCTCACCGTGTGTGCGCACAGGAGGGTCCCCGGTGAGCCCTGAGCTCGGGTGGGACGCGAGTGAGCCGCAGTCAGGCCGCAGTGAATGAACTCCAGGCTGAGTTCAGCGCGCTTTGTTCAGTCGGCCTCCTCGGTCCGGGCTAACGCGTTAGCATGTGCAGAGGCGCCGGCGGGTTTACTGCTGACACAGTGTGGGGACGGAAAAACCGTGACCGACGTTTTCCCCCTAAAATCCCAAATGCCAAACGTATTATAGTTAATCTGATGATGTTAAAACGCCGACATGTCGTGTAAAAGTGCTAACGGGCTGTTTACGCCGACACGCTGGTAGCACGATGGACACAGCATGACTTGACGTTTGGGCCCTTCCACGTGAGCGCGTGCGCGCCGATATACACCGCATTATTCGCTAAATGCATGATTTCCGCCCCCCCATACCTCACGCTACGCTAGTAAATCTTAATTTGTGAGATTAAAAAAAAAGAGTAATCCATAGTTTACCCAAATGTATTTCTTTTTATGTTTGTTTTTTTGGAAAAAGTCTAGTTTGTGCAGCAGCATGGCTAACAGGTGCCATGCATGCGTTACCTAATTTAGCCCTGGTGTTCGAGCTAGCGAGGTGGAACACTGTTTAATGATATACTTCAAAGTTCTTTAATTATATGAATAATTTAAAATAAAGTGTTTGCTTAAACAAATTCTGACTTCTGAAAGGTCAATTTACCATATGCAGTTTTGGCAAGCTTCCCACTTAACGTTACTCTACCAGCATGATGAATATCACCTCCTAAACCTAAAAGATAAATGCTTAATGTTTGTCTGCTTTCAGGATACAAAATGGCAGATGCAGATGTGGACTTTACGACAGGTGATGCTGGGGCCTCCACCACCTACCCCATGCAGTGTTCTGCCCTGCGCAAGAACGGCTTTGTGGTGCTGAAGGGTCGACCATGCAAGATTGTGGAGATGTCCACTTCCAAAACTGGCAAACACGGGCACGCAAAGGTGACCAGCTTTAGCGAATAAGGCTTGTTTAACTAGTTTAAACAAAAAAAAGTCTAGCTTTGTAAATTAAACATTAGGAGCTGTTGAAGAAACTTGGAACTTCATGGCATTCAAAATGTAATGTTATTTTTTTTTTTTTTTTTTTTTGCTAAGTCTTATTGTATACCACATGTTAACAGATGGCCAGTAGTAGACCAACATGCATGTCTAGATGTTTGAAATCATTGAAGCGCTTTAACTTTGTGTCTTTGTCAACAGGTCCACATGGTTGGCATTGACATCTTCACTGGCAAAAAATATGAAGATATTTGTCCCTCAACTCACAACATGGATGTCCCCAACATCAAGAGAATGGACTATCAGGTAGGACAGGTCCTTTGTGTTTCAAAGGAACAAGTGATATATATTAACTTATCTACAAAACTTTACAAACTTTTTAAACAACTTTTTCTTTTCTCATCCACAGCTTATTGGCATCACAGATGGCTACCTGTCTCTGCTCCAGGACAGCGGTGAGGTCAGAGAAGACTTGAAAATGCCTGAGGGAGACCTGGGCAAAGAAATCGAGAGCAAGTATGAAGCTGGAGAGGAGATACTGGTAAATGCCTTCGAACACATCGACTCTACACTTATTTGAAGATGATTTCCGTGACTCTGGTAGACTGATTTGCTTTCTTGCCTGTGTTTTTCAGATCAGTGTCCTGTCTGCAATGAATGAAGAGTATGCAGTGGCCATTAAAGCCATGACTAAATAAAGCCCAGCAGGTACACGGAGCTCTCACGTGTATGTGTGTATGTGTATGCATGCTCACCTGCTAGAGAGTAACTGTGCTACGCTAGTGTGCCAACAGCAAAGCACTAATCCGAGTGTTTACGTTATATTCCAGCAATTATTTTTTTTCCCCAGTCAAATAATTATCCATGTGGTGATCTCAATAAAATATGCTATTTAGTTCAAAAACTCTTCGGTGTGTGTTCACTTAACTGTCTGTTCAAAAATTTCTTTATGTATAAATTTCACTATCGAAAGCAGGAGGATGATGGGTTGCTCTTTGCACACTGGTGCTTGCATGACCACCACCGTAACACAAATAGCACGACACATACTTTGTATTCAATTGCTCTGTAGACCACATTGGACAAGATGCCTGAACAAACTGTACATAGGATGTTATGTATGTTCTGTATTTTGTATTATCTGTATTACATTTGTTGTGTTAATATCACAACAGGGTTAATTGTTAAAGAATAAAGGTATCCAAGGCTGCTACTATACATAATATATTAACCTTTAATCATTGGTAAATTTGACATGAACATTAAAGTGATCCCTGGAGCTGCACTAAGTGTGGGCCCTGATATTTTTATTTTATTTACCCCCCATCTGCTGGTTGTTTAACCATCTGATTCATAATGCCTTATACATCATGGATTTGTAACTCAAGTTATGTTCCCAGCTATCTTGCAATTGAAGTGGGTGGGAACATTCTAAAATTGTAACAAACGTCACATCTGTCTTAGATGTACAATGTGGTGAAAGTTTTTGAATTCTAGCTACTTATACTGTATTTCCTTTCCTGATTTATTTTTGCGTTTTGCCTTTTTTAGTTGTACCTAACCCCTTTGATTTTCATTCTGACTTGCTCCCTTACTCCTGGCTGTTTTTCCTCTGCTTTCCCTTTCTCCCTTTCCCTCAGGTATTGGCAAGATGCACTGGACCTGGACAGGAGGAGAGAATTACGCCTCGGAAATGCTACCCCCCCCCTCCTCTTTTTATTTTAATTCTTCGTTCTCTCCCGTTCTTCATGTACTTTAGCCTGTCTTTGGGTTGGACGATTAGAAGAAAAAAAAATAATTGGAAATGGTTGCAAATGGACAAATATCTCTGTAAATACACTGAATATACATTAATCAACAATATTTTGAATGTATATATTAGAGGAAAAAAGCAGAATGACACAAGATCTTTAGCTTTGGGAACTGTAAAGGCATGTCATATGTATTATACTAACATGTGTCTGTTCTCATTTTGTCTTTGGCTTGTTTTTTTTTTTTCTTTTTCATTTCCTTTTTTATATTTACATTTGTCCCGGTTGCCACCATCTCTTACCAGTTTAAATTGGACTGTTGTGTTCTAATGGTGGCACTGTGGTAAAAGACAAGACCATGTGTAATGAGATGTGGTGTGGTCTTTCACCTAATCCTTTATTTTTTGGTAGCCAAAATATAAAAGATGGGGGAGATGTCTTCATAATGAGTAAACGTGTATTTAGCAAGATGTAAAAAAAGATAAAATGTCCTGTTTACACCATTTATAAGCACTTCATCAAATATAAGAATGTTTTCATGTAGGAAAATGGTTTTCCAAATTTTCAGGACTGCAGTCTTAAAATGATTCGTCTAAAGGAAGTCACTGGGGAGGGACACCCTCTCCCCCCCAAAAAAAACAAAACTTGAACATTTGGGGAGTACAGCTGGCAAGAAGTTTGGTCTCGGTACATACTCAGGCTAAGAGATGTACAACTGTCATTCCCTTATCACTTCTTAAAAGGGGTTATTCTCCAATAATTATTTTAATTTGGTGAATCCCTATCCCCATGGGTTTGGCTTTCTGTGCTGGCTCATATTTGAACTTGGTGTTAAAATAATTTCTTTTTACTTTCATATTACTTTAGCAGAACTTTTGTTTGTACCCTGACTGTGATAAACAGCTGTATTAAAGAGATTCTCATACCCTAATATTAAAATGAGCACCTACATGTTTGCCTTTTCTGTTTCAGTGTCTGATGGACATTTATTATTGCAACACACTTGTATGCTGACATTGTACAGAATTACTGGAACTCGATGAAAACAAGCAAAATATTTGTATTTCCATTAATAAAAAAGCTATTTCAACATTTATTGGAATAATAATCTTAGTTCTAAGGCAATGTAGTGTGGCTTTCTTTCAGGCTGTTTTAGGCAGGAAATTTTATGTTATGTAGGGAGACTATTTCGACCTAATTGGGATAAGAATATGATTAAATACCTGAATAACCTTACATCACAACAGCAATACTCGTAATTAATCAAAATTAGAAATGTGAATATGGGTAAACGGTAACTGTGATACTGATTTTTCCCTGGTTGCAGTTTACCATAATTTTTTTATAATAAATATATATATATATATATATATATATATATAAAACTACAAGTGATGCCATCATTTCCATTTGAGAGTATGGTAGAATGTACTGTAGCTTATTGTCAGGATGCTGGCTGGGAGCATCAAGTGTGAAATGTCAGGTAGTGTATGGTGGATACATAGAAATTGTTAAAGAAGTTAAAATGTTAAAGAAAACATTACATTATTAAATAATGATGCTGCTACCTGAATGACTGAATCTGAGTGCTGACTGATGCAGATCACGTCTGTGTGATTTTTCTGACCATTTTCAGTTGAAGTATTTTGTTGACAACCCTAATAAATAGACTTCATTGATAGACCTGTCTGATGTTGGCTATATTAAGCGTACAGCGGTGGCCAAAAGTATTAAGGCAAAATATGCCATATTGTAGCTCTCCCTGTATGCAAAAACAGGTGATTTCACTAATTAGTTCTAGCCCATCATTGAAGAGTTGTCAAAATGCTAATTAACTCAAAACTAGTGAAAAACTGACCCAGCTGGCAACGGCCTGGGTCATCTCCAGAACTAAACCCAATAGAGAACTGTTGGACAATAATGGAGAAGGCTATAGCAGTCGAGAAACCATCTTCTGTACATTTAGAAAGAATTCAAGCAGGTGTGGAATGAGCATGTGATAGAGTAGTGCAGACAGCAGGTTTTGTAGGGGGGAAAATTATATATATATATATATATATATATATATACACAGTATATATGCATATATATAGTATTTTATGCAATAAAATATTCTTATCTTGTCAATATAAAAAAAAATCACAATGTTATTAAAACATTGAATTTCACTTTTGTCTCAATACTTTTGGCCACCCCATACAGTCTCTCTATACATTCACAGAAAGTAAGGCCTCCCCCACAAACCTTGAGAGCCTGTGAGCATGGCGGGGAGGGAGGAGAGGGGGAAGGGTGCAGGGCTTCCAGACGGAGTTGGTTAGTGACTGTTAATGGAGTTGAAAACCTGCACAAATCATTTTGCTTTCCACATCAGTTGGCTTGTGCCATTTTTTATTTTTATTTTATTAGAGAGTAAATAAATGCTTTTAGTGTATTTATGAGCGATTCCTCAGTAGATATATTGAAAATACATTGTGGAGCTCTTACACAAAATGCGTGAAGATTGGCTGGTAGTGTAATATTGTTTAGAGAAGATTAAGTTATATTCGCACATTATATTCGAAGATTAAGTTATATTTGTTATCTTCGATTTAGGATGCCTAGTAGCAGGAATTCTAAATCAGAACTTTTTTTTCCTGATAGGGAATATGTGCTGATTATGAAACATTCACTCATAACTGATGATTTGAGGTAGTCTTTTCCTGCTAGAAGCCAAAGCACAATACAGTACAATATGCTAGTACAGTGCAAGGTCTCATCCTAGGTACTTTTTTATTTTATTTTTTTTTATTTTACGTGAACCACACTTTGTTCCCAATAGAAAGGCCTTGTACAGAGAAATTCAGTCTTAACAAGAATCTTGATCATTACTTCGAACACATTCATAGAAGCTTTATTTGAAGCAGTAATAAGCAACAAGTAGATTATTTTTTGGTCTATAATTTTTAGACCGCCTGTAAATGGCCTGTATACTTTTGGCTAGGTGACAGTTTAAAAAATAAATCAATCATACTCAAACATGCAAGAAACTTTCGAGACAAACAAAATCTAGCTATGGTTGTCAAACCTAATTTTGGTGTGAAAACAACTGGAACTTCCTCTACAGTAGTAATAAACATCTGTCTCTGGAAATGTTTCCAGTTGGCATTTAACATCTATTTTGCAGCACTCTTGTCAATTTAAATGCATGCAAGCAGGATATGCAAAATAAATATTCACTCAAGAGAAAATGTATTTTATTCAGTCTGAACTAGTCTACCTAGACAAAATGTCAAAAGATTTGATGTTTAACAACGGATGTATCCATTATACAAAAAAAAAAAACATGCTAGTGAGCAATGCATCAAATAAAGTTTAAAAAACAAACAAACAAAAAAAAAAAACAGCACCACAAAGTATCTACATGAAAAGTGTATTTACATCTTAGAGACCATCCAAATCAGACCTCTACAGAATTATGAACATTTATTCGA
Source organism: Clarias pachynema (assembly GCA_030014365.1). Lineage (NCBI taxonomy): Eukaryota > Metazoa > Chordata > Actinopteri > Siluriformes > Clariidae > Clarias > Clarias pachynema. The sequence goes on from JAQMYL010000001.1 coordinate 21,718,592, forward strand.
CCCTTTCTAACCTAGTGTGATGATTATTTTGGTTACTGGCCACATGTTTTCCGTGCTCTGCTTTTGGTTACTTGCTATGGTGATAGAATCTCTGTCCAGCTTGTGGGTGGGAGAGGAAAGCGTGACGGGGGGCTGGCTGTGGAGAGCTCTGAAACGGGGCCTGGCAAATACACAGAAATTAGCGTTAAGCATATTAAATACATCTATCTAAATTATACATTTAACAGAATGAGTGAATGATATAAGGAGAATGAAAAATTTTCTGACATTATGGGTGCCCCGAGAAAACGAGTAATTTTTTTTATAAAAGAAAATTTTGAATGTGTGATAAAATAAAGCTACAAGAATAGACAAAGTATTGCTCAGTGAGCGCACCTTTGCAGTAGGAATCTGAACAGCCAATGAAGGTGTAGGAAGCAGTCCTGCAGCACTTACATGTAGAGCTTGGGCATGCATGGGCCTCAGGGCACCCTGTAACACATGCAGACATTCCTTTCTCATCAAGCAGCATACCTGATTAGCAATTTGTAGGATTTGTTTTTGTGTTTAAGTTTTTTCCCCACACTTTTTAACAGGATGAATGTCTCTAGTGGTCAAATACTCCATGAAATATAATTAGAAGGCAAACCGTATCACTTTCGCTGTAATTTCACATATAGTATATGCTACAGCTACACTACAGAAAACAACTGACAAGTTTTAATATGAAAACCAAGGCCCGGTGATGTTAGGTTAGCTACTGTATGAAGTTTGTCAGGCAATAGCTGCTACACACGAGGACTTTTTGCTGACTCACTGATTGAGCGCAGACAACACAACAATAATGCAGCTGTGTTAGCTTCAGTATTTTAGGTCAATGTTAAGTGTTTTTTTTTTTTTTTGGTTTAGTTCTAGAGCTTTATGAAACAGCACAAAAAAAACAAAAAAAAAACATAAGGACGTCAAATGGCAAGCCTTGACTTGTGTGCACGCAAGAGCATGCACGGGTTGCATACAGACTACTGTATACCAAAACAGCAAACCACATTAGTGCCCATTCTGAGAGATGTCAAAATAATTACTGTGAATAAACTTAAAAATAAAAATCTTACATGCAATAACAGGTCAGACACTTATCTAAAACAGGAACCACAAGGTCATGCAACGGTCCCCCTACTGTCACAAGTAGGTTTTTAAGAATGATGTGAATCCAGAAATCAAATGTTTTTACCGAGTCAGTGAAGCCAGACTGCTGATTGGCATGTTCAAGCTGCTTCTGTAGGGGAATACTGGCACTAGGGAGAAATCCTGTCAGAAGCAATAAAAAGCAGTTAACAACATAAGAGGTGTTGGAGAAAAACACAGAAAAAAAAACCCACCAGCATTTTGACAGCTAGAAGTAAGAAGTCAAGAAAGAATACATCATAATAACAATGAGCTTATGTCTACCTGGCTGGGCAGCAGCAAAGTGGCTGTGGACAGCATAACCCTGTGTCTGATGGGGCAGGTAGGGCATGGTCTGGAAAGTTGAAGCACCTTTAGACAGAGTAGTATAAATAAAAGGTTGCTGAGAGAGATCTGACGAGAATGGCCAGACAGAAAGGAAGTCAACAGTAACTGAAAGGGTACTACCATTTACCAAAAAAAAAGCATATTAGAAGATTCAACACTTCGACCCTTGAGGCAGATGGGCTACGATATCAAAAAGATGACATTAGGTTTCACTATATGGCTACAATGGACTCAAGCTACCAAAACTGGACTACTGAAAACCTTTTTAAAAATCACATCTGCAGAGGAATCTAGCACACAGACAGTGGAGTCAGAATTTGGTACCAGAGGAATGAACTGATGGACCCAACCTGTATTATGTTAATAGTTCACTCTGGTGGAGGTGGTGAAATGGTGTATGGAATGTTTTCGTGGCACACAGTGGGTCTATTCATATCATATTAATCACTGTTTGAATGCCACAGTCTGTACGAGTATTGTTGCTGTGCGTGAACATCTCTTCATGGCCACAATAAGTGTCTATAAGTAATAGACAATAGACAGTAACTAGTATGGATTAAAAAACTATTTGCCAGAAGAGTCATTATGCACACAACAGAAATGCAAGAAAAGCTGGCATGTGCTACTAAAATGCTCACCACAGATCCTCCAGTTGATAGAATAAAAAGAATCTAAAATATATACAAGTGTGTGAATAAACAAAGTAAAAAAAAAAAAAGTGGCTTAAAATCAAGGCACTTCAATGTGTGTTTAATAAGATTTACAATTTACAGTTACAGCATTACGTAAAGATTGCTTTAAGTCTTTTGCTTTAGAACTTGAATGTGGCGTGTCCAAAAGGTTTTGGCCTTTTTATTGTGTTTTATAGTTTTCTTGTCCTCCTTGATTGAGCTGCATATTTGTTTTTCCACACAGACACATTTTCTACTTTTTGAGATTTGACATATGCATTTGCAGCTATTTAAAAGACAGTACCCGTAAGCCTAGAGACCTGGCGCGCCTTCCTCTCCTTCCGAGGTTTGTGTGTGTGTGGTAATCTTCATTTCCTTGACATTTTGGCCACCAGAGTTTACTCCGAGAGGCTTTATACAGTACGTACCCGCCCTGATCTGCGTTCCTGAGAAGCTGATGGGGACCGATGCAGCTGGGCCGTAGGTGGAAGGGTGCTGAGTCTGCGTGACTGTGTACGCCTCGTGAACTGCAGGGCTGGCTGAAAACTGAGCATGCTCAGTAGAGCCTGCAGTGAAAGCAGGTTGACCAGGGAAGTGACGGCCCTAAATAACACAAATAACGATCGGTTAGAGATGTGCACACTGGTAATGTCAAGTGTATAAACCAGCTGTATGATGTATAGCAGCCTGTCTTTGAGAAAAATGGCAAAACAAATAAAAAGACTCACAGGGATACCGGGTGCCGGAAATAACTGTTTACCACGTTCTGCTAACAGACTTGCAGGCCTACTGTGACTCACAGAACTGCCTGAAAGACAGACACAGATACAAAACTTGAATAGAATTGAATGCCTCGATCAGATCATAACATTTGAAATATGTGTAGTTGAGTTTCCAGAAGCATGACTAGCAGCAGGTACAATACACCGCTTTAAAATCATTTCTTTACTATTTACGATAGTGATTTTGTCGAGTCCTCAATTGCCGACCAAGAAAAAGTTCAAAGGTCAACCATCAGCTGAAAATTTTTTCTTGGATTCTGAAGGGCAAGTATTAGAACATTATCCAAAAAAAAGGTTCAACAATCAACAGTGCTGGGTACAGCGATATGCCTATTGAAGAGCTAAAAACTAAACTTCGGATTAAACGCAGAGGACTGCCATCCAAGGGAGTTATGATCTTGCATGACACCGCACGTCTGCTCTGCAAAAATTTTATTCTGAGACGTTAAAGCATCCTCCCTATAGTCCTGATCCTGCTCTATTGGGCTTTGACCTGTCTGGCAGTCCTACAAGGTTGTTGAAATGATTGATGAAGAAATGAAACAGCGGTGCATTCGTGGCTCGTTTTTGTCTTGTCTAAAAATGTATTATAACAAACTCTACAGCCAGAGTGCGGATAATTTTTGACTCACCCACGCATTAGGTAAAACCATGAAACTAAATAAAGGGTTTTTAAAACCCACCTTGCAGGGTGAGCAGGTGCTGTCCTGAGTGCAGAGGTATGCTGGGTTGGTAACTGGCTGAAGTCAGTGTTGTGATATCACTGTCATTTAAATACAAAAACAAAAAAAAGTATGAAAACAGAGTTGCTGAGATTAGCAAACATTGCAGCATAAAATTATGATGCTGGCAAATCTACACCCACGCTTTTCCGCACACACCTTTGCTCCTTTCTTCGTCGCTTCTCCTCTTCATGAAGCACTTTTTTAAGTTGCAGGAATAGCTGATGTTTCTCCTCCTGCAAACCCTGCAGTTTCTCCCCCATCTTCTGAACCTGAAACACGGTACAGCAACGTCACAACACATTCTCTTGGCAACAGAAGCAGCTTTTTGGGGATTAAACATGCGTCATTGCTTGAGCAATACTTTTGGCAACTTCCAGCAATTCATGAGCGTACACTGAAAACCTGCAAACAATATTCTCAGAAAAAGTGGTCATTGTTTACACTCACAGAGCAGCTGCATTTTTATTGGCACTTTTATGGGCATTCTTTTCAGTCTATGAAAATAATTACTTAAAGTTGCTGTATGCAGGTTTTTTGTGCTTTAAAAAAAAGTTTTTTTTAAAAAGCCTGTTACAATCAACTCGTGGATGAACATTTCGTCGCGTAGGTTAATGGACGCTATACTCTTCCTCTGCTGTGAGCTGAGAGGGAGCTCCGAGTGTCAAGAAACACATTCAGGATGAATTCATGTTCCAAACCACATACTGCACACTAAGAAATATGCCTAAATAGTAATGAATGCAATGTTGTGGCGACATAATATTTAGTAGGATGGTATGCAATTTGCATAGCCCAAGTATTCCAGACTCACAACTACTTGGTATTACAGAATGAGGACTACAGTGGAACCTTGGATTACGAGCATAATTCATTCCGGAAGCAGGCTTGTATTCCAAAACACTCGTAAACCAAATCAAATTTTCCCATAAGAAATAAAGGAAACTCAAATTATTCATTCCACAGCCCCAAAAAATAAATACATCAAAATAATTAACACAAAATCTAAAGTAAAAATAAAACAAATTAACCTGCACTTTACCATTACAAAAAAGTACAAATAAATCCCAACAGATAAGTGTTTCCGTTTGTGCGCGCAGGCGGTGTGTGTGTGTGTGTGTGTATGTGTGTGTGTGTGTGTGTGTGAATCTAAAGTAAGCTCCCCTCTCCCCCTTCTCGTTTTACACAGTTACCCTTCCTCCACTCTTTTCGCACACACAAGTGCGCACACAATGGAAACACTGTTTTATCTGAAAAATAAACAAGAAATCTCTCTAATGACACTCGATTGAGCGACACACTA
>JAQMYL010000001.1:21724821-21737012 GCA_030014365.1 Clarias pachynema
GACTTTTAACGAGTACAAGTACTTTAGAAAATGTGGTATCGAGGCCGATACCCGATACCGGTATCGGTGCATCCCTAACATATTATAAACCATTCTATTCACTGCTGACTCAGTAATTACTTTTATGCAGTTATAAAGAAATCCTTTACACACTGTACCTTTCATTAACCCTGTAAATACAAAACATTATCAATTTACCTATGGCCCAATCCTTACCAGATTGGGGTTATGGACTATAGATTGTAGTTTAGCTATAACGATCAAAGTATATGTTTTTTTTGTGTGTTTTTTTTATGCTTTAGAAATTGACGAACAGAACATACTAAACTATTTTACTAACATGTTTTCCATTCAGATGTAATAATCACTAATTTCATAAACTGGAAAGAGATTCTTGCTATTACTGCATAGTTAACTGCATGCAAACCAAAATCCCAGTATGGACCTCTGCAATTATCTAATCGCAAAAGGCTACAATTTATAGCAGGTAATATGTGCACAGTTAGTCATTTAAGTATAGTTTGTCAGTAATTTAGGTATTTGCTAATATTTGATTTTTGTGCCATTACTTACTTTGAACCTAGATAAATACATTAAAATATTAAGTAGTACATTTAATAGTTACATATCACAGTGTAAATAATCACTATGAAATTTTGACAAAAATAGTGCTAATTCTTGCAAAGCCATAAAGACAACACACTCAGCCCTTGTGTACAATGCTGCATCTACTGTCTTCATGTCTAATATTCTCACCTGCTCTTTTGTTTCCTCCAGTGACATTCTTTCCTCCATCTCTTTTGTCCTTTTCCTTTCTTCTTCCTCTTTCATCTTCTGCTCCATCATTTTGTCCACTTCTTCCTCCTCTGCAAGTAAGTAAAAAAGAAATATAAAAAAGAAACTAATTAAAATCCAGGTAGTGGTAAGTGACTTGTTGTGAATTTACATATGAGGATTGTCAAAAGCAGGGGCACTAGGGCCATGGTCTAAGGCAAAACAGATTAACTTTGGTTAGTAGTGGCTTAACAGATAAGGCTATAGGATTTAAGCTCTAATAGGATCAAGTTGCCACTGTTGGGCCCTTGAACAAGGCCCTTAACCCTTTCTGTTCCAGGGGTGCCAAATGCAGGCACTTTGACTCCATTTTCATAACAAACAGGGATTAAAAAAACAAAAAAATAATAATTTCATTGTGCTGTAATGTACGGTGATATGCAATAGTCTTAGGCATTGAATTATAATGTTTGCATTATATTAATTTTCAAGTTATGTTTAGAAATAGTGAATGATTTTGTACTTAATAATGGTAACCATGTATAACATGTCTAATCCATTTGCACAGTACTGTATATGCGACAAATAAAACCTTTGTCGTCGTCTTCTTTCACACAAGAAAGTTTTTAGTTTCAGGTTTTTAGTTAAAAAAAAAAAAAAAAAGTCTGTTGACATCTTGATCGGAGATTGAGGATATTTCCATTCCACACTCTGCCGTTTACTCTCAGGCTCATAGAGATTAATCCATGTCTCGTCTCCAGTAATGATTTTAAGGGAACTTTCACCCCCCCAAATGTATCTAAAATCAAAATATGGTTTGCAGATTTTGAAACAATTGTGTTTGTGCTCTTACGTGAGCTGTTTCCGCACCAGAAAACCAAATCACTGCACGCTGCTTACTTTCTGCAAATCACAAGCGGGGCATGCATTTTTGCTCACACTACGGTTACAAAAGAATTGATGTGAAACGTTCACACCTGCACGGCAGTGAATGAGGAGACAGTAGCCTTGATTGGAAAACGTGAATAAGACAAGGCAGCCAACTGGAGTGTGGATTATTTTTAATGAGCATTCTGTCGGTCATGTACCACCAACATACACTCTACAAAATTATTTGTCCAAACCTGCAACGATATTTTGTCTAAATACATATACTTCAATATAGAGTTGGTCCACTTTTCTACACTTCTTAGAAGGCTGTCCACAAGATTTGAGTGTTTTTGGGAATTCATGCCTATTTATTTTGTAGAGCATTTATGAGGTCAGACACTGATGTTGGACGAGAAGGCTAGGCTTGGCTTGGCTCTCCGTTCCAGTTCATCCCAAAGGTGCTCAGTGGGGTTGAGGTCAGGGCTCTGTCCCGGCCAGTCAATGTCTTTATAGTCCTTGCAATGTTCACTGGTGTAGTAATGCTGGAATAGAAAAGGCCTTTCGCCTTTTCTAAAAATGTATTTATCTGGTTACACAAAGTTGGAAGCAAAGCATTGTCCAAGATGTTTTGGTATGCTGAAGCTAGATTGCCCTTCACTGGGCATAAGGATCCTGACTGAAACACGAATTCAATAATTAACAGGTTTGCTTAAATACTTTAGTCCATTTAGTGTATTTAAGGGTTAGCTTGAGACCTTCTGCATGAGTTAGATTTATTTTGTTGAGACCTGGCAACTAGAGATCCACTGAGATTCTGAGCATGGTCACTAATTCTATATAATCTGTATTATTGTTAAATACTTCTTAGTGTAACTTTACTCTGGTGTAAGAAGATAAAGTAAGAATCTGTTAGTGCGTACTCTACCTTGTCTCTTGCGCTCTCTCTCCCTCATGATGTGTTTGTGTAAGGCTCTGGCCATGGCGTTGGACAGTTTCGGTCTCTCCAACAGAGCAGGCATGGTGACGGGGAGCGGAGGGGCCAGCTACACACACCAAACACACACACACACACACACAGTTGACCATCAGAACCACACTCAGATACCAAACACAGTCCGGAGTTTATATTAGTCTAGCCATTATTATTGTACAAACACTGAAAATGACTTTTATGAAGCAGAAAAACAGAGCTTGCGCACTAAAATACAATTATCTAGCGATTTCTGCTTTAAAAAAACAACAACAACAAAACAAATACATATAGCACGAGAACTTTCTTCCGGTTTTTATTAAACACCAGAAATACCTCCTTCTCCTTTATATGAACTATAAATGTACAGCTTGATGTTGCTCGGGTGTAGCTTTGAGTTGTTATGGGGTCGGTGTATAACCACTTCCGGCATCACATCGAATGTCTCGTTTCCTCTTCCGGTGCAAGCTAGACAAAGTAAAAGACTGAACGCAACGTCGTCTTGTGAGAAATCTGTACGCTTGTTAATAAAAAAAAATCTTAAAATAATAATAAAAAACAATAATTAAATATTGCTAAATAAAGTAACGTAAATGTTATATTTATTATATTTCGACTTTATTCGTTACTAATTACAGTCGCGCCATCTACTGGACAATAAACGGTACTGCGCAGCTGCCGTCAGAAATATCACAGACGCCATGTTTCAGTACTCAATCCCTCTGTAGCTGAACAAATCAAACATATAATATACTCCTTACCTTTATCATGTTTTTAAGATTTACAGTGTTTTATTGGTTAATTTTATTGGTCAAATTGTGCATTTAGCTCCATCAGGGGGAACATAATCTCTCTACATGAGTAAAAGAAAGGTTTTGTCTGTACTGTACGTTGGTCAGAACTCGCTCTTTCGATGATATATTTACGTTTCATACATTGGAGGACCCGAAACCAGTCTCAGGAAAAAAATAAAATAAAACTCTCTCTTACCCAGATTTTGTCATAGCATCACGCAAGACTGGCTGGACAGAATTTAATGAAACTTAAGTATTAAACAGTACTTAGGTATTTGCCTAAAGTTTAACCTGCACCATAAGGGAAATCAAAGCGATGTTATGAACAGTTATGTGCTGGATTTAATATTCTACTTTAAAATAAGATATTAATAAGCTACTTGCTCAATGTAGACAAATACCTGTACCAAACCAATAGATATTCATTAGCAAAGCTAAACTGAATATTTTTTACTGTGATTACTTAATATTACCACAGCTGAAATAACAGCATAGTGAAGTGTTATAAGTGAATTTTTACACGCTGGAGTCATTTTAAGACAAAATCTAATCTTTATCCGATTTACTTTTTCGATTTATCATCTGTGATTCGCTCTCCGATTACGGAACAGAAAGTGTATTTGGATGACAACGAAAGAAGTACAACTTAGCATGTACAAAGCATAAACTTAAACTTGTCTCTATCCTCTCTTTCCCATTGACTGTAATAAGATGAAATGAGAGTAAATTCAAAATCTTGCCATTACAATTTTCAGGATCCATCTACATGTACGTGGGCTTCAACCTGAAATAATCAAATCACTGATTGCATAACAGCTGATCAGCTTATTTTTACCTTTAAACTTTTTAAACTACCATTAAACATTTTTAGCTTTTGATTTTATAAACTCTTTTCCTGTCAAGGACGACCACTACAGCTATTATAAAAATAAAGTTAGTCATCATTCAGTCATTTGCAGATGATAGCTTGAGGTGAGACTAGAGACATAGAGGGATGGACTGGAGAGAAGAGACATGAAGATCAGTAGGAGCAAGGTGGAGTACATGTGTGTAAATGAGAGAGGGGGTCGGGGAAAGGTGCAGTTTGCAAGGAGTAGAGGGGAAGAGTGAAGGTAGAGGAGTTTAAATATTTAAGTTCAACTGTCCAAAGCAATGAGGAGTGAGGTAGAGATATGAAGAGAAGAGTGCAGGCACGGTGGAGAAGTCCATCAGGGTTTGGAGACGTTGCCGCTGATAAAAAGACAGGAAGCAGAGCTGAAGATGCTGCGACTTGCTTTGGGAGTGACAAGAATGGACAGGATTAGGAATGAATATATTAGAAGGACAGTGCAGGTAGGATGGTTTTGGGACAAAGTTGCCAGAGTGGCCAGTTTAGATGGTTTTGACATATGCAGAATAGGGATTAGGGATATATCAGTAGGAGAATGTTAGAGATGCCAGGCAGGAGGAGAAGAGGAAGGCCCGAGAGGAGGCTTATTGATGTGGTGAGGGAGGACATGCAGGAGGTTGGTGTGACAAAGTAAGATGGTAGACAGAGTTCAGTGCATCTAAATGCACTGCTCTAAACAGGTTGTTGATTTTTCTCTGCAGTGTCTCTGAGCCACTAACAGAGAGAACACTGTTTTAATTGGTTATAAAGCTTTTAAGTTGTCATGTCTTCAGTTTTAAGACATGAAGATAAGCTGTTCTGGAATACTTCTTGCAACAAGTTATCAAGTGTATTTGCAAAACCCATCAAGTACTATGAAGAAACTGGCTCTCATGAAGACCATCCCAAGTGAGCAAGACCAATACTTACCTCTGCTGCAGAGAAGATCATTTAAAGTTACCAGCCTCTAAAATCACCAACTAACAGCACCTTAGATTAGAGCTGTTATGAAGGCTTAACTGTAGCAGACACATCTCAATATCAACTGTTCAAATGAGATTATTGCATAATTTGGATTTCTTCAGAATTGTTTTACAACATAGAAAGAAATAGAAATCAGGAATGACCATATAATTAAAAGGTGCATCCAAACTTTTGACTGGTACTGTACATACGTACCTAATAATTTGTATTGGGTTTAACACATTATAAAAACCAGGAAGGATAGTGCTGAATCATCAACTTTGTGGAAGAAATGGGGTCAGTGTGTTTCCATACACAGATAATATAGAGAACTCACAGGATTAGGACTAAACAGCTGTGACTTATTAGTGAGGGAAAAAAACCCCCACAAAATTGCTAAGGAGAATAAAGATTGAACTTCTGAGCAATAGAAAGGTCACATGATGGGTGCATCAGAGGAAGAGGGGGAAACAATGCTCCGATCATGCACAGTGGCCACTGTACAAGCCTCTTGAGGCTGTGTCAAGATCTGGGGTTCCTTCAGTTGGTCAGGTCTAGACTCTCAAACATTATATTGCAATAAAATGGTCAGCTGAATGATCAGGTTATCCAGGTGTTTTCTTCCCATATGTGTATTATAATAACATATAAAGCATTTAACACAGGCAAATTTACTCAATAGATATTCATGTGAACTAACTACAGATTCAGCATATGACACCAAATAATTAGCTAGTTTAGAAACCAACTGAACTAAAATTGGCATGTTATGCTTCCATGCTTATTACAGGGAAAAAAGGATCAAATCAGTATTTTATATTAGAATAGTTTAACAAAAGTTAATGTTCACGCAAGAAAATTGAGCGTGGCAATTCAGAGACTTTAACCATGGTTGTAGGTAAATTTGGTCAAAGATACTGATCTCCTGGGATTGTCACCACATTTAGTAGTAGAAAAAGGTTTTCATTCTGATCATTTATGTGAACTAAAACTTCTTAGGAACCAGTGTAAGGATCTACCCAATGATCAACTTCAAAGCACTTTTTCACTCTGGATAAGAGCATCTGCCAAATGCCAAAATGTACCTGCATGATTTTATCTACTGGCCCTATGACAGGCTGACTGGGTAACTAATTCCTATTAACTAGAACCTCCTATTAAAAGTGGAGGGTATATTTAAATACAAAAAGGTTATGCCTCAATTTGCCAATTGTAACAGATCAGAAAAAATACATTTCACTAGAGACATGCAAGTAAACTGAACTAACTGAATTGACAAATATTTATTCCGTTAATAAGCAAAAGATTACAAATATCCTCAAAAACTTCAATTACTACTTATTGGCTCATTTTATGTACATTAATATAGAATTACAGTCTCAAAAATCCAAAATACCTCAAATAAACTTGGGTATGGTATCTAAACTGAATTTAGAATCTGGTCAATACTGCACTAGAAAAGCTATGGCACTGTTTTTAGGAAGAAAAGGAACAAGGTTAAACACAGACATGCTGTTAATACAGTGCACCAAGTTTATTTGAATAAAACCCAACGCAAATTACCAATTAAAAAGATCACAAAGCACACTACACTTTAAACTTGTCAAAAATAAAAATTGGCTTCTCTGAAGCCATGTTGTTGTTTTTTTTCTCGTTTAAAAATACCTCAGAAATGAGTAAATGCAAAGCTGAACACAAGGTCATGAAACTACCAGACTACACAAAACACTTCAGAATTCTCCCAGAGCAAATCCTGAGAAGCGCCACACACAATTCGCCCCGAACGGTTAAACAGTCTTCTGCTGCCCCTTCTTTCCAATAAGAGATTTGTGAATGTGAGGAATGACACCTTTAACACAAAAGAATAATCAAATCAATGCAAAATATGCAGGTATTTATATTTCAACATTTATTTCACAATTTGCAGTCCATATTTGAAATCTAACTAAAAAGGCATGGATTAGTAGTTTTAAATATTGTATACACAACTTACCACCACCAGCAATTGTTGCTTTGATAAGCGAGTCCAGCTCCTCGTCACCTCTGATGGCAAGCTGCAAATGGCGTGGAGTGATACGCTTCACCTTCAAATCCTTGGACGCATTCCCCGCCAACTCAAGGACCTTAACGCAAAAGGAAAAGCTGCTGAAGCATGCTGAATCAAACAGGTCAGTGTAATCAGAAGAAATTTGACTTCTAGGCAGCTTGCCACTACTCTCCATATGGCAGCGTCTTCTTCACACTCAACCAATTTCACTACTGGAGATTTGAAGTCTTTATTCTGCATACTTGTGCGTATTTAAAATACTTGCACCCCAGTGGATCCATGATTGAGCAAATGCTGCCGAAAAGCACTTTCATTTCCCCAAATTCTGAGGATGTGCAAAATGTGAACACAAGACCCATCACCGTGCCAGGCATTATTTGTTGACCATTTGCATGGAGTCTACAACCCCATCACCAGGAGTGCATAATGCACGTGCAAGACCACTAAAGTTTACAGGGAATAAAAGGCACAATTTGCATAGAACCGCAGGTAGTGATAAAAATTTGCTCTTAAAGCCTCACCTCAGCAGTCAGATACTCGAGGATTGCAGCACTGTAAACAGCTGCAGTGGCTCCTACACGGCCATGACTTGTTGTTCTGGATTTAAGGTGTCTGTGAATACGTCCAACAGGGAACTGCAAGGCATGCAAGACAAGAGGAGAATATGTTTAAAGCACATTACGAGATTCGTGTAATATGGCTTAAGATGTATTCGGCTTAGTAAATTTGTGATGCCCAGAAATTTGTATATCCATTAAACAAGTTAAATAAGTTAAGTTTTGGGGGCACTTACAAGATAAATACAAAAAAAAAAAAAAAAAAACATGACCCGTGACAAATCAGAAGTATTGGTGAGATTAATTTATTTAAAGCGTGCAAAAATCAAGCATCCACTAATAACCCTAATTGACCTATATTTGCACACACAGCAACCTCAAAAAATTTACACACTAATAAAATAGTATGCTGTATATTTTCTAAACACATGTATGAAATATATACATGTATATAAAATATATATACACAAAACATAATACATATACACATTTCTCTTTTCCTGAAGTGTGTACACAGTGTATGAACACACTTGTTGCAAATTTACTTTTCTTTTTTAATCTGTAAACTGGCTGCTGTAACGTTACACTTTAGCATTAATAGATTGCTCAATCTACATATTTTTTATATACATTATTTTTCCTTTTAACTGATTTTGTTGAAGCAGGGTTGTTTCCGCATGTATGTACTTTGATTACACGCCACAATTTGTAATTGCAACTACATGTCTTGTCTATTAGGTGACTACCATTGCTACTGGATGTTTAAAACTTCCTTCGGGAACCATAAAGAATCTATCCATCCATCTTTATACCCGCGGCCTTATGCAATTCTATTCGGATTAAAGAGTGCTCGATGGTCTCGGTGTTCCTCCAACACCAACGACCGCCGGTCACGTGACCAAGTACACCTTTCGGAGATGTTCGGAAATGTTCGTGCAAAAAAAAAAAAAACATAGTAAAAACTTCCAGGTTTATGATAGTGTTATATTAATGCACTGATTTTGGTGGATATATATTATATAAATCTTTTTAACCAAGATTCCTCTCATTGTTTAAACAGTCAACAATTAAAATGATTATACATGCATTTTTACTCTATGTGGTAATATATAAGCCAAATACATCTTTAAGAGTCGAAATGAAGAAGCGCGAGAAGCCGCGATACAGACCTGCAGTCCTGCCCTTTGTGAGCGCGAAACCGCCTTGGCTTTCGCCTTGCCCGAGTCCTTTCCAGCTTTCCCTCCTGCCTAAAAAAAATAATACAAGAGAGTGCATTTTAATACATAGTCACTAGTTAACATTCTACATGCGGTGCTTTGAGTCGTGAATTTACTTAAAACGTGTTACTAAACGAACGGCAGCGTAACACACACGTCCTTGGCCTGCAGCAAACAATTCACGTTAGCTTCAATGCTAACTGACGTTAGCTAAAATAAGCCGGAGACAATAGCATGTAGGCTAAAACCGCCAAAGAACAGAAATATTACAAGACGCGGGTAAACTCTACAAATTTGTTCTAATGTAAAAATACGAAACGAGCACGAAGAAAATAATTTCATTACCATTTCGTAAATCTATTTCTAGTAAAAAATCGTCCAGACAAATGCAGAAGGTCTCGGTTTGAAACAGGCTTCCCGCCTTCAGTTGGCTATATAGAGAGAGGCAGTACATCCGGGACACAGCGCTCACGAAGCAGCCAATCAGCTTCGTCGTCTTGTCGCGCGGCGGTAAGGCGCGTCGTCATGAGAACCAGACAGACCAGTGTATCGTGCTAAAACGTCTTAAAATGTTATTACTGGCACAGCTAGAATTTAATATTTGTTTGTTTTATTGACATTTAATGTGTGTTTATTAAACCCTATCTAACAAGTTTGTTTTTGGTTTTTAAAATATTTCAGCTTGCTTAATGAAACAGGTTTTGGTTATTTCATAATATATAAAGCTCAGTAACTTGATTCAAGCTAACATCAATAACAAACATGAATGCTGGATATCTGTTTTACTGAGATGTGTGAGAAAATAGAGATAATACACACTTCTGTTAATCCCTCAGTGGGGTGCTAGAGAATAGCAAAGAATAAATAGTAAAGTATATTTAGTATCAGACAAAAAAAAAATGGACACAAGCTTGGATTTATTTTCTACATTCTACAACGATATGATACTGGACTATAAAATAGGCATTAGGTAATTAAGTAATAACAACATGAAGGGTGGCTGTTCTGGGATAGTTCTTGCAACAACAGTATTGTCACTTTTTATTTATTTATTTTTTTTTTTTTTTACAAAACCCATCAAGCACCATCATGAAACTGGCTCTTATGAAGACCATCAGCTGACCTCTGCTGCAAAGGAGAAGTTCATTTAGAGTTACCAGCCTCAGAGATCACCAATTAAGAGCACCTCAGATTAGAGCTATTAATATGTTATTGAAATAATAATTCATATTCTGCACATATCGTTTACTGTTACACATCTACACAATTTTTAATAAATATGCCATGACTTATTTCTGCATTTTATGATTCAATCATGATCCACAAATTTAAACAGGCTTAAAAACTGATTAAACAACACATCGGTCACAAATTAGACTGTTATTGTGAAGTGATTATATGCCTGACAGCCACACCAAGACCATTTCACACCTCTTTATTCAGCTCTCAAGAAGTGTGAGTCTATTAGCATAAAGGAAAAATTAGTAAAAATAAATAAATAAATAAAAATAATCTTTTTATGATATTGGTTATCATAAAAAGAATTGGTCTCGAGCTTCTGGGGCCATTAAATAATGCAATTAGATAATAATTGCACTATTATGCGTATTTAATTCTCTCAACAATTTCCATTATTTTATAATTGGGTAAAAATACAAGAAATAATTCAGAGTCAGAGGTTCTTTAATGCAATAACTTAAAGCTCCACAAGGTGGCTGCAGGCGCCATTGTGTGTGAAGCTATTCTGCACCTGCTGCAACTGAAAAAAGCAAATGGCTGAGACCTGGAGTATGAAATTGACCTGAAGCCATGGTCTTTTTTGGGAACAGGATTTCATTTCATATATCAAATGCTTTAGCAGCATTAATCGACAGAAACAGGGATGTTTTAACCTATTTAGCATATACATACACCGATCAGCCATAACATTATGACCACCTGCCTAATATTGAGTAGGTCCCTCTTTTGCTCCCAAAACAGAGATATGTGTTCTGACACCTTTGTATCAAAACCAGCAATAACCTTTTCCTCAATTTGATTACTACACAGGCCAGCCTTCACTCACTGGGTAAGCCCTGACCACCCATGTCCTTTCTTGGATTACATTTGGTAGGTCCTGACTACTGCAGACCAGGAACATTCCACAAGACCTGCAGTTCTGGAGTTGCTCTGACCCAGTCCATTTGCCATTACTATCTGGCCCTTGTCAAAGTCACTTATGCTTTTCCATTTGTTTCTGCTTTCAACACATTGACAGAAAAAAGGTTCACTTGTTGCCTAACATATCCCGCCCACTTAAAGACGCCAGGGTAGCGAGATATGGAAATGTGGCTATTGTGAGAAATACAAATTGTGATGGCTAGAGAAACTCCACAGGAGGAAAGAAAACCAGTGAACTGGCGCCAGTGCTGTGTAGTCTGATCCGAAAGAAGAGCTTTTGTAGCTCAAATCGATGAAAAGATTAATGCTAAAGGGTTAAAGCCTATATAGCCAAAAGTTTGTTGACATCTGACCATCAGATTAATATGTGCTTTTTGAACACCTAATTCCAGATGGAGTGCCATTTTTTGCATAGAAACATTTGCTCTTTTTGTAAGGATTACATATGCTCCTTCAGGTACAAAAGCAACAGAGTAAAGTCAGGTTTCTAGTTTGTCCCAAAAGTGTTTATTGGAATTAAGGTCAGGGCGTTCAGGGCACTTAAATTCGTCTTTGTGGTGTCAGTTTGAGAAAAAAAACTACATATGGGTGTGATGTACTTTTTATCATATAAAGAAATGACACAGTGAACGAGAGTGTATATCTTCACAAAGTGTTTGGATTTTGAAAGCAATTGCTCAAATATCACCACCTGCCTGATTTGACCAAAGTTACCTTGTACAATTCATGAGTACTACTTACAATTACATCAACATTAAGTTTTTACAAACCTCTTATACTTAGAGCAATGTACCAAAAGTTAAACCAGTAAAAACGTCAGCATGCTATAACTCTTCCAATGTATTGCTCAAGTCATGCTTAATACAATTGAATTAGTCATTGTTCTCCTTTATGTATACAACCCCTGGCAAAAATTATGGAATCACCCCTCTCAGAAGATGTTCATTCAAATGTTTAATTGTGTAGAAAAA
>JAQMYL010000001.1:21737806-21753246 GCA_030014365.1 Clarias pachynema
ACATTTGCATAATCATTATGCCCCTTAGACTCTTTTGACCCATTTCTCTTCATCGAAAAATGTAAAAAAAAAAAAAAAATTAACACATGATCTGAGGGAATGGAAAGACAAGTCTTTCTTTGTCTCATGACTTTTTCAAGAACTGAGGGTGAACATAAAAATGTAAACCTCAAGAATGCATCGATATCATGTATCCACTAAGGAATAGTTTGTACCCTTGCAACGAGAACAGCTACAGTCCGTTTTGCAATATTCTCCTACAAAAACTAAAGTGTATCTAAAATAATATACTACTGAAGCTACTTGGTCCTGTGACTTGGCTCTGATTTGGTCTATAGCATCTTATGAATGATGCTGCATCGAAAACTCATGTCAGATTTCTCAAATAGATGAACATGCAGACAAACAGTCAGAATGGCAGAAAAGAAAGCAAAAAAGAAAAAAGACAATCATCTGTGATGGGAATATCACACACTTATGCTTGACCTGATGTTAAGACTTCCCACTGAGATGTGACTTGACACACACATGCTAGAGCCCTCCTCCTGACTAAACCTCCTAAATAACCCCTGTCTGTCTCTGTGCAACAGTTAGAAAATGACCCTTCATGGGCAATCTCCTCAGTAGGCCAACACCTTTCTAAGGCAGGGACAATTATATTTTAGCATTTAAAGAAATATACAAGACATCAAATATCTGTTACTTTTCATTCCAGGTCATAACAGGGTGCTCGTCTCAGCATGAAACAGTAATTGCTGCTTTCTTCTAAAGCAACCAGGCTTCAATGATTCATGTTCTGACTAAACTCAGGTCATTCTATTTTTGCAAGATCATGTTATTTTGACTTCAAAATCAAGGGTTATATGCTGCATATCCGCAAATTCAGTGCAATCTATTCATTGTAAGAAAAAAAAAGCCATTTCAAACGATAAGCATAATACATACTGTAATATTCTACAGACCGATCACTTTTGCTGTTATTTTTGTTATATATACCTGACTTTGTTGGTTAAAGAAAGAAGCCAGAAAGGCCAGGTCCTTCATCTTCATGGCTTAAGAGATGGTATTGACCATACTCTCTGCAACAGACCCTGCATCCTGTCTCATGTACTCGGTAGTGTCTGTAATGATTGGGTAGTTCAAAATAGTACAGTGTTTTTTTTTTTTATCTTTATGAACCTTATTTTGGAAGTGGTGGGCAGTTGTGGGGTAAAACACTGCATAAGTTGCTTCTCTTATGCCCTGAAATATGTTTAAATATAACAAACTTTCTTCTGTCCCAATTTTACACAGCTGACCTAACCCAGAAAAGACTTGCTATGTTGTATCCACACAACTTGTTCTGTGCTCATAGTTTAGCAAGTACAATGTACAAATACTAGGTTGAGTTATTTACTCAGCTAATACCATGATCTGGAACATTTCCTCTATGCAAATGCCTACTGCATTGAATAAAAGATCCTTTCTATACCATTAAATACTCACTGAAATATCAAATTATTTTTGCAATATTTTTGCAATTTGGAATTCTGTGTCTCAGTTCTTGTGGATATACAGTATACAGTATATATATCAAATTATATCACATGAGATTGGATACTATTAAAAACATTCTCATTTCTGGAAACAGTACATTCTGATGGCTGATGTGATGAAATAACTTGTGAAAGCAACAATCTACAATCTTGCCTATCAGTTACATCATCCATCCTTGAACAAGTTCTTCCTCAAAAAGAACACATAATTTGTCCAAATAGAAGGTCAGGGTCAAGTGTAAAGAAGCTCCAGAGCAGTGATAGGCATAATGAATACCATTCATATACATATGTACAGTAGATCTCAAATCGATCATATAGGAAATCTAATATGAATCTTAAATCATTCAACTGCACGTGGGAGTCCCAGGTTCAGCTCCTGCCAACCTTTGGTTGCTTCAGGAAAGGCATTACAGTGCAACACCTGTGCCAAATCAAACACATGGAAAAAGCTTCTGCTGTGATGACCCCAAATGGGATGAGCTGACAAGCAAGAAATGTTCAGATGCTCTCTAAATATTTACTAGACAGCAAATGGATGATAGCTTAATGATGGCCCATATACAACTATGGAACTCTGTCTCTCTGCCAGAACACAGACTCAATGATGCTTGATAAGTCTGTGTGTCAAGCATGAAATGGATGTGTATGAAAACATGACCTTGAACATGACTATGCCACTTTCTCACCACTGTGTACTTGTTGTTGCTGTTACTGACCCTCAATGAGCCATATTTGTCCTGCTCTCTGGACATGGTCTTTTTTAACAGCAGTTACATAATGGGAATTAAATGTCTTTGTTAAAATCGTCAAAAATGTCAGCCAATACGATTAACGTCAGATTGGATGTTTTGCATTAAAACAGACCCAAATTCACAGAGACAGAAGTGGAAATGGGAAACTAAAGGTAATCCAGATGAAGTGACCCAATTAGAGTCTGACTGAAATAAGCTAGAAACAATATGTGTTAAGTCACTAATCATTATTTGTTCACCTTAAGTCTGTGTTTAATATATTACTTGATAATTTCAGGGTGACGCAGTGGCTTAGTGCCACGCACCTCCAGGGGTTAGGGTTTCATTCTGTGTGTGTGGAGTTTTCATGTTCTCGCCGGGATTGGTGGGTTTCCTCCAGGTAATCCAGTTTCCTCACAGTCCAATGACATGCAGATTACGCTGATTGGTGTTGTCAAATTGTGTGTGTGAGTGTGTGGTAAGTGGATGTGTGTCCTGCGATGGATTGGCACCCATGATATACCCCCCCCCCCCCTTGTGCCCGAATTTTCCTGGGGTAGGCTCCAGGCTTTCTGCGATCCTCAATAGGTTACACAATACAGAACAATGAAGGAATGAATAATTTCATTTTCACATTTTACTATAATAGGAGCATTCCAATAAAAATGTAATGCTGCCTTAGTTTCCTTCAAAGTAAATGAGCACATAGCAAATGGACAACTGACTTTGGACACCACAATGTCACATTGTAAAAAGGATTTGATATTTTTAACTAGTGTAACCTGGCACACACAGAATCTGTTCTACGAAGTGGCCACGTTTATATGTCCCAATCAAGGTTTTACTAAAGGTCAGTGCAGGACCAACGCCCACAAAACCATCATCACCAAACACCACAGCCAAAAACTTTCAGGGCCAAGGATTCAGTTCATCCCAGGACAGAATGATTCATAGTTCAATTCCTAAATGGACAGTAAACAGGATGCCATCGAATGAGAAGGTTAAAAGAAGCAACACTTTAGTCATTCACATACACAATGTACCTTATATATTTTCTTCAAATGCTCAAAATAAACTGAATCAAATATACACAAATTAAGTTTTATAGGGGAAACCAGATGCTTCCACCAGGATATCTAAGAATCAGTAATGAACAGGAATATCACAGTTTGTTCGGGTTCTCTGTGGCCCACTAAGCACAAGGTGTTGTAGATTTTTATATTTCTTTCTACCTGGAACTGTAAACCCTATACCACTGTATCTGTGCATCAATTTAACACCGGAGATTTTGCTGCATAAATTCATATTTAGAGATTATTTAGAATTATTTAGATTATTTAGAAACTAACACTATGGTGCATAGAAATTCCAATGAATTCAATGTCAAAAATGACCTCCATTAAACGGTCATGACCAAGGATCGATTTTATACTCCTAGAGATGCATACATACACTGGTGACGCCAAGCAATCTGTCCTGGACATCTTGCTACTTTACAAGGACAGTACAGCCTGTATGGAAGCGTATTCATGGGGCAATATATTGATGAACAGCATGTTCCTCACAAGTATTTATGCATTTAAGCAGTGGTGATGAAATTTGAAGTGATTGCCTCAGGCTTTGTGCACTTCTGATGAGGGTTATGCATAAGTAGTGTGCTTTATGTTTTGCATATTTAAGGACAGGACAGAGACAAAAAGTGGTATACAGTATATATGAAAATGAAATAAAATGGACATTTACTTTATATTCTCTTCATTACTGATCATTCTATATCTCCAGAGCAGTAGTGAGCTGCTCAAGAATGATAGTGTTGTTTTGTTAGATTAGATTACCTTCGTTCAGAAACCTATCAACATGACTTTCAGAGAACTTGTCGTGTGTGAAAGCGAGGAAGGGGTGATGTCCTTCCACCTCTGTGAAAGTGCTGCATAGTTTGGCAGGCATAATGCTAAATCAGCAGCTATGTATTACAGCGGGGCAGTTTGACAACAGCTGCTGAGCGCACACGCACACACACACACATACATACAAATACACAAGCATGTTTTACTGTCTTTGTGGGGTCATTAATTAATACTTCAACTAAATAAAAACATATCAACGGCTAACCCTTAAGACAAAGGTCAGAGGTGTTTGCAAATTTTGCTTTTTTTATTTTTTATTTTCGTGTATTGCAGGTAGTATGGGGACGTTTGGTCCACACATACCCACATTCACACACACACACACACACACACACACACACACACACACAAATGTCAACGCCAGCGCGTATGTTTGTGAATCAGTTTCAATTCCTATAATGATATCACAGATGCCAGACTTCCTATTCAAGGTGAATTGCAGAATCTCATAGGTGTAGAGATTTTGCATTCGCCATTTGAAAAACTAATTGCGCAGATGTTGTTTTATGTTTTTCATTCAAGACCACAAGAACTGACACACTTTCACAAGCTCAAAGTTCATAGTCCACCATTCTGTAACAGCTGGAGACCTTTAAGCAGTGACGTACATAGTGGCAAATATTGCAGGACAAAAAAGAGACATATTACTACTATTAAAAAAAAATCTTTCCATACCGGTTGAAAAATAAATCATTTGCTCTGAGACAACTTGTAAAAAAATATTGATAAATCATCCCTCCATATAAGTGCATAAGGTGTGTATACCTGTATGTATATCTCTGGGGATACTCTTCTTTGCAATACCGATACCTCATAATGTTATCTTTGCTCTTACGAGGTTATCGATGTCTTTACGGGGTTATCCATGTCCATATCCTGTGGTCTTTGCTGCTTTCACTTTTTCATATCCAATAACTGCTTTGTCCTGAACTTGCTTCCTCCTGACAGGATCAGGTTTGATGGTGTTCTCAGATCTGGAACTACTTAACTAGCATGAGGATATGTTTTTGACAGAAACTACAAAGAAAGTCAGTCTCGATAAGGGAATCTACTCACTGGTGTAGATGCAAATGTAAAATTCTGGGTATATTCATGATCCAGAGCCTATTGCCGGTAAAGCTGGGTGCAAGGCTGGAAACCCCTGTGTCGACAGTCCATCACGGGGCACTGTACATATAAGTCAATTTAGAGTCGACAATCCACCTACTAGCTGGAGAACCCATATTGATGTACAGGAGAGTCCAGTTCAGGCCAAAAGTCTCAATACAACTTATTGTATTATTGCCAAGTCTATCTAGCATAATGAACTGGTTTAGCTAATGGATGGATATGTGGCAGGACTTTTACTTACTGAAGCCGGTGTGTCCACCTCTGCACAACAAGGCTAAAACTAGTGAATTTTCATGTGAATTGTGAACTTCTGAGAAGCAATCCAACAGGCATGAATTTAGAAAGTGACACCAGACTACTGATTGTTGTATACAAATTATTGTTATTGTCTTGATTGCACTTTTTTCTAAATACTACTGTATATGTAAAATTCTGCATTACTTTGTTCTCTTGTGAGTATTCATTTGTGGATTTATTGTCCTCCTACATTTATCCTCAGCACTTGTTTTTAGGTAGATTGGTGGAAAATTCAGTTGTCTGCACCTGTCTTATTCAATCATGCATGTGTCACCTGTAAAGCCTCAATAGAATTCATTCATTTCTCACCAGAGAGGCACTTGATTATTGCAACTTGCTTCTTGTTGGCTGTTGACTATTGTGTCCCCAGTGTAAGACCGCTTTATCTCCCCCCACAGGATTTAAAACCCAGAGGGCTCTTTAAAAAGAATGGACCATCACCCCTCATTTATGTGCAAATGCCTGGATTGCTTTTTTGCTACACTTTTAAGTCACTTTGCATGAAAGCATCTGTCTACCACGTGAATAGACAAAGGAAATGTAAATATCTGTGATTAAATAGTGAAAATGTGTTATTGACGGTCTGCTTTGCTGCTATTCACAGTTCTTTGGTCATCAACTTACGCAACAGACCCCAAATGCGAAAGCAACATCTAGAAATTAGATTTTTTTAAGCAACACAATAAAGGAACAATTAAGCAGACGATTGCTAATTTATTTTTCTTAATTAAAAATTGCAGTAATTACTATACAGACCATTAAAAACAGTAGTAAAGACATCTGACAACCTGGGCCATAATCTCATATTTATTGTTCATTACACAACAGATGTATCTCTGTTAAATTATTTACAGCCTGCTCCAAAGATCTGAGAATATATCAAAGAGATTGAGGAAAACCTGTGGACCAAATTTTAACCTCTTGAGAACCAAATGTCCTCATACAGTATGAGGACACAATATTCTTTGCTAATAAATCGAAACAGTGAGGAGAAATTGCAGTAATGGATATACAAAAGTAGAGAATAATAGCCATTTTAAAGCAGAAATACAGAATCAGCGATTGTCAATTTGAGCATTTGCAGTAATTTATTAAAATATTGCAATTCATAAGTAAAATACATTTTGCATTATTTGGTTGCTGTTATATATCAAAATGCAATCCTGAAGCAGAGTAGGATATCTGGGGGGTGTCATTATATTCTTAGTGTGCTTTGGCAATTTTCAGGTTCTTTCTGTACATTTTCCCTTTTCCTGAATTATATATATATTTTTTTACTGTCAGTACCCTCAACTAAACAGATCAAGTATAGAATGCCCCTAACTCAAGAAAAACAGTACATAATACTTCCTGTTTTTTGCTTCCTTGTTGAGCATCTTATTCATGTATGTGATGACTTTCTATAGTTAGAACAGTTTCTACAGGAGCTACTACTCCTTTAATTTCTCAACTTTGTGCTAAAAAAATAGGCTAAAATAATTTGCCCATCAGCAGCATAAAAAGCATTTATCAGCATGAATATTTTAATCAGTAAGGTGATAGTGTTGAAGATAAACGTTAAACTGACTGCAACATTTGTTTTATTACTCAAGGCCACTGTGTTTCGAAACAGATCAGCAGTTCTGGTAGCAAAGTAGGTCAACACTAGAAATTAAGAAAACCATGTGATCTATTCAAAATAGTTTATTGTCAAATAGACAAGAAATTCCACTTCCTGTAACAGGAACCTCTTAAAAATACATCCAGTTATCACAACAGCACTGCAATAGTGATGGACAAAGACAGAACATAGGGGATACCCAGTCAAGCACTAAACAGCTTGCCCAGTAAGTTTCATAGAAAAGCCAAAAATTCTTTTTAAACAATTTTAGGACATTGAAAACACTACACTTAAATTGATCTTTAATGTCTTCAGCAGCATGTTTTTACAAGCACACACTGCAGAAAGCACAATACTTTCAGAAACATACCCCTCACCCACACACTTGATATGAAGCTGTGCAAGTCCCTTTAATATTTAGTAAGGCATTTGTTACATCCTAGTGAGAATTTGCGAGAATTAATGGCACAAACGTTTGTGCACTAGGAAATAGGAAATATGAATAACAGACAGCACAAGTATGGGCACCGCATCCTATAACAAAATACATTAAACTTTAACATATTGAATGGCTCACTACAGTATGTTAATCCACCTCTCCCCAAAACCGAACATACAGTGAATCTACAGAACTAGTTCACATAGTATAAAAAGTGCAGAAAGAAGAAGAGCTGTTCAAAAGGCAGCCCGGTACATTCACATCCTGAAGTGCATTGGTACCATTAAACCCAAGCCCAGTGGATCAGCACTCCTCGACTACGGTACCAGCCGCTGACGAGTAGAGCTTCTTCTTAACGAGCCGAAACCCAGGGCCGAGTTTGAGTGTGCGACGCGAAAAGCACGTCCCAATACGCAGAAAGTCCCTGAAGTTCATCCAGCTGCTGCCATCTTGTTTGAAGACCAGCGTCAGCTCAAAGGTGGGCACCATGCGGGCATCACAAACCAAGCGTTCGAGCTTTGCACATCGCCGCTGTTTACGCTGCTCCTCCAGCTCGAGGCGCACATCCAGCACGCAGCCACGTAACCCACAGGGTTCACTGGCCGCAAGCCGCAAAACATCCCGTGCCACCCGCCGGGTCAGTGTCTCAGGCAGTAACACTTTTGTGCAATGTAGAGTGCTGGTCTTTGCACGTGCCAAGCAGCCCTCAAGTAGCCGCACCAGCTGTTGGCACGCCCACTCCTCACAGGCTTCGGCACTCAGA
Source organism: Clarias pachynema (assembly GCA_030014365.1). Lineage (NCBI taxonomy): Eukaryota > Metazoa > Chordata > Actinopteri > Siluriformes > Clariidae > Clarias > Clarias pachynema. Next base: position 21,746,192 of record JAQMYL010000001.1, read on the forward strand.
TATGGCTCAGCCAGGCAGCGCTCCCAGAAGTCCAGTTCTACACAATGGATAAAAGAAATACATGAGATAAGGCAGAAGAAACTGAACCCAAATCTTGAGTGATTTCAAGTCACTGCAAATGATATGGAAATAGCATTTACCATTAAAATGGTTTGCAGATATGGTCTAAGCATTTCACTGCATATTGTACTGTGTATGTAACAAACTAAACTTGAATTTAAAATTTGGTATGACAGGAAAAAGTCACTTCATGTTGAATCTTAGTAATGAGAAAACAAGGCTGGGGGCGGATACACTGTATGAGCGATTCGGTCATCGATACTAAAATTTGTTGCTTCAAAAAAAAAAAAAAAAAGTAACAACAAACCTTTGGTGATCAGATGTCATGTCCTTCATAATACAAGTAACAGTACAACTAACACCAGGTAACCAAGAGTAAAACTAACACCAATTAACCTTTAGTAACCATTTGTGATAAGAATGGGTTTTATATGCTAGGGAGCTTAGGGTTTGCTTCTTTCTTCCCAGACAGTGAGAGTAGCAACGTAATGTAAAGGAGCTTTATGAAGTACGTGTATAATGCTCAATCTTGTCACACTGCTATGAGAGTTGACATTTGTGTAATGGTGATTTACACTCAAGCTCACAGTGGATCTGGGCTGCTGCTGCCTTAACAGGGTGACTTCAGCTGATTAATGACGTCACCCCGGACAGCCTCTGGCCTCAGCTCCTCATCCACAGGGCAGTAAACATGCACAACAGCCAGCACCTGATCTACAGATTATAGTTCTCATGCACACAGACAAATGTGAAATTAATAAAGTTATATCAATTTACCGTTGTCAATGCATGACCGCTCGTATCCTTTGTCAACAAAATCCGAGATGAATTCAGAGCTTTTGTTCTTCTGTGTGCTTGTTGCAACCATTGTGCAAAGCCTTTGGATTAGTTTCTTGGCCTTATAATATGGTGCTGAAAAATAAAATAAATTTTAACATCTAAATATCCACTTAAATCAATCTACCCTTCCCTAAATGTAAACATTTTACTAAATATATTTCTAGATACAATAAAAAAGCATATACCAAACAAGTCTACAAAGTAACTAAAATAAAGTACTCTCAGAAATTTGGTCTTTTTTTTCTTTCTCATCTCTGAACCGTTGACATAGCAACATAGAAACTTCGAGAAAAAAAGTTTTAGCCCTAGCCCAGAGGCAGATAAAGCTGGCTGCAGTTACCTGCGAAAGGGAAGGACAGATAAAAACGACATAAAGAAGGTGCAAGCACTTACCGTTATAAAATAAATTAAAATATATTAGTCACAAATGTCTTCATATAAATACTTGAGTCACTTCACACACTCTCAAAAGCACCCTAACCATTCATACCGAATGAAAGCCCGAGAAACACTCCACCAGTATTTATAGGCTTCGGCGGACAACGACCACACGGCGTCCACCAATCAGAACACAGTATTACATTCCAACCGCAGTTAGGCCAAGCAAGGAGCAAGCAGCGCGTGCCCGAGTCGAGTGATCTGATTGGCTAGTGTCCACGCCCCCTGGCCAATGGCTGCACGGCGTTCCGTGTTGCTATACCTCCAGTAGGTCAACGTTTTCCCCCAGTTGCTTCTAATGCAAAGAGATCCTGGACTAAAAATGTTATGAGGCCAGTTTTCTTTTTCCCACTGACTGAAATCTGGAAAAGGGATTATTATATATGATCATATGAAGTAATATGATAAACATAATATGATCACTTCCACCCATGCAGTTCAGTTGTTTGTTTGTTTGATAGATATCTAGATAGATAGATTATTTTATTAATCCCAAAGGTAAATTGTATCGTTAACAGCTGCCAGGTTGCACTGCAATTAACTTCATTTCACTATAAACTCATGATTTATATGCTTTATTTATATGCTTCTTTACATATACTGACTATATGTAAGACATATAGTGTGCAATCAAATCTACAACCTGTCTTTGTGTTACTGTCTCTATCTATCTATACAATCCAAAATAAATAAATAAATAAATAAATAATAATAAAAGTCAGTACTGCATCAGGAGTGTCTAGACAGCACAGATCTAACTTTAAGACTTCATGATCCAGCAAGTTCAATTACACAGTGAGAGTCCGCAAAACAAATTCAAACCAAATTCAAATTCATATTCAAATTTCATTCGATATGCATATGGGATATGTATTTCCTCCAATAATAGAAGAGGAAAAAATTGCACTAAACTGAAAAATATAAAATCTTCAAATATAAACATATAAAATTATAATAAAATAAAATGTAAAATAAAAATATATAAAATGTAAAATTAATAAAATTTATCCACAGGTGAAAGAAGGAGTACTATACATGTAAGTAATTTATTTGTCCTTTAATTTAGTGGGAAGCCAGGTAACCATGATCACCAATTTTATCCTTTTTGTGGAATTTACATTGTAACTCCTCAGTTGTGAAGATGTCTTACCTAAAGAGATAGCAGTCAGATTGTCTGACTCCAATGCTGTATTTTAAGACTTTAAATGTCTGTGTGCTGTATATTACACCACAGAAAAGCAGTTACATCATGGCCAATTCAGGGACAGTCTCCTGCTGAATTGGGCAGTCACTGTAAGAGGTAACCAGCTGACAGTAGCTAAAAGAAACTCTTGTTGATAGGTGAAGAAGAAAAATCTCCTACAAATACACAGTAACTGTGACTGGTACTTGTGTCGTATTAACCTAACAGATTATTTATATCCTTGGTTGTCTTATTACCTATTTAGGCATACTACATAGTACACAGTGTATTCAACAAGACCTTCCAAACAAGACTTGTTAAACGTGTATTTCTTGGCGCTAAAACTAATCTGCACCCAATGTTATGATATTCTTCTATGAGTAGCTTGTAATAGCTTTCTTTTTTTCATAACCAGAAAGGGTTCATTTTAAATCTAGAAACTGTAAGAATTAAAATATTTATTATTAACATTATATACTTGACGAATTTAAAGAATTATGTAGTATTTCTTTAAATGGTGTCCAAAAAGCATCATAAATGCTGCACTGTATGCAATCTTAAACCTCATTGTATACAATCCATGTTTGTCAGGCAATGTTTATCAGTGAATGAAATAGTTTCTCATCAGTGACTGATAACTGTTCACTGGTCAAAACCTCAGAATGAGGACATTTGAGATGTAGCCAACAGGTAAAACTAACAAATTGTTGAAAATGCATATACAGCACACTGCTGATACAGGTATTCTCATCCAGCACAGAAGTTACAGGAGGTGTTTAGTAACTGCACAGAGCAAAACAAGCTCATTATACCCTGCTGTCAATGCCTGTTTTCTCCATGCAATATGACCCTGTCAGCTTAATATCTCTGACGCACACACACACGAGGACACACTCACACACACAAACACACACACACACATGTGTAGAGCCAAGGGTAATGGAATCCCACAGGTCACATGAAAGAACAAGATCCTGGTAAGAAAACAGGGTCACACGTATTTCCCTCCATGAAGCATCTCCAAAAAGTACACAAGCAACACAGCTGACCTTTCTGAATGAAAATAGAGAGGAAGATGCACAAGGCATGCTTTAAAATACTATATCAGGGCATGTCTGAGAACTTCAAAGGCCATTTGCCTTTTATATTATGAGTGCTCCAAGTTTTCGAAATGCACGTAAGAACTTTTCATGTCAATAAGGATACTCAATGGAAAAAAACAGAACATTCTGTCTTGGTTAAGAAGAAGAATGATAAAAAAAAAGCTGCATGATTTATTTGCTGTATGTATTATGGCTTTAACGTGGCCATTAAAGCTATGAGCCACAGCCTTAAGCTGTTAATTATAGACTGCAATATGAGAATAAAGTGTCAAGTGTGGTTTTAATCATTCAAAAGAATAAAAAGGTTAAGCAAAAAAAGAGTTACATTTTATTGCTGAGAAGTCAGTCTTGTGAATATGAATTGGAAGACAAACAACTTTTTCTGCAGTAATTTTTGTATTCCTTATTTTGGTTATTATTTTAGGTCTTACACTGACAAATTATTTCTTGAAAATTACTTTCTGGAAAATATGACAATTTTGTACAACAAATAGAAAGCTACCCAGTTATCAATCACATGCCTTTTACAATAACAAACTATATGTGAACAAAAGTTTGTATCACTGTACCAGAGTTTGTGTATGGTTTTCACTTGCTCCTCCACTTGGGCTTATGGTAATTAAGTTTAGTGCAGTGACATGATGATGAGAAGACCAGGGACGTTGGTTGAGCCTGTTTGAGTGTTTTCATTCTCATCCTCATTTGGTCAGCGATTGCTGCTTCTGCAGAATGGAGTGTTTTGTTTTCTAGTTGTTTTTCCTCCATCATTGAATGAAATGACTCATCGGCTTCCATCCAATGTTGCCACTCCAGTTTTCGTAGAAAGCTCTTGAGTGTTTCCATATCAAGCAAATAGATTGAAAGGCATGTTTATTATTATCTGTTATTAGTATTAACAACGTCTTGGAATTCACATTCAAACCACAATGAATGGTTCTACTTCTTTCAGTCTAGTCTTTGCCTATATCACTCAACTTTGTTCTATCTTTCCAATTTCTTTCTGTCTATGGCAGTACTTAAGTTACACCTATACAGCTGTTGTTTTGCTAAACACTTGTCGGATAAAACTAAATTAACAACTAACACGGTACTCAAAAACACCCACACATATTAGATTATACAGTACAGTACTGTACGATGATGCAAATTTGCTGACCTGCCTTCACAGTTGAGGAAACAAGAGCCAGTTTTTGGTAGTGACAACTCAGCACAGCTGTTAGTGATTATCAGCAACAGGGACAGCCCAAATCTGGGATCTTGTTTTGGCTGACCCTGAACCTGTTTAGTTATTCATCTGATCTGATCTGTAGCTCTTATTACAGTAGAAGTGCAAATGGTTCCAGGTAAAATCTCAATAGCTCATGGGTTCTGTGTATTAGAGTGGCCTGGATCTTGCAGGGAGCTTCATGAGACGAAAGATATTAGTGGAAAGATTCAGATGAAGATTTTAGGGTTATTAACTTATATCAACTGTTAATATCATCATTATATTGTTAATATATTGCATGATATTCTGTCTGTTTGATGTACCTCCCCCACTGATGAACACAACATTAAATAAGAACGGGATAGTGAGCTCTTCCCCAATAGGCTTCATTCATTTGGTGAGGTTCCCATTTTGACCACTAGGTGTAATTGTAACTTCACCAAACCATTTATTTATAAAATATTTTTAATGAATATAAAAGACTTTAGAATATACGATATTTATTGGCTTGTATGTGGAATTTACTATCTTTCAGCACCAGGCTGTACCACAGGGTTACACAGACTAGTCATTGTTTTCCTCTCATGGTCTCTTGCCTGGCTGTGAGTTGACATATCTGTTTATACATAAGGACAAACCTGTGGCTAATACTGACTTGTCTTCGTCTGCCAGTATTATACTTATTTTTAAATTAAGCAAAGAGTCTGGTATCCAGACTTTATTAACTATACACCAGCACTTACTCTTTACAAACCTACTGTACATCACTGAAATTCTGTAATGCACTATGGACAGTGTTCAGAGGCATTACTGTACACACACACACACACACACACACACACACACACACACATAGTGAACTTTAATGCCACTGGTATCCAGGCCTGTTGATTTGGTATTAACATGTAACTAAAGATCCAAGTGCTTGTCAAAAATAAGAGAAGTAACAGAGAAGTGTGTCAGTTATACACGTTACTGACCTTTAACTTAAGCCTATTCTTCTTGTGTAAGCAAACAGCAGTATTAACTCCAGTATCGCTGTTTGTTTGATCTAAACACAGTGTGTCAATCAATTTACCAAATGTTTTTGGCTGTAAATACAATGAAACAATTTGAGAGAAATTTTAGAAACATAAATAATAGTAATGATTAGTAATAATTAATTATTGTTTAAAGGGTTAATTCCCTTAAACACAAACCCTCTTATTGCTCTATTAATTCAGATAAATAATAGCTTCAGCAATATACAGTGGAATCTTGGATTGCAAGTAATTTGGTCCGCGAGCGTTTTGCAAGACAAGCAAAAATTTTTAAAAACAATCTAAACTTAATAAACGAGCGAGGTCCTGATATACAAGTACGCATACCCTTTGTCTGCCGAGTGTCATGTGATTACAACTGAGCCAATGGTTCTTCTCTTTTGTGCGCTGCGGGATTATGGGTAATCATCTCCCATGCTCAGTCTCAGTGCGTGTGCGTCATTCGTATAATCGACATCCGTATACAGCATGTACTGCATATTATAACATTATGACCACGTGTGTGTGCCTGTGTGTAAAGCAAAAGCAAGTGTCATTAGTGAGATCTATTTTTATAGAATCTCTCTCTCTCTGTCAAAAAGCAGTGATTCTGTTTGTGTGTGAAAGTTGTCCTACACAGTAGCCTCTCACCTTCACACAAACACACACACACACACACACACACACACACAGTTCTACTGGGATTCTTTTTAACATTAAAGAGCAGGTATATTTTTTTACATTACATTTTGTATTAATTAATGTTATATGAATATTTTTGGTTGTGAAATGAATCATCTGAGTCATATAGTCTTTTTTTATTTCAATTACTTTGCATTTACTTTAATCACATTTTAGGATCACTTTTTATAATTTTATAATTGCATAAATGAACAATAAAAAACAAAACAAACATGCATGAATGACACACAGTGCATTTTAATAATCTGGATAAGTTCCCAGAAAAGGTTAAGCCTGGATGTAATCCAACTCTCAATGTGTGCAACTTTGGTCATGTAAATATATTGACATAACATTTAGACTTAAGCTGCCAGGTCTGAAAATGATCACACCTCAGGTTGTATGAATGCTACTACTATTTTTTAAGAATAATTTTTGTATATTCATATTAGTGCTGCACGATTAATAATATCGCAATCGCAATCGCGATGTCAGCCTATGCGATTACATTACAGCAAATGTTG
>JAQMYL010000001.1:21775388-21786516 GCA_030014365.1 Clarias pachynema
TATATGCGCACACACACTTTTTGTTTGTTCGCAATACTTAAAAAGAAAAATGAACACTCACAGAAGTTCCAGCAAGCCACAATAGATCTATTCCCATCTTGAATAAAACAAAACATATTTTTCAAATGCTAGGTGTGAATTCCAGTTCTAAACTCCAAGAAAGTGGGAACTTGCCATCAAGCAAATTAGCCATTATACAGAAAATAGGATCAAAGCACACACACCAAAGAAACCTGAGGTAAGCATAATCTGTACAAAACCATAAAACGTTCCATTTTTGGCATTTCAATGTTGCAACATTCTTTTAAGACTGCCTAATTTACTTTAGAGCTAGTTCATAAGAGTAGCAAAAAAGGTATCAATAAATAGTCCTCATTTAGTTTGTACACCCTTTCCATGTTAAAAACTTTATGCTCTATCCATTTTAGTGCTGTTTTTTTTTGTAAACATACAATAATTAGTAAGAAGTTACACACACGAAAAAAAATAATAAATCGGTTAACCAGTAAATGAGTAAAGGCCTTTTCACATAAGATATCTGCCTTCTGCGCTCCTCAATCCACAACCGAGAGCACCCTCACCTCACTTACTCATTCAGAAAAGAGTGAACCCGCAAGAACTTTTCATGGTTTTTACAAGCAAAATATTTGTAAAGGCATATCGAAAGACTAAGAGAGTGTCGCTCTGAATCATGTTTGAAAACTCTGCTCTCCCATTCACCTCCCTCTCTATCCTCACTTCCTCTGCTCCTACCCTCTGACTCGCGATGCCCGCCCCCCTGCACTCGTCTGTCCGACTGTAGCATGGAGAGAGAGAGGGAGGAGCCTGATGATGGCATGGGCGGGGTGTAGGCGGGGACAATCACTGGATGGCACTGCCGCTGCTGGCCTTGGCCTCGGTGCCGTTGCTTTCGGAGCACAGTGCTTTGTTGAGAGAGTTGAGGCTGGCATCGCAGGGCAGCGCGTCGCGCCGGGGTGGCATGCGCTCGTTAATGCGGTCCAGGCCTTTGGCCTCTTCAAAGCTTGTGATCTTGTGCTGTGGCGAAAAGCCTTTGATGGCTGAATTGGGGAGCAGGATGAAGACAAAAAAAAGGTTAGAAAATGATGCTTCTCATTTCTGGACATGGCAAAGCCCTTGGCTCTATCTCTCTCACACACACAAAACACACACACACTATAGGATTGTTTCAATTTTGTTAATGCTTTTGTCTATTTGTAGTAAGTCAAGGTGACTGGACTTGTAATAAAATCTTAATTACTAAATCTAATGAACAGACATGACTAAAACATGTAGGATACTGAAACACAATAAAGACTCCTGCGACCTTGACTTACAGGATGACTGAAAACCTTCACATCCATATTTTGGCTGATCCAAAATATTGAAATCCCTCTTTATTTAATGCTTTGTAGATTAGGTTAACATTCAAGCATACTTTAAATAATTTGATACATCATGAGATTTGTAAATACACAATGCCTCATGATTCCCTTAATGGTGGGAGGGAAAAGAATAAACAGGTGTAATGTAATGTGTAACAGCAAATACCAGGATATTCACACTAGATAACCATGTTCTTTTGGGTTTACAGAATGGAGCAGTGCTAGGCTGTCTCAGTTCTGGAAGGCCATGAACACAAGTGGTTTCCACAAGGCCACTTCCCTTTAGGCTGATCACAAGTTGGGGTTATTTTACACTGTCCAGTGGGAACCCAAAATAAAATATAAAAAAAGAACAAATAAAATAAATAATAATAAAAAAAAAACCAAGCCACCAAGAACTGAACTTCCCACCACACTCCATAAAGGCACTAGAGAGGCTCGGGGGAAGGTAACGTAACATAAAAGAGGGCAAAAATGTGAGAAAAGATATGTGTACAAAATAAAGGTGAAGCTAGATCAGTATATGGATACTGAGGGAAGTTGCTTGCTAACCACGTTATGCCTGTTTGAAGCATGCAGCAAACTGAAGAGACGTATTAAACGCTATTGATTAATAATCTAAGTTGTTCCCTTTGAGATCAGGATCAGGGCTTTGGGGCCGTGTTGTACAATGGATACGTTTCACTGTTGCTGCATAGCACAGGGCAAACACAGGTTATTAGCAGTGAAGGAGGAAAAACACAGACACAGCACAGCCACGGACTATCCACAGGGGGGGAAGCCAAATAAATAATGTAGTTCAAAAATAGAAGAATAATAAAAGAAAACCAGTACTGGCACAGTGGGCACCTTTATGTCTAAGAACAATACTTAAGCATCAACAGTTATAACATAAATAGCAGCCAAAGCCACTATTTAGAGTGCAGTTGAGATTGTTCTTGCGGTATAGACTGTTGGTTAAACTCAAAATTTAGGCAAAAACAAAGCGCAACTGCATCAGCACCATTGTTTTAAAGGGGATGTACAGACTGTACACTGGATAACTGTATTCTTCTGATTACTGTGTAATATTCTATGGTTCTTAATGTAGGCCCAGAGGTCCTCAAAATATAGACAAGCTAGAGGTATTTTCTTTCATTTTGTGTCAAATCAAATCCATCCCAACATACAGTAAATACAATTATTATTGTGTTGTTCTTATTATTAGATGGTTTGACTGGTCACTTAAATCAAATAAGGGAAAACATAAACCTTGAAACCTTATTAATAAGCAGGGTTATAAATAATGGCAACTTGTTTCTGTTAGTCGAATGTTCAGGATTTTTAAAAAAAAAACTGTCCAATGAATATCCAAAATACAGGGAGATCCACAAGTCTGGAACCACTGGCATTTGTCTTATATAAAATTGCTGCACTAAAGAAGGAAATCATCTCTGCAGGTAACAAAATCCAGAGACATGTACTCTACTATTGTGTACATTACAAATTATTCTCATTCTTTTTCTTTATTAGATAAACATTACATTAATCAGTAGACATAAACTACCAGTCAAAAATTTGGATAAACCTTCTAAAGCCATGGTCTTTTTTATACTCTGTAAATCCTTCATAACGACTCTAATCTAAGCTGCTGTTAACTGGTGATTTTTGAGGCTGGTAACTTTAAATGAACTTCCCCTCTGCAGCAGAGTAGTGTATACTTTTAAATAGATTTCGGCCTATGGATCCAGGCTTTTGCACCACCCTGTAGTATTGTAAACTTTTCAATACTGAGCTTGATACCTGAATAGTTAGGATTAAGATTGTGTTCATAAAATTTGTAAAATTTACTGAACGCTCCCTGACTGCAATAAGTTTGAGAACCCCTGTGCGATTTTGCATTCAAAGATTTCAATGCTGTTCAAAATAATGTACAACTCCAAACGTGGCTGCACTTGTGATCAAGTTCCCCTTTAAAGCAAGCGTGGCTTGTTTCGGTATTTTCTTTTCTTATTTCTATTTTCGCTGAACACTAAAGCACTCTGTTTGCCCAAACAACCAACACACTCTACACAAAGCTACAGTAACAATAGATGAACCCATTAGAACCCCTTTATCTGTTGCAGACAGGCAACAGAAAGGGGAAAAGGGGCTTTGGCCTATTTACCTTCATCGGCCTCTATAGCCTCAATAGTAGCTGAAGAGAAGAAGGGGAGGGGGTTACAAAACGAGTGAGAGAATTGAGCAGAGCAGGTTAAATTTGTCCAGTAACAAGTCAACGAGTAGGAAAAAAAAAAGAGTCACATGTACATGTAACGGTGTTAACACACAGCGGGCGACTCTTAGGTGAGAACAGACAGAACAGAGATGCTACGGGGGAAATCACAGACAGAACAAGAGAGGCTTAGAGAAGGAGGAGTGAAATGTGCAATGATGAACATTTAAAAGGGGATCTTTGCACCACAGATAACGGACAGAACGGAGGCACACAGAAATTAGAGGTGTGTGCTCAGAGGATGACTGTCCTATTGTTTCTCACTGCTCTGCATTTTAATAATCGAGCATGAAATGGTGACAAGCCACTGGATGCAGATACAGAACGGCTGTTACAGGTGCAGCGGTCTACTGTGTCCCAACACATACTGGATACGGTCAATAAAAATAGGAAATGTTTTAATAAGGACTATAATGGTTACATCTGCCCACACACACATTTCATTTCTATTGCGAGAGACTTGTTAGCATGTGTCATCAAAGAACATCTCCATCCTTGATGGCACTGAGTAGGAGTTGCCACTTACCTGTGAGTAACTATCTTTGATAGTTAACAATATGTACAAGTTCATGTGCAGGATCATGTGCAAAAAAAAAAAAATGGAAATTTGGCAAATGAAAGAAAGGCAAGATGTGAAGATCTGTGTAAAAAATCTAGGGAAAACTGGGAGAATTTGTTCAAGAGAAAACGGATCAAGAGAAGACACCACACACACACAAATCTGCTAAGATGACAGAGGTACTGAGGGAAGAGACAGCATTGCAGTAGAAGCAGTCTGCTGCCTCAGAGGACAGACAGACAGCACACACGTAGCTGTGTTTCTACTAATGCTGAGGCAGGAATTAGTCTTTACTCCGTCTCTGGCATGTCTCCATTTTCAAGTTAAACTACTTGAACCATTTTTACAAAGGTCTTAAGGAGAGTAGCTTCCAACTGGCCTACTTTTCCCTGGATTTAGATTTACATGGGGCACTGGGGTAATGCCTCTTGATTATAGGAGTTTGTCTTTTTTATAGACTTTCCCTGCTCTGCACTGTTCCCTCATCTGGAAAGACTTTCTTTACTGTCTTTAATGGCTTGAAATAACGCAAGATAATTTATACGCGAATAAACAGGGTCCACAGGTTTTTTTTTTTTTTTTTTTTTAAAGATGCGGACACTTCTTTAAGTGATTTTTCATATTCTTGTGTGAAAAATTCCTGCCAAAGGTTCTCTGAGGATTGGTGTTTCTGTTGGCTTTGGAGAAGCTAGTGTACAGTACTGTGGAAACGTCTTGAGCCACCCCTTAGAATAAGTCTTTCAGGAAGCTTGGAGAACTATTCTTTAAGATGACATTGAAAATATAAAAATATATAAAAGTCTAAAGTAAAAAGCCAAAGTATAAAGAAATGGCCTGGGGCCTCAAAAGTTCTGCACAATACTGTACATGCACATGATCTGCAAATTACTAACCTCAACGTGGACAGTACAATAAAAAACAGTCTGCACTGAGGTCATGAGACACAACCGTTTCTGGCTAGAACCAGAAATTCAGGATACTACCTCCTACCTCATCCCTAGAGCGAGACTGTTCTTTATTTCCTGCAGAACAAACAATGAACATCTCAATAACAACTCTGTATAAACTTCATGAAAATTTATTGCTCTCTGCAGTTTCACAGATAACTCTCAAAGCTACTTCCAAAGAACTTAGATAAGATTGTTCTGTTTATGGGTCCTGATCTTCACTGCACACTCAAAACTGGAAAATATTGGAAGTCAAAACAGTGGGGGTGGGGGGGGGGGGGAACCCAGAATGAAACAAAATAACACCATCATCGTTTACTAGATTAGATACAACCAAACCTCCCATTTAGTGCTAGTGCTGAGGTAAGATCATGCGAGTGAGGGAGTAAAGTTGTTCCAATTGCTGCCTGTGGTTTGTGAAGAGATCAGTTATGCAGTTTTACACAGTTTTATTACAACAATAATATGATTAAAAAATCTATAAATGTAATGGCAGAAGGCAACACAAGGTGATATATTTATAAAAGCTTAGTTAGGAATCAATACTTATTCTTATTGCAATGTAAAATAGACACCAAAATTGTGTGTGCATTTATGTTCATAATACAGCCAAAAGTATGTGGACACCTGACAAATACTGTATGTATGTGATTCTTCCGTAACTTTTAGCCACAATGTTCGTGATGCGTTCAATTGTACGGACTGCCTTTGTGCGCTGTAACATTACAATTTCAATTCATTGGAATAAACCTGTTGCAGCATGACAATTCCCCTGTGCACAAACTTCATAAGTTTCATAATGATATAATTTGACAAAATGAAGTGCAGCCCTGACCTTAAGCCCAGTAAACATCTTTGGTTGAATGCCAACTGTGTCCAGTTTCTTCCCCAACATCAGTGCCTGACCTCAGAATGAGAAAATCCATACAGCCACACTCCAAAACTATTGGAGACTAGAATAGAATATTCACCAAGCACAGGTGGGTGCATTTGATGGTCAGGTGTCCACAAACTTTTGGCCAATATAATATAGGCCTGCTTTTTATTATATATGCTAATATGTGTTGAGCATCATAATATCAGCAACTCTGGAAATCACAAATATGTGCAATCTGTGGTTCAGAAACTTCCAAAGCTCCACTATACTCCATATAATGAAATATTCTCTCCTGTTGCAACACTACTATTAATGCTTTATAAGACCTGCTAAAAGCCTTTGAACCACAAACTTCAAAAAGATGCAATTTCCACACAAGTGCTGTGACATTGTGATGCAGAAAAGTAGAAATCGATGCTTTAGCACAGCATGTGTTAAGTGCCATAATGAAAAAGGGTTAACTGTGTAGAAAGGTATTCGAGTAAATTAAGCATTTGTTTTATGTTAAAAAAAAAAAAAAGTGTGTGAAAGACAGTTGCACAACGCTTTATACCTGTAGATCCCAGGAAGAAAAAAAAAAGAGAAGAAGAGACATGATTTGAGATATCAGTAGATAAGACAGTGAGTGCAAGAAATTCAGAGAAAACCTTTCGTTCCAAAAACCACCAGCAGAGGGAGCATCAGTGCGTAAACAGGATATAATTACAAATAAAGTGGGGCAGAATGTGAGACCATGTCATCAACGTAACTGAATTAACACGTAGGAGATAGTTTGCAAAGAGTCATCATATTAGCAACTTTGGAAATCACAAATGTGTGGAATCTAAACAATAATATTCTTAGATATTATCTCTACTGTGGATATTATAATAGTGCTATCATATAGATTTTTTAAAATACAAATTTGTATAGGAAAACAGACAAAACTTTCTCCATAATTTAGTCGTAGCCAATTTTAACTCTGTCTAACCAGGAAGAGCGAGAGCTATTACATGCTCTCATGTAACACCAGTTAAGTACATCTTGCAACTTGTTACGGCTGGAGGAGCCGCTCACCGATTGGCATGATTAGCTAGCGTCTCCATGACTGGCTAGTGTCTTTATGATTGATGTGGGTGTGCCAGTATGCTCTCCTCCACTGAGAGCATGGCCAAGTTTGGTCTCTAGGACTCCTGGTCATGGGTGGCTGTGAAATTACTGGGAAGCAAAGTTGCAATTTCCAGACGAACACTTTTCTGTTGTGCCACTCAGCAGCCACCGGAAAATAGGTTTGAGAAAAAGGTATTAGGATTTTGGAATAATTCATATTTTTGCTGTTACGCAGTGCTTTATTTGTGTAGTTCCCAAGTTCTCCCACTGAAAAAACATTATCTGAGATTCAGATATTTCAGCCTTGAAATAATACGTATTACAGAGTGATGGCTGACATGGTAATCACAGACACGTGTACTGGTATTCATTTAATTAAATTTTCACTAAACATAGTTTCTATATATAATATTCTATATTAAAAAGGCTATACACCTTAAAATATATTTAAATTTGCCCACTTATTCAAGTTTTTCTTTGTCTAGTTTGCGCACTTGAGTTTTTGCCTCATGCTCATACTGTATGCACAAAAGTGTATTTACTCTGTGTACTTAATGTCCTGCGCTCTTCAGTTACTGTATTATTACAGACCTTAACAACCATGAATGGCAATGAAGTTTATTAACTTTACATTAAAAAAAATCCCGACAGTATTGCCCTTTGCATGAGCCAATCTTAGCAAAATTTCAAAAAACTACAAACAATGCTACAATATTTATTTATCTAATAAACCAGGGGAAAAAACACCAACAACATTCATATATAATTCATTTTTAAGAACTAGTTGGAATTGTCCACATATTACTATAGTGGAGTTGCTCTCATCTCGAGGTGTGTGTGTGTGTTTGTGTGTGTGTCTTACCGTTCTGGAGTTTCTCTCTGCCTCCTGAGAGAACACCGCTGGGTAGCATGCCAGTCGGGGTGAGACCCTTCAGAGTCAGAACACTCTCACTCTCCTCTCTGGAAGACGGTCACACCATTACACACACGTACTCATAAATAAACACACACACACACACACACCCCAACTCATGAATATGAACATGCACACACAAACACACACACATCGTATCTTACCGCAGCACTGAGAACACTCTAGCCATCTTCCCAATGGCACGAATCTTATTTCGGATCACTTCTTTGCGTGCAGAGGCTGTAGCACCTACACAGATGCACAAAAACACAGGGTCACGATGAGGACACAGGAACAGCAAGCTGCATCTTCAGCAGGCCGTTTCTTTTGGAAAAAAATAGATTTTTCTGCTACTATGGCACAGCCTCAAATATCAAAAACCATTCACATATTTAATGTGCCCAAAAAGACAAACAGCTGCCTTAGCTAAATCGAGCCCTAAGGTGCAACTTCCCAAACCAATAAAAAGCTCCCTTTGTGGCAGTTCGGCTAATTTGCTGTCCTGGCAAAGGTGTGCCGGATAATAAACGAGCCCCCTATAGCAGCCTTCAGAAAGTGAATAACATGCTAAGCATTCGGTTAGCTTGCGTCTGATTCCTGCAAATCAGGGTTACAGCGAGGATACTCGCATCTTCACACACATTATTACTCACACTGTTTTAAGCCTTAGTTTTTAGCTTTAGGGAGCTGTGGAAAGGCGTTGCAACACTGAAAAACTGGTGCACACAACTTCAACAAGTGTTGCTTAACCAGATCTTTCATTAAACCCAACCTTGTTGAAACAGTTATTATATGCACTATATGGCCAGACATTTGTAGACACCTGACAACCACATCCATATGTGCTGGTTAAACATCCCAGTCCCCTCTTGGCTCTTGTAATAATGGCCAATCTTCTGGGAAGGACTTCCACAGGATTCTGGATTGTGGCTGTGGGGATTTGTGGTCATTCCGCTACATGCGCATTGGTAATTTCAGGCTCTGGGGTTGTTGAGTGATTAGGACTGGGGTACAATCAATGTTCCAGTTTATCCCAAAGGTAGAAACCAGTGGGGTTGAGGTCAGGACTTTGAGGAGTCTAGTGAAGATCTTCCACTCTGACCTTGGCTAACCATGTCCTCATAGAGCTTGCTTTGTGCAAAGTGTTGTAATCATGGTGGAGCAAGTTTTTCTCTCTTTTTTTCAGTAAAATGAAACTACAGCATACAAAGACAGTCTATAAAATGTTTGCTCCCAAGCTTGTGACAAGAGTTTGGGGAAGAACCATTAATGATCAGGTGTCTAAATAATTTTGGGCATATACTATAAATGCTCGGAGCAGCGTAAAACTGTTAAGAGGTCATAATAGGACTGAGGTTTGGGAGGAATACAAGATTTACAATATTAGAATTATTTTGTAACACGGCAGTAAAAAAGGTCATGTACAGTATTAGACATATTGGCTAAGTAATGAACATAGCAGTTTATTACTAAGGTGGAACATTACATGGCCTCCTCATAGTTTCGGGGCCCTAGGTTTGATTCTGAGTTTAAGTTACTGAAAGCGAATGCCCCTCATGTGAATTACATCAGTTTCACATGAAAACATTTGATAGGTGGATTCGCTACTTTAAATTGTAGTCTCGTACTGCATTTGAACTCAGAGGTGTGTTCTAATCTTATAAGCCATGCTGAAAGGAAAAAACAGGGATGTCTCCATATGCGTCTTTGTTATTACCAATGAAGCTGATCGAATCAGACAAGTGATCCATAGTTATCTCCCCAAACAGTGAACTGTACTGTCAATATTATAGATTTAACAACTACTGAAGGTGTGAGCAGCCATGCAGACTTGACATCACTTGCTTCACACTCTTTGGAATATGGAATTCCTAGTCAGAATGCTAGGAAAGTCTTTAGCAAAGTCATTGTTTTCCCTTTTCCCCCTCAGTTGGGAGTTGAAAATTCAGAGTCACAAGCTTTTGGCAAATGGTGCAATAATTTTAATTCTCTGCTGTTGAGACAGTGGATTAGGAGCACAATTAGATTAGTTAAAATTACTTGATTATTGAATATTTATTAGCCTGCATTTTTCAGAAAGTAATTTTTTACACTGCCAAACAACATCTTATAAAGTGAAATATTCTTAAATCTAGCATAACCTTTCTACATTTTTTTAACCAGATATAAGATTACGATAGTCACACTAAAATTACAAGCAAAAAAGTAATTTTCTATTGAATGCTAATTTTTAAAAATATATTTATTAAAAAAGGCATTTGTGCTTGTAATTTAATAACATTTATCTAGAACTAATCTTAATAATCTCATAATTGTTTTGTTATGAACTTATTTTTAAGGAATTATAAATAGTTTGGCTAGATACAAGAATATTTTACTTGCTAAAATGTAATATTTTGCAGTGCAAGAAAAATCAGGCAACGACTACAATATAAAGTAATAATATGGCAACAAAAAACAGGTAACTAATAAAGATGCTGCCATAGTCACTGCTTATACAGGCTTCTTATCTGAAAATTTTAGAAGAATATTGATTTAAAAGTCAGGTGCATTATAACAACTCCACAAGACCACATGAACAATGTGAGCAATCGTGGGAGGCAATCCACACACCAAACACTTTCATCCTCAAATAATCTAAAGTGAGTAATGAGCTACTTCAGGTGGACATTCAGGAAAATATTAGTATGAATCCATATAAACAATTTAAATACTACTACAAATAATAATAAAATAAAAAACAGCTTAAACTTGGTGTTATGCAACCTGTTAGCAAACGGTACAAACAATAAGCAAGGCTGCACTGTGCACACGGCAAGGCATGTGGGAGGCTGTACCTTTCTTTGGGGCATATATTAGCTGCCCTTCTCAAGAACACCCCAGAAGAGAACAGAAAAAGAACAGAAGAATGATCAGTGGATGTCTGAGGAATGGGAGAGGGAGAGAGAGAGAGGGAGAGAGGAAGAAAGGAGCAAAGAGACTATAAAAAAGACGGATAAGGACAGGGTGAGTGAAGGAGACTGCAACAGAGACCGGGAAGGAAAAGAGTGAGAGAGAGAAAGAGGGAGGAGAGGAAGAAAACCACACCTATGGAGAAAAAGAAAGGA
>JAQMYL010000001.1:21786571-21828671 GCA_030014365.1 Clarias pachynema
GGCACAAACAGAAAAGAAATAAAGCTGCAGGGGAAGTAATATCACCTACAAAAACAAGAACGTGCAAATAGGTAGGTGAGGGATGAAAATGAAAAAGAAGTTATTAAAGAGGACCTATTACGCAAGCTTCACTTTGTAGTCATTTTTAAACATTTGGATGAGTTTCCAGTGTGTGAACAGACACGTACAAAAAAACAAAAAAAAAACAAGAAAAACATTGCCTTCCTTCCCCCTCATTTTCTTTTATTTAAACAAGCTAATATTTCCCCCCCTCCTAATATGACCTCAGACTGATGATTAAAAAGAATTTTAAAGAAAAGCTGCATAGACCCTCCCTAGTTGGCTTGCTGCTCAGCTCTGTCCAGCTCTGCTATTCTCTTCGTGTCATTTTTATTTCGGCGTCTGTGAACATGCAGGCACTAAAGGCAAATCACATCAAACGCCCCATTCCGGCTGTATAAAGGAATATTTTTACTCCCATCCTCTCACAAAGTGAAATTCTTTTGTTTACGATGGAAAAGTTCCCTGACAGCTATCTCTAAAGTTTTATGCAGCTCGCATCAGACTGCTTTATTATCAAAGGACAGTTCAATGCCGGATTTGCTTCAAAACTGAAGCTCAAATGTGGTTTCTGATTTCCTGCTACTCAACTTCAGAAGCTTAAGCTGTATTTTCAAGTTGTCCATCAATTTTGCCTGTTCAATTAGCTATATACAGTAAATGTTGAACACGACAGCATTGTGAAGCAGGGTAAATCTTTGTAATAGTAATCATTAGCGTGTAATAGTCCAAAATGTGCCAGAGAATGTGTGAGAAACTGCTCTATTGTGTGTGGATAGAAGAATATTAATTCTCCATCTTTATCAATTAAACTGTTCAGTGATTTAGAAGATCAACTTTAAATTGTGTTTCTTAATAAATAATGAATGCCAGTTTAGCTGTTAGCATGTAACTGCTAATAACCAATATAGCTCCTTTTGTGAGGATACGAGTGTCAATTCACGATGACGTCCTCACTATTAACCTGATTAGTGATATAAAGATCAAATGTGACTTATGTGGTGCTAACTCTCCATATAGTGCTAACACTCCTGTCCCGTTTCAGGTTCTAAAGAAGGCTAGGTTAGCCATAGCATCATAGCATTAGCCATCAATAAAGTTAGTCACACTTTAACTGGTATAACTCAACAAATTAACACTGAGGATGTTAGCAAAAATGAACACATCTGCATACAGTAGATAATTTGCCACTGAGACCTCTTTTACCTGGAAATCTGTTATAAAAAAAAAAAAAAAAGAAGCATAATAGGTCCACTTTTAAGTAAGAAGAACAAGGAATAAACAACATGAGAAAAAGATCATTAAGTCTGAAAGAAGAATTCCCAAACTAGATTTAATTAAGATCAACCCAAGAGTGATAGAATGAGGAAAAGTGTGTGAAACACAAGAAGTTGGTATTTAAACGTGTGAACGTGAGAGAGATTAGCCTGCTAGCGTGAAAGCCAAGCTATTCCTATTATTTTTCAATAAAATCTAAACGCTCGGCTTTAGCCATATATTCTCAGTTATGCAGATGAAGCCCTGGCATATTTCTCGGTTTTCCTTGCTTTTGCCTTCCTCAACATGAGAAGTGACTCAAGCAGTTCGGCGAACACAAGTGTGATGCTGCTTATGAGACGTGGAGGATTTTAGCGCAGAGTAATAACATGTCTCGACTGCTAGACAACCCCTAGCACAGACATGATGCGTTTGTTTATCATTTCCTGTTTTGAGGGGAAAGCAGTAGCAGCTGGTGCTTTAGATGTAGAGGGGTTATGACTCCACCGTGCGCATATATCGCATCAGTCATCAGCATGAATGTTTATATCTTGCAGTAAATCACAATGATGAAGCCAAACTAGTATGAGCTAGGGAGAAATCATATATATACATCTTCCACATTTATATCATGTTCTGCTTGTAAATCCTTGAATCTGAAAATCTTAACAGGTTTATCAGCCTTCAGATATTTTCTGTAGATTGTAAACCCAGATTTATTGTAGCTGTTTTGAGAAAATGGGCTTTAACGGTTGTGCCTGTGCTACACGCAGGATTCAAAGGTGCACTATAAACATGGGAATGGAAAAGCTTTCACACAACAGCTATATTTTCTGGTTTAAACTAACTCCGAGCAGCTCCCGATTGCATAGCTGTAGAGAAATCGAATTAGCCTTCCGATGCTTTTTATAATCCTGAGAGCTCTGCCCCACTCCAACACAGCATCCGTGCTCACCGCAGACTACGTGTATGACCTTCAGGCTGAGATGTTCTTTAACCACATTTAGGCCGAAACCCCTGCCTGGCCCCATGTCCAACTCAGACCCGTTGTGTTAGAGATCTAAAAGCAGCCAGACATACCCAGTACTTAAGACTGCTTAATCTGCTCTAGTGGCATCTCCTGTGGGGAATCGGAGAAACTCAACACTGAGGCCCTTCTGTGTAAGTGGACGTGTGTGCGTTCGCATATGTTAGCTGTAAATGTCTTACCATCAATTTCCTCATCTGTAGTCAGTTCATCATTGGAGCAGATGCTCAGAACATTTACCAACATCTCAGTGACTGGGGGCAAGAACACACAGAGAAAGATATTGGGCTATCGCTGTTTTATGCAATGTTCTACATGATATGATTAAAAATGTATATGATGATGTACGAAAACGTTCCACAGTTTTGATTATATAAAAACGTTACCACAGAAAAAACTAATCAGATCTAATTATTCAGAAAAACATCACATCCCTAAAACACAATGAACACTGCTTATGAATGTGTGTGTGTTTGTGTGTGTGTGTATATGTTCTGGAGGCTTTAAAATGTACCTTTCTCCCCAACGAAGGGCAAGGACCAGGTGAAGACATCCATGAAGTTGGGCAGCCAGTAGGGGTGAGGAGAACAGTTGAACTGCCGAATGTTCATGACGTTATTCTCATATTTCAGCACAGCAGCTAAATACAGGGAGAGAAAGAAAAGTGAGACTTTCAGACTTTTAGTACACTCTCTCTTACAGAGGAACATGTGCATAGAGGTTATTGTTGTGTCTACAGTTGAGCACTCAATCTCAAACATGAATTAGAATGACTGAAATCCTTGTGATCTGTCTACGTGGCACAATGGTTTAAAGGTTAGCACCGATGCCTCACCAATGCATTATAGGCTAATCAGTGTTTACAAATTAGTTTTACACTATTGTTTTATTGCGAGTGTGTGCACTGTGCCCTAAGTTACTGGAGAGAGACTCCAGCTCCCCGTCAGCCTACACAGAATAAGTGGTACAGACAATGGATGGCTGGATGGGTGGATACAACAGTATACTGTATATCCCCAATTTAAGAGTTGCATTAATCTATCTAACAACAAAAATGTCTTTAATAACCTTTTATCTTTAATAACCCTTTACCCCTATCATTACCACAGAATTTTCAAGCCAAAAGCTCTGACATTAGTTGTATAATTACTATAACGTCCTAATACCATTTATAAATTATTTAATGTTATTTAGCTCCTAGTTTGTAAATGTTCAACAATGGAGTGGTTACAAGTGAAGGCAACCTTGGTGTAAAGTGTTAACCTTCAGAGTAACCCACAGCCAGTATGATATCTGCATTGGGCAATCTAGCCTTTAACTGAGTGGTCAACATAGAAATCTTGCTGAAATCTTATCTGTGTGGCTCAAGGTCACTCTCTGGGTGGTATGAGGTTCATCGTGAGCACGGTGACTCCTGCTTGTGTGCCTCACATACCGAAAGCCGACACTGCGCTTGAGCTCGCACTGAGGGACTTTCCCGGCCAGGAGTCTCGCTCTCGATTGGGAATAGCAGGCTGTCATGTGGTGCGAAGAGCAGGCCAGCTGTCAACTGCAAGCCAGACTTAAAGACCTGAGAGCGTGTCTCTACTTAACCTCTAACGCAGTTGGGTTGGGCAGTACATAAAACATTGTTATATCGGGTACATCTTCTTATTCACAAACTAATTTATATTTTACAATAATTTTCAATATGGCTTGTATCATTTTGCAGATTGAGATCCCCCCCCCAAATGTTGATTTGATTTGAGATGCATTTCCGGGCACAAACACCAGGTGGCTCTTGTGCCCACTAAAGCACATACATTAAAGAACAATGTAATAGTAGAGACTATTTGTTGGGTAGTATTAAGATTTGCATATATATATTATTTACACACAAACAAACATTACGGTGACTCACGAGAATAAAAATTTAACAGTAATCTACTTTGATTAAACACCATGAATAATGAATAGAATGAATACATTATTAAAGATGAAAAACATGCAAATACGTTTTGACATGTGAATTACAAAATGATCTAAAATGTTTTATTAACTGTTAAATTGTATCTTAAAAAAAAAAAAATGTAATAATAAGTCAGAGAAGTAAACTCTCAACCAGCCAAGTTATTACATTCCATTGTTATTCGTCAAATCAAAGCAGTAAACTTGGAGTCGGAGCTAAACAGCATGGGAGTGTAAAGGAGAAACGGAGCACTGTGACCATGGAGAGAATCTGTTGTTCTCTCTCAGATTCCCTCTCATTCCAGGACACAGTCTGTCCGAGAAAGTCAGTCTGAACAGGAAGCACAAGATGACCCCCACGATCTGCCATCCTACAGGTAAACATACTGCGCTTCAGAAACGAACATGCTTCATGCTGGAATGTGGGAAGAAATCAGGGAATCAGAAATGAACCGATTAACCACCATCACAGAAAAAAACGTATTAAGAACCCCTCCGTTATTCGTCTCTAAACAGATTCCTAAGAAGACAACGTGCCACTGTTCCTGAATCATCTCGTCTCTCCTGTGAATTTGTGCTGCTCGAGGCAAAACCTGACTGTGGATCAGTATTCGAGGCATGTCTTATCTGGAATCCCCAACTGTGCCACTGACAGATGGAGGAACCCTCAGTGCTTTAATCAATGCTTGGAATGAGCTCAGCGTGCTGGCAGAGACTGTGGCCATTACCCCTGCTGCGTCCTGCTATACTCTCCTCTGCTCGGAGATGAAAACACTGGTTCGGCATTCATTAGTTACATCACGCTAACCAGCACTACCGCAACTTCGACGCTCTTTGCCACATTATTTCCTGTGCTTTGTCATAGGTTGGCTTATTGACTCGTTTTCGTGCAGACGGAGCTACATCCGGACGGACAGCTGGGGAGTCAGTCTGGCAAAACGGGAGAGTGATGGATAGTGCGGGCACACCCTCCCACTCTCCTTGCTGGATTTACAGCAGCGCTCTGAGGCTATAAGTCTTGGCACAGGCCATGACTCTGACTTCACTGTGAAGAGAGAGGATCAATCTTGCATGCATCCATCCGCCACCCTCCCCCCTGCCCACTGTCTGCCCGATCCAGCTTTAAATGAATGTGCGGAGGTCGTGGTGGTGGTGCACGGGGTTTTGCGTGAAGGGAGAACAGTTCGGTGAAATCACAGCTGCATCACTGGCACATGACACACCTCTGGCCTCATCTGATTCATGCCAACTCATTTCTGAGTCTCTGGCACTGTTGACCAAGAAAAACAAGCACCTCAGTGCAGCATTGTGTTATTCTCGTTGTAATGGTAAAACTAGAACGAAGTAACTGCATTGCAGCAACAAGCCATCATTGAGACTGATGTAAAATCGGGGATGGATAGATAATGGTAATGGAGGAAAACCTGAGGTGTATTATGTATGTGCAAATATGATGAGCTGCTTCCTGACACCATAGCCTGCAGTTGTATTGCAGAAAAAACACTGGTGAGATTTAGGCGAGTTAATATCGCCCTTTAAATTTGCACTGAATTAAAAGCCTGTTAACAACAGATAACACTATTCCTTCAATGGATTCAGAGCAAGAGACTATAATTCTGAAGGCCAAAAGTATGACTGCCTTTAACCTATAACCTTTTATCAACTGACACAGATCGTTCAAATTGTACATGTTGGTTTGAATAACTCTTCCTCCGTACAAAGGTGCTACACTCAACATAGTCTCTATCACAATTGATACATTTGTGCTATTGTTGACCCAAACTCTCGAATCCTCTTTAAAAATCCCCCATTGTTGCAGTAAAGTAAACCCAGTGCATGGTTTGTCATAAGTGCCGTTATCCCCTTCTTTAAACTTTTCTGCTCCTTTCTCTGGTGTCATCTCCAGTAGTACAATGGGAAACCATCAACCAATACAAAAAGGATTTTTAAACAGGATTTGAGTATTGAAATGCATTGCTTGTGATCGGAGACAATGTTGAGTAGTACCTTTGTATAGAGGTATAACAACGTGTGATTTGAACGACTTGAGTCAGTTGTTAAAAAATTATGCCGACTTTTGCATTACTTTCATTGTAGCCCTCGTTTATGGAAACTTGACAAACATATGTGGTTGTTCTCCGAACTGTTACCACAAAATGTTTGGCACACCATTTTCTACAATGTGTTTGTATTTCCATTCACTGAAACTAAGGAACCCGAAATCTGTTCCAGCTCGACAACTCCCCAGAGTAAAAAAAAAAAAAAAGCTCTGTAAAGACGTAGTTTGTCGAGGCTAGTGAGAAAGAACTGGAGTTGCCTGTAAGTCAACCCCACTGAAGACCTTTGGAATGAATTGGAATGTTGACTAAAAGACTGAAAAAGTCTAAAAGACTGGAGGTTATTGTATTGTAATTAAAATATGGGGCAGTGGTGGTGCTGTTAAACTGTTAAACAGTTAAGGCTCTGGGTTACTGATCGGAAGGCCTAGGGGTGCTCTGGGGTGCTGTACCCCTAGCTGACCATATTCTCTAACCCCGGCTACTTCTCTGGAATATGGGGGGGGGGGTTATCACTGTTAGTGAGATCCGATCAATCGCTGATTGTCAGATCGGATGTCCATAAACTCTTGGCCAGATGATGTATTGTAGCCTTAGCTTTTTAAGACGCCAGAGACGCATATAATACAACAGTACAAATCTAATTCTCCGAGATTCGCTTAGTTGGCACTGCATTAATCGATTCTCTTGCTTTTTGGCATTTTCGGCATGAAAAAAGCCTCTCAAACACTTCATTTCACTCGTCACTTCAGTTCATTAAATTATTCACATCCAACTACTAAACCTGGAGGTAATAACTTCTTTTCTGTCCTCTCTGTAATGCACAACACAAATATTTTAAGCTCATTACCTTTGCCATGGCAAAGCTCGGATAAAATATTAAAGCTGGGGAAAGATTAGCGAGCAGCAAAGCAAATAACTACAAAAGCTAAGGATAACCAGGAGGGTTTAAAAGTTTTCAGCGAGAAAAGCAAGTTCTGCGCACACAATTACTGCGTAGCTTGTTCATTAGCGAGTAACTGTTACTCTAATTTAAAAGATTTCCTTCGATTATAGAGGAAAAACCTGAACATACACCACTGGATGTCGGTGATGAATAGCTGAGACACGCATACAGTATAGCCCTGCAAACTCTCAACACAATTACCGTAGCTACATTAGCTGTGGGTGAGAGAAGGGGGGGAGGTTTGTGTGAACTCAGCAATGATTGATTCATCTTCACGCTTTCATTTGCCAGAAGAAAAGAAAAAGTGCAGCATGGGTAAAATGACCAAACACCCACTCAATTTCCTTTCTCTTTAATGTAAAAGTGCTGACTAACTCCGCTTGGGTCTGTCCATCTTGCAGCTCAGCAGGACCACAGCATGCCAACCGTACACTAGTGCCATACACTCACTGCTGTCACTTACCTTTATTATTGTAGACATCTAAGTAGTTGGGAGCTGAGAAGATGGTAATGAGCGAGGGGAAGCCTGTAGTCTGGCTCTTTCTGTACATGCGATACCTGATAAAGACAAAAACCCGTGATGGGTTATTATCATTGTTCTGGTTACAGAATCCGTAATCATTTGTCTAAATCGGTTCAATCGTGTATTATGTTCTCAACAGGTCCGACTGGATTCAGTCAGTGTGATTTTTGTTTACTGCTCACATCCCCGCTGCTATAATCTATTAGACTGTGAGACTAAGGGGAGTCCAAACTACTCAGACAATAACTCTGCAATAATCAATAAAACCCCTGCTGTGCAAAGAGCTCAAATGAACCGACTACAGCACAAGCAGGCAATTTCATTTGAGCCGGAGTGAGTAAGCAAAATTTCAGACAGTGCTTGAGCTTAGGTGTAAATTGACTAGGAGCAAACTGCGTGCACTTAGGAGATTTAGAAGATGAGCTTAACTCACAAGTTACGCAACAGACTATATATCTTTTTGGGTACTTCAACGTATATCACAAAAACGTGCATTTAAATTGCTTTCCTCGTTTTCCTTAAAAAAAATGTATAGTCCAACAATATCATGAATAACCAACATACAGTACAGCAAAACAGGTACATTAGGAACACAAATTGCTAATTACTTCATAGTTAGATGTATTGTGAAATGCAGTGAAACTGGGGAAAGTGTGAGATGATGCATTACCCAGCGTCTTGTGCTTCGTGAGCCCGGATGACAGATAATAAGTTGTTGTGTTGTAGGAAATCACACACGGCAGGATAACTGTTGAAGAAAAATATCAAGGAATTCAGTGAATTTGCTTTACAACAATACAGCAAACGAACACTCTCAAGTCTCTCACAGTGACCATCAAGGAAGGAAATGTTGCATTTAAACAGTATGTGTTTGTTTTTCAGAGCAACAGTGGGAAACCTCAACATTGCTGGAGACTAGAAGCCAAAGCAAACGCTGTCATCCATCCTGAAAGGCTAGCTGTGAGTTTCTGGACTTTTCCATACCGCAGCCATCACCCAACTAGAAAAGGGCAACACTGGAACTTTCCTGTGTTTACAACCGGCTTTAATGATGAATCTGCCCTGTGGGTCCCTGCAACCGCTGAATGAGCTGACAGAACTAAAACAACATCTTAGACAAACACGAATGGAGCTCGGTGCCTGCGCGAATGCAGAACTCGGAGAACTCGCTCTTGAGGGAATGAGTCGCCTGGCTATACAAGGCGAAATGCTGGAAGCTGTGAAAAAGGTTTAATGCTGTCTTGGTCGAATCTAAACTCGTTAAAGAATAATGCTGAAAGAAAAACAAACACCAACTGGCCAACTTGTTAAAAAAAAAAAAAAAAACACTCCTGGTAGAAACTGAGATATGTGCTGTTGGGCATCTCTTCACACCTGAATAGCTCCATGTCATCTAATTAGGGTTCATTGCATTTATTTGGAAAAAAAAAGAAAAAAAAGGTGTAATTATATTATATTCTTTTTTGTCTTACAGTTGCTGCAGATAGACAGGGTAAAAAACAGGTAAAGGCAAGCAGGTGATCAGCATCAGTGACCTATCTGCTGTCAGCTACAAACCTGAAACCACTTTGTGTGTGTATAAATTTTTACAAAGGCGATCCAGTGAGCGCATGCTTTATTGTCTATAATAAATGCTAGGAATATTTGCTTAACCATGCTTCCACTACTCATCACAGGGCTTTTGAAAACATTGCATCATCGGTAATGGCCAAAGATGTACTGTATATATTGGTTTATCTTAAAAATGTGGTTATGTGGCATATCATATTCACCGACATTTTTTTGGGTTGCCTGATGGAGAACAAACCAAACTGCATATTCAAATTAAGAAAACCAAACCAAACTCATATTCATATTGCCCTTTAATAAATCAATTTACTGCAGAATTTTTTTCTAGAAAGTACTAAAACCATGAGAAATGTAGGTTTGCTCTTTAGAAGGTTAAAATGAAATGAACACTGTCTCAGTAGTGGTTATAAGGATAAATAGCT
Source organism: Clarias pachynema (assembly GCA_030014365.1). Lineage (NCBI taxonomy): Eukaryota > Metazoa > Chordata > Actinopteri > Siluriformes > Clariidae > Clarias > Clarias pachynema. Next base: position 21,796,380 of record JAQMYL010000001.1, read on the forward strand.
AGCTTCCGTTTTGTAAACATTACATATTGCGTGGTATTTGATGGTCACACATACTACAGGCAAATAATTTATTACTATTTAACAAGGGAACAGCAATGCATGAGCCAATCGCAACATGGAAGCTCCAATGTTAAGCTTTAAGCTTTCCTTTCCTCCCATTTATTACCAAACATGAGAATCACTGCAATCTATATTGTTCGTAATAATATACAGTACTGTATTGAGCCACGCCTCATTTCTTCATATTAATATATCAATTTCTTTAATTTAATTGAATGATGATTAAATTAAAGAAATCGGAACAAATGTTTTACTGTGACTGAAAGTGCCTAAAGATACAAATTAAAAAGTGTTTTTTTTTTTCTGAAGCATCCTCAGCAGTAACCTCATTTCCCCTCTAGTCCATTCCAACCACTCAGTATTCAGCATCGCCAGTATATTAATCACTGACCTGATCATCTGTCATCTTCTGCACCTGTTTCTCACTGGTCCATGCCATAAGGATGTTTTTTATGCTTGAATTATTCATAAGTCATTGTACGGTTTAACAAACTAAAACATTCCTCTGAAACTGTTCTGGTCCAGGGACTGAACTGAAAATGAGATAAGAATTTAACCAATAGGTTATGTTTTGCATGTAGTGTTAACCTTGACATTGCAGCTGTAATCTAACATTAGCTTAGCTATGTTTAATAAACAGGCTGCTTACATATTTTCTAATAACCTGTTTGAAGAGTCTGGTGTCTTTCCTGAACACCTTGAGTTGGCCTGATTACAATCCACTTCCTATTTCATCATCGTTATTTTTTATAGATGGCTGTGTCACAAAACTGATCGCTGTTGTTCTAAAACACTTACAGTAAACCAACAATTCAACAGCATGAGCTGTCAGGTTTGCAAGCATTTTACGTACATAGTTGATGTGTGCATGTTGGGGAGGGGGAGTGAGAGAGACGGGTGTGTGTGAGAGAGAGACGGGCTGAGTGAGTCAATGCTCTGTATGCAAATAAGTACGATTTTATGCATTTTAAATTAAAATTTTTTTAATCAGTTTATGATGAACAATGGCTTGTGCCGCTAGAACTGTTTTAATAAAACTTGAAGAAGCTGAGGGTGAAATGTGCACCTGTTTATCCTTACTGATTTATATTTTATTATTGATTGTGAATTTGTTCGACTGCTGGTTAAAGAAAATGTATGAAATTTGGAACAATAGTGCTGATTAATCTTCTATAGCTACTTCTGACAGCAAATCAATACTCTCGCTCAAGGAAAAATGAAAACCAGCATGGTTTTAGTCTTATTTTTAACTTCAAGATTGGTGAGGGATGCATGATTTGTTTAAAATATATATATATATATATATTATATATATATATATATATATATATATTTTTTTTTTTTTTTATATATATTTTAACCTTAAATTGCATTTATTCAAATATGAAATGTACTATTTAGTATTAAAATGTATTTATCTAGGTTTACACCAAATAAATTCACAAAAATCTCATTAAGAAGATATCTGCCAAAATGGATTTATTGCCTCAAAAAAAAAAAAAAAAAGCTTAGATCAGCGACAAACTCTACCATAATTTCTGACTATGCGTATATATCCTGCAATAAACTGCAGCTGTTTGTGTTAAAACAACTGCACAGGTCCATATTGCAATTTTTATTGTTTTTTTTTTCTTCTTTCAATTAATTGTGTAGCACTAGATGGAATGATGAAAAATTGTTTTGCAAACTTTCAACATTCAATTTAACTATGACAACAAGTACGATAGACTTTAATCAAGAAAATTTGCAATCAATGCCGGATTATTATAAGTGGAATAAAACATCTCAGTATGTGCTGTTATATTTCAGTACATCCGCTTTAGATGATGAAACGTCACACCATCCTGTCGCTGATCATGTTCCAATAACAGCACGCCCTCTTGTTTTTTATCCCTTACATATTTACGCTAATGATCTTTTCGATGGTATCCCTCAGGGCGACCACAGAGGATGGGCTACAGTCATTAGCTTTCCACATTAACACAAATACATTTTGATGATATATTTTCGCCTCTGTCCCAAATCATCCCAGGGATCTGATTACCAGGAAGGTGAAAGTAGAATTATAAAAACAGAGACAAGATAAGGTGCTGAAGTATACCGTGTTGTGTTTATTGTCAAATACAATCAGTGTGGATATTGCACGCTGTTCAGCCTAATACCATCACATTGTCTTTTAACTAGTATATGATAATCGATAGTCTTCTTGTAGAAATCTGTTTCCTACTGGTGTAACACTTCATGCAAAATTTATACCTAAAGTAAAATGACAACCGACCACACCGACACCCGACCCTCTCTGTGCTATACATGTCAGGTGTAAATTTATGGAGTGAGCAATTACACAGCTGGTTGTGTGTGTAAAAGTTACGAGGTCTCGTGGTGGGCGAGACAGGATGTTTGTCCCTGAGGAGAAGCAAACGGGCCTGCTGCTCTGGCCTGGACTCGTAAAGACACACAACTACGCAGTATGCTTCCAATTACACCTTACAGCCTCAGAAAAACAGTGTGGTTATGTGTGTGTGTGTGTGTGTGTGTGTGTGTGTGTGTGTGTGTGTGTGTGTGTGAGATGCAAATGCAGCAGCTGCTTAGAACTACAAATGTAGATGAAGTACATTTCTGTTATGTACGATGATTCTTCTGTATTGATTGATTTTCATGGAGATTCAATTTAACACATCTTACAAGTTTGTGCTTCAATGCCACATTATACACTTTACATACTTCATCGAATGGTTGAGTTCATTGGAGGGGTGTGACCTTCTGGCAGGATTTCAATTCCCACCAAGCAAGCAAATACCATTTTCTAAAAAAAACAAAACAAAACCTAAAACAACATAAATGGCACATCATGTCAAAGCTGCCAGCAATCATGGCCTACTGGTCAGGAAAAAAAAAACAAGAAAAAAAAAAAAAAAAAACATTGAGCATTCATATACTAGTTCTGTCCGTGAAAAACTAAGAACATGGATCAGAAGGAAATTTTAACATGCGTGCACTAGAAAAACATTCCCCAGCACAGAGGTCTATCCTAAACAGACTTCTCATAAAACCAGCTGTGTTACTGTGGGATCCGACTGCAGAAGCCTGACTCATGCGGTGTGTAATACCTCCCTTTTTATACCATTTCTGCCACTGTTTTTATTGCTGTTATAAGCTCCTGGTGTTCTAATGATATCTAGAGGTAGCTTTGGGGGGTTAGGATGGTATATTGTTCAGAACAGAAAAATGAAACTGGCTGCGATATTGTGTGGTAGGAATTTGTAGGTCATGTGAAAAGGTGAGGGTGAATGTGAAAGGGTGAGCGGATGGTGTTTGGGGTTTTAGATTTATAACTACCTGTAGAAGTAAGAGCAGCCGCGGACCGTGTTGTGTGTGAAGTGTTCTTGGGTCTTCTCGTTGCCGAAGTCCTCCAGCGGGTCAGACCAGAGCAGGTCACACATCGGTCCGTAAGCAGGAGGCTCCTTGAATCTGTCTAACTGGAGATGAAGGTGAAGACATGCTCAGCTTATGGATGAACTGGGTGTCCTGATGGACACTGATGATAAAAGCTTTTTCAGTTTTCTAACCACATCCACGGAAAGAAACGGCATGCGTCACTCCACAAGGTTCGTTAATGGATTGATTATAAGAAGACCATCGCACTCGGTTCAAAACACACCCCTGTGTTTTTGAGTCAATAAAGCATTCACGTAATCGATTCAGTCTTGAAGTGATCTAATAAAAAGGGAGGTACAAACTGCTGCCTGCTCAAATACGAGCCAGAAGCCATCTGTTAGTAAGTCATGTGACTGCAGCCTTTATAAATGGCTGCATTCAATTAGAGGGGAGGCAAGTACGGTTGGCGAATCCAGGCACTTTTATTAAAGTTGAGGGAACTGCAGGATTATTAAGTGTCATTAATCTGCCACTCGCTCTCTGTGCATCATATTATAGACATGAGAGGAGCGAAAGGTCATTGTAAGCTGTAATATTACAGTATTGGCATTGTTTAAATGAGAGAGAGATAAAAAAATAAAAAATATCTTCGATTTATTCAGTGGTGAAAGACATAAAAATGAATAATGCATGATAAGACTTTCCAGATAAACCCGGTATAACTGTCATCGCATGGATATGTTCTCAGTTCTGCCTGATGAAAGCCATGTTGAAAGATTTATATCTACAGCAATAAACCTGGCTCAAGCTCCACATCTGAGCAGGGATGCATTAATACCATTTTTTCCCCCCTTTTTCAATTTGAGTACAAGTAAATGTTTTCGGGAACGAAAATGAGTAATCTACGTACTATGAAATAAACAAACTGGGATGTCACAGCTTTTTATTTAGGTCTGTTTATGTGGTGCTGCTGTGTTCTGCATGTTTCTTGTTAATTTAATCGCAGGGGAGCAATGTGTAGACTCACACACTCACTGATACTCATCAGGTCTTCATGCTATTTAGTTAAGCTCGTGATTGAAAGTCGTACTGTTTTTACAGGAAGATGCTGTAGTTCTTCCTCCTGACAGTTTGCAGGTTCTGATACACACGGCAGCGTACGCGCCGCTTCTCATGCACTATCAGAACCTCTGATGAATACAACTAAATGAGCACAGGATCGGACTGACCCCTAATACCAGTATCCGTACTGATGCGTCTCTATTTTCTGAGTGATGCTGGCTTGAAATTAACTTGGCAAAAAAGATGGCTTTTCTCTTTTCTTATAGGTTGATCAAAGCAAAGCTAGTTAACCATAGACAGGTCACGCACAATCGCCAACCTGTCCAGTGACATTTTATGAGCAGCAATCTGTTGTTAACGTGACTCATCCCAGGTTAGCGCCGTCATCTATTAGACTGATCCGGCTAGTGAATGTGAAAGGACTAAAAACCTGCTTTTAGATAAAACGGGTGGCGATCACTGAAATTAAGTGATTCATGTCTGTGTTTTCAGTTATAGCTTGAATACCCGTGTCTGAATCACATAACACACAAAGCCTTCATCATAAAATACCCTTTAAATATATTAAACATAACATCCTGAACATAACATAACAGCCTTTAAATATTCACTTCTAACTTAAAAGTTGTGTTCAGTGCTGTTCACGTTATGTTTTCTTACCTTTGAATTGCTGGCAATTTATTATTTTTATTATTTTTTTTATACAAGTACTGCATTAAACACTAGATTAACCACATCTGAGCAATATTCTTTAAAGCTCCTGGATGAGTCTGAAGGTGATTGCTTCAATTTTGGCATACATACTTTTCTAATGTCATCAAGGTTTGTTATTTCAGGGGACAGGCCTCCGTGCACACACAGGAACTGCTGATTCATGAGCGCGGCCAGCGGAAGGCAGTCAAAGGCATCCATACATGCGTCATAAACTCGCTCCGAATACTTAATTTTACCTGTGAGGAACGGAAAAGAGGGTTGGGTGGAGATGGTGGGAAGGAAACACAAAGCTGACATGAATATGCAGGAACACGCTGCATGAGTGCGCTGGATAAAGTGGGAAGTCTTAAAGAGCCAATCACCTCGAAAAAAAAATTAGTTTGACCCTGGCACATTTTTTTTGTTTTCAGTCCAAAAGTAATATATCTGAAGTTTAACCATCAAAGACAGCAAGCAGAGAATATGACTTTATGGGCTGAAAAGGAAACACTTTAATTTCTTACTATACACTTGAAAGAAAATGAAAAACGACTGCCTACCCGTGCCTGCTTGTTTTTATGTTTCCACACAGCACAGTTAACACCGAGCTCAATAGCTGGCGAAGCAAAACTTAAGTCTTTGATGTGTTTGGGGTAAAGTGGTAATGTGGCCGGTAGCTATACTTACATTCCTGCTTAAAGGTGAAATACTCTGTTAAATGTCTACATTCGTGGTTCCCACGCAGCAAAAACAGTGTTTTGGGATAGAGAATTTTTAAGGCCCATAAGTACAGCACACACTGTAAAGGAGAAAAAACATACACAAAGACAAGCATGATTATGATGTGAGGGTAATAATAAAACACCTTCAGATGCATTGAAAAACTGCTTATTTCAGTGATTTGACACAAAGCTTAGATCCCCTTTGTTCTGATTTTGGCAAAAAATTATTAAAAAAAAAAAAAAAAAAAAACAGTTACAATGTCTGGCCGAAAAAAAGTCAACATTTCAGAAGAGTAAAATGATCCTGTTGCATAAAGCAAAGAATACAACTAAGGAGATTTGAAATTACTGGAACAGTATTAACAGTTCTTTAACACATTATCAAGACTGTGCTGAATTGTCAACTTTGTGGAAGAAAAAAAAAAAACATTGCTATGTTTAACATTGAAAGTAATAGCGTTTCCATACACACACACACACACACACACAACGAAATATGAACTTGTTAGTTAGACTAATCAGAAAAAAGCTTTCAATTTGCTTATGAGTATAACGATTGGACTTTGGAGTAATGGAAAAAGGTCATGTGGTCTGATGAGTCCAGACTGACACTATTCCTGAGTAATGGATGCATCAGGGTGAGAAGGGGCGTGCATGAAGCAATGCTCCTATAATGCACTGCACAAGCCCCTGGAGGCAGTGTTATGATCTGGGGCTGCTTCAGTTAGTCAGGTCTAGGTTCAGTAATGTTATGTGGCAATAAAATTATGTCAGCTGATGACCTGTATATACTGAGTGACCAGGCTATCAAATCTACGCAATTTTCTTCCCTGATCCCGACTCAATCTGTGAAAGACTTTCTGGGATCACGAGGAATCGTTGACCTTTTCTGGCCAGGCAAGGCATTTACTTACACATGATTAATTAATTACACAGTATTGATCTTATGTCTTGAAATTGGTTATAGAAAGCAAGGTGAATCATACTTCAATACTGAAATATCCTCTGTCCACGTAATCTCCAAGGAAAAGGTAGCGCGTGCTGGCTGGAGATCCTCCCACCTCAAACAACTTCATCAAGTCGAAGAACTGCCCATGGATGTCTCCACACACTGGAAAAGAATCCAAGACAGAAGAAAGAAAAAAAAAAACATTCAGAAATACAATATTGCACCAACACACAATGTAGTCAGGTCCGTAAGTATTTGGACAGCGATGCAGCTTTTGTGAGGCTGCCTCTCTCTGTATACCAAAACAATGGATTTGAAATGATGAAAACAAAATGTAACTGAAGTGTAGAATTTTAATTCAAGGGTTTTAACAAAAATATTGTATTTACTGTTGTTATTATTAATTACAACTATTTATTTATCTTTTTACGTACAGTAGTCATAATTTTCACAGGCTCAAATATATCTAGCTGGCCTCTTTTCCCTTTACACATCGGTATCAGCTACCAAATGCACAAAACGGCCACAACCATCTATTAAACTGCTTATCGGTAAATTGTCCACTTACTTTCGAGCCGGGGAAAAACAGAGGGCCTGGGTAAAAATGGCTGTTTAGAAATAACAGTTAATGCAATATGTTTTGGTTAAACTCCTTGCATTAAAGCTGAATGTCTCCACTTTAATCACATCTTGAGTGCTTCATTTAAAAGTAATTGGACAAACTAATATAATTATACACAGAAGGATCGCTTCAGCCTACTTCACTTGCATCAACATCTCTCTGGACTGCATATTGAGTGCTCCTGAGAACAGTTAGCAAATGCAATCCTTGAAATCAACTTCAGGACCTTTTGAACTCCTTGCTTTATTTCAAATCCATTATGGCGGATTTGAACACGTGCAATAACATAAAAGGCGGGACGGTGGCTTATTGGTCGGCACTATCGCCTTGCACCTCCAGGGTCCGGGCTCGATTTCCGCGTCGGGTCTGTGTGCGTGGTTGAGCATGTTCTCCCTGTGCTTGGTGGGTTTTCTCCCACAGTCCAAAGACATGCAGATTAAGCTAAATGGTCTTCCTACATTATTGAGCCCATAGTATGTGAACGTGTGAGTGAGTGTTGACCAGAGGTCCTACCAAAATGGAAATAAATACAATGGTACTGTAGTCATCACTGTCCCCCATGGTCTCTAGTTGGACTGCAGAGGTTCTTATATGGATGAATGGATGAAATTAAATATTAACTGCCCCACTGTCCAAAAACTTATGGACCTGACTGTACATTCTTAATTCATATTCTGACTTTAGTAAACTTCTCAACCCCAGAAACATCTTCCGTAAGTCTAAGCAGATGTACGCAGGTAACCCCCTTTATCTACGAGTGACTTACTAATTCGCACTAATGTACAAATTTTCATGCAGGACTGACATCAGGGCTTTGAAGTAGCACAGTGACTGAAAGCTTTTCCGCCATCTTATCACCAAACAATGGTGCCTGAGGCTTTTCATATAAAGAGTGTCACCTGGCCTCTTGTTAAATGAATAATGTATGCATCAGGGCTGCTGGTTGAAATGCGCCTTTGTGCATTAAACAATGCGCACTGAGCAAAGACTCACTTTCATCCAGCATCCCGCTGAGTGATGGCTACTGCCATGCCCTTATATAGTGACAGTTTAAATACGCATTCAGATGTTTTGTCCTGTAATAAACTGAGCAAATACTCCGCGTATATGGATCACAATGGTGTTCGACTCCTAGCCATTTACTTTGCATTAGAACAGTGCGTTACGAAACGTTTAAAAAGGTGCACAATTATAACAGCAAGCATGCAATAAGCAGAAGGAGACGGCCTTAATGTGAATTGCTCATACTTGAGTATTCCTATTTAATGTCTGTGTTTAAGGACAGAAGTCGCAACACAATGGCATTTAAGAGCAGTCAAGTCGACTAAGTATACAATCATCTTTCTCTACACGGTTATAAAACCTAGACTGGGATGCTGGATGACCTTTTCTAGATCACGTATCATGCATCTTCCATTTTCCTCTTACCAGAACTTCTATTCAGTGTATAAATAAGGAAAAATAAAAGAGACATTTTGAATATTTATTTGTTTAGTCATCCATTAACTACGCAAATAAATATTTAACTTTTTCACAATATTAAAATTTTCGGAGATACTGAATTTTGGGTTTTCATTTAGCTATAAATAAAAGAAATAAACACTTGAAATATATCAGTGTATGTGTAGTGAATCTATATAATATACGAGTTTTACTTTTTTAATTACTTTACAGAAATAAATAAACTTTTCGTTGATATCCTAATTTACTGAGATGAACCTGTATGTATGCTGTGAATGGGTAAAATATTGACATGATCACATGTGGAAAAGCTGTTGAATAATAATGCTGTATACACACATACAGGACCAGTCAAAAGTTTGGACTCACCTTTTAATTCATTGATTTTTGGTTCATTGTCTACATTCTAGAACAAGGTTAGATCCGCGCCCCTCCCCAAAAAAAGACGCATAGAATTTTTGACCAATCAAGGCCAGCAGTTCTCGCGAGAGCCGTTATGAAGGTTTTACAGAACATAAGTTCAATTCAATTTTATTTGTATAGCACTGTGATGGCAATAGGAAGAAACCTTGAGATCCAACTGGGAACCCATCCTCATTTGGGTGAACGTTATGTAGATAAGATAAGTAGCAGACACATCTCAATAACAACTGTTCAGATGAGATTATTGCATATCTTGGATCTCTTCAGCATTGGTTTACAATGATAAAAGACATAAAAATCAAGACAGACCACTGAAATGGAAGCCCACTATTGCAGAAAGCATTAGGACTTGTATAGGAATTGTGCTGAGAGTTTTGTTACATCATCCGCCTCTTCTTCTATTAAATCCTAGTCTGACTTCCTTTAAAAACAAATGCTGCGAATCAGTTCCATGCCACTTTCAAGTGTTACTTTATCACCACCGACTATAAAATTGTTAACAAAGAACACGTGCCTAAAAAAATTGAGCGCATCCTACGATGCAGCACAACACTTTGAACGGCAAGGTTCTCATAAGATGCACATTTCCATGGTTACTGTGCTCCGCGAGCTCGGTTACACTGTCCATTTGAAATGCAAATGCTATTTAACAAATGGTCTTTCCACTCCCATAGCAGCCTATCAATATTTTTAGTTTTCCTGTCAACTGTGCATGCAATAAATTAGCCGGGGCTCAATTCGGGGGTACAGGAACGCTAATAACAGCACTGTCTCTACTGATTCCATTGCTGGTAATGTTTACGCTGTTTTGTTTGTGTCAATCTGGACACCATATTAGTTATTTGACAGTCATTTCTTATTCATGGAGGCAGAATGAGTTCTATAAATAGAGCTTCCTCTGTTCAACTTAAGTCACAATTCATTCTCAGTCCTGTAACATTGTAATCGCGTGACACAACAGCAATGCACTGATGGCCAACATGGCTCTAGTGACAACTCTATGATACTGTGCTATAGCAGTGCTGAATCCTCATTCTGAGTGGTCAGAAGTTAGTGAATAAGTTTCATAATAGCACGGTTCAGACAGCTCTGATACAAATCAAATGTTTATATTAAAGGTGTCGTTCTAATACATTAAAAGGAACCAATCTTAGTCCTGAAGAACACCTGGCACACCAAATTGTCACGTTTTTTCCCATTCTGTAGAACCGAGGGTACTACAGGACCAGGGCCGGGAACCTGTGGAACATATTGTTTGTATAGTAACAACTAGTTATAACTATGACTTACTGTTAACAACTAACGACATAATACTTGGAACTTATTATTTTAATAATTATTATTAGGGATGCCTTGATATGATAATATCACAATATATATTGCCACACATAAAAATATTGTGATATCACTTGATCGATTTTTCCCCCATCTCTAACTATTTACTATTTTCATTATTATTTTGAATTATATTTTTACTTGTTTCTTATTAACACGAAAACAATAAAGCTGGATCAATCCACATTTGACTCCTACAGCAGACAGATTAAGCAATGCATTGTTAGTATGAAAGAGTGAAGGCAAACAGCAAGTCAGTCCAGTGACTGAAGAAGACAAGAAAAAATCTGAGGGGGGAAAAGAAAAGGATAAAAAGAAGGCAAGTCAGAACTAGGGTCTTGATTGTTCAAGTAAATCACACAAACAAACCGATATCCGCCAGAACAACCTTCTGTAAGGCAGAAGGTTGGCCACTTGTTCCAAACACATCTTCAGGACTGGTACAGCAGATACCATAAGATAAGTATATATTTCATTGCTTGATAAGTGATGAAATCTAATAAACAGAGTGAATCAGAAGGAAAATCTAGCAATGTTTTTCGATTTTAACAAATGTATAGTTTGAGACAAAGTTAATAAAAAGAGACATATTTTGTCTTATTAACTTTAAACCATAAAGAAAACAAAAGATAGGGGACAACCGACCCTTCACAAAACTGTTCATTTGGGTTGAGGACATGGATTTTTTTTCTTCGCTAATCTTGGCAGATCATGTCTTCATGGAGTTTGCTTTGCTTTGTTTTGTGCACAGTGGCATTGTCATGTTGGAGCAGGTTTGCGCCTCTTAGGTCCAGTAAAGGAAAATCATAAAGCTACAGTTTACAAAGACATTTTACATAAATGTGCGCTTCCAGCTGTGTTGCAACATTTTGATATGGTGTCTAGAAAGCTTTAGTTATAAATTCCTAATAATGTCAATTTCTATTTTAATTATATTTTTTATCAAGATATATAAAGCTGGATATGTTTAAAAATTAAATGGATTTTTCCCCCCTTAAACTTAAGAAACTTATTTAAGAAGACTTTTTCCCACACTGCTACAATGCAAAAAGTGCATTTGTACTGTAAGGAGCTGTGAGCGAAGCTGATGCATGACTTTGTAGTACTGCCAGGTCTGGGGACACATCTTGAAGCACTGCCTGCTGGTCTGTGAGCCTGTCATATGCATACCCCTTGGTTTGGATTTTCAAAATGATGTCTGTAACGATACTGTACAAATTTTGGGCATCAATGAAGTATGACAATACTGTCTGAGGAAACATTTACAGTATTTAGGTGACTGTAAATTTAATTTTTTTTCTATTTAATTCTGATCTCTAATCAGAAACATTTCTAGGAAAATAGACCAGGGGCTAAGAATGCCATGACGATTAAATAAAGAAGTTAGTACAAGAGGTTATTAAATCAACGGCAACAAGCTGAGGGGGAGGTTCATATCACTACCCTGGTGCTCATATAGAGATATGCTCATAAAGATGTACACTTTCCTTGCATCTTGAAGGAAAATATGGTGCCTTGAAGGGAACATGGTGCATTGCTGAGGGTTAGATGAATTATGCTACATACCTGGCAACCCAGCTACAAGATAAAGAAGAAAGAATGTGGTGGTGAAATGACATGAATGCCTCAGAGGAATGAAAGAGAGATGGCTGTAGCATTTGTTTTTTTTAAGCAAAGAAAAAGACAGAAGGAGGTCAGTGATGTGTGCAAGTCTCCTACAAACACAAACTAAAAGGAACTTTCAACATTCTGGAAGTTCAAGTTAAACCTGTTTTTAATAGAGAAATCAGAAAAGTCTAAGAACCTGTCTTACTCTACCTCACCAGATTAATCCCATTATCAACTGATTAGTTCTAGCTGATATGTTTTAAGTGTCTAGATCTCACCTTTGAATGATCCTACTGATTAAACATCTTTTCCACATGCATATTCATCTGTTTCTTCAAAAAAAAAAAAAAAAGCACTGTAGCTCGAATTGCTCACTCATCTTCTACACCGCTTTATCCTGTATTCAGGGTCACGGGGACCTGGAGTCTATCCCAGGAGGCTTAGGGCACAAGGCAGGGTACACCCTGGACAGAGTGCCAATCGGCTACAGTTTAGAAGAAGCTATAATTAATATAAGGAGAGAGAATAACAACTTCTTATTTGGGCATTTTTGGAAATGCTTTACAAACTTGTACACGTATTTATCGTCATGTGTTGTGCGACATGCAGAACAGCAGAGTCACAATGTCTTTGGTAACTGTCCAATTAGCATCTGTTAGATGTGCTGCAGTGGCAAGCAATTAAGCTGAGCTCCAAGTCTTTGGAAAAACACACAAACACGCATGCACACACAAACCTGCTGTACACACTAGTGCATTTTGTTCCACACATGCCTAATCTTTCACAACATGAAAATCTGACCAGCAGGTAAAATTTCGGAGCTTGTTAGATGAATTTCCAAGTTCAATCCGACTGTGGTCACCTGCAATTACACTAGCAGCACCCGTGGCCATGGCAACCTCACTTATTGGCATGGAAACAGTCCTGCGATGAGCTCCTCATTCGTTGCACTGTAAGACCATTCCCACGGGGGCTTTAATGCTTTGTTCAAGCATATTTAATAAATAGAGGATTAGCAAACAATTAAATCATATTGTACTTTACATTCCCTTTGCGTGCTTGCACGGTGAGCATGGAAAAGAGAAAGAGAGAGAGAGAGAGAGAGAGAGAGAGAGAGAGGGAGAGAGAGAGAGGGAGGGAGGGAACATAGAGGTTTGTCATAGGTTTTTTTTTTTTTTTATCCCCCCCCATCAGTGTTTATTAAATAAGTTTAATGAAAGCAGATTGAGGCCGTTGGCATGTGTACATGTGCCACTGTGTGTGTGTTCTGACAGTCAACATTGCACTTCAGATGAGGAAACAAACCCAACATGGAACGAGTGTGTTAGTGTAGGGAGCAATGTTCCACTGTGAAAAGGCCAGTACTGCGCACGGACAGAGAAAAGGCTTTGAATCTTTACATGCTAACACTTACCACTACAGATGATTTGTTTTTCATTTTCAATACAAATATCAGAGCTCTGTGTAATGTCCAGATGCAGAATATATCCATCACCTTTACCACAAGACTAGATGTAGTTACTTCCAAAACATCAGACATTTGTTATATCTTAATGTCCTATACTCAAAGACAATACAGATGTGTTCATGGCATAAAATGCAGTAATTGGCCACAGAAACACCTGTAATCCATTTACATTACATTCACAGCATTTGGCAGATGCCTTAATACACAGTGACTAACATTTCTCTCATTACACATCTGAGCAGTTGAGGGTTGAGGGCCTTGTGGGGTTTGAACCTGTAACCTTCCAATCAGCACTCCAAAGTATGCTCATTAAGAATCCTGTTCCTTGTCCAATCAGCCAATCAATGTAGACACCTGAAGCTAAGAACTTCAGCAAATTTTCATGTTAAACATCAAAATAAGGACATAGTGTAATTTCAGTGACGTTGCCCATGGCGTGGTTGTTGGTGCCAGATGGCCTTGTTTGAGAATTATAGAAACTGCTAATCAACATCTGTCGTCTCTAGAACGCAAGCAGAATGACGTTAATGGCAAAACCAGTGAGCAATCGTTCCAACTGGGAGCAGACTAAAATGGGCAGACTGGTTCAAGTTGACAGGAAGGTTGCAGTAATATAAATACTAGGTCCAGTACTAGGGAGGAGTCCATATTGTTTTAATATCCATTTCAGCAAATCTGAATCAGCAAATGAAGTCATGATGAAAAAGAGGCTCCAGGATCAGGCAAATAGAAAAATGCATAAAAGTTAAAAAGAAGGGAAAAAAAAGGACCATGGAAGTAACACAGGGCTGAACTGGACTGATTCATGATCTGAATAGCGGATGGTTTTGGATTTGCAATTTCTGAGTCGTAATTACAAGAGCTGGGTGTTGTGGGAAAGTGGCCCATCAGAGAGGAAGTGTGTGGCTGACGAGGGTTATGAGCGGCGTCACCAAGATGAATTAGCAGAAAGCTCTTCAACAGTGCGTATTTTCAATAAGTAGCAAAATCACCCCCCCCCCACCCCCCCACCAGCACCCCTTCTCTTCAGAGGCACCTTGAGACTTTATATTATGTGATATTATGTACCAAGGTACAAGACATGAGACAAAAAAAAACTAACAAGAGTTTTCACAATAATATACATGAATAAATCATCCAAATCAGTTTGGCACTGAAAATATATATATTTTCTTTTCTATTTAATTAAAAGCTCAAGGTTGTGAAACTTGCAGAATTGGAATACGAATTGAATCGCCACCTACTGTAGGTATCGTGATAATAACGTATCAGGTGATCCCTGGTGATTCCCGTCTCTATTACATACTTTTTGATTGCCTTCCCGTTAATGATATACATTTCATTTCAGAGTGAAGCTGGTGGGATTCTTTATTTCGAATTCTCTACAAACGGTAAGTGCTGCGAGATGTTCTCTGCGGCTTTCCTACTGATATTTACTTCTAATGTGTCTCGGAGCAAGCAGAATGACGGGGACAGAGGGACGGGCTGCTTCAGCAGGAGGGATAATTGACGAGTGACGAGTTGCCAAGAATGTTTAATGGGTGTGCTGTACCATATGGCATTTACGTATGTAGCTCTCCGCGGTGTTCTGTGCGCACAGTCGGTGAAGCCCATTTTTAAGCATGTTTCTTGCCTTCTAGCGTGTGTTCACATGAAGATGTAGACCGGTGTGATTTGTGAGGAGCAAACTGGGGTCTGGAGGCAATCGAGATGCCTTTCTCTCTGGTTTTTTGACAGAATGACGCCTGCACAATCAACAGTTTACGTTAAGGATGGGTTAAAGAAGTACCGCGGTAATAGTTCAGCTTAAAGAATCACAAGAACTTTATATAATCATTGTGATAGCTAAATGTTTAAAGAATGATTAAATTGTTTATTTAAAACAATCTGTACATGAACAAATGCCTCCAAACTCAACTTGTTAAAATAATAATAATAATAAAAATAAATATTCTTAAATAAATGAATTAATCTTCTATGCTTCTTATTCTGTACAGCATTGCAGGAAGCATTGAGCCTATCCCAGGAAACTTCAGGCAGAAGCCAGGCTACACCCTGGACAGGCTGCCAATCCCATTCACACACATTGGGGCCAGTCCAGTCTTTGGACTGCAGGAGGAAACCGGAGTACCAAGAGGAAACCCACCAATCACGGGGAGAACATGCAAACTCTACGCACACAGACTCTAGGTGGGATTTGAACCCGGACCCTGGAGGTGCGAAGCCACGGTGCCAACCGATAAGGGCGCTCTGGCTGATCAGTTGTCTCTCAACTGGCCGATCGAATAATTAAAAAAAAAAAAAAATTAATTAAAAAAAAAAAAAAAACAAGTTGACAGCTACATCAAAATGCCGGCGCCAGTCTGGGAATATTACCAAGTCTCTTTAAAAGACGTCAAATTTGCAATATGCAAAGATTTTTTTCCTCAAGCAGAACGTCGCAGTGTGAATAATTTGAATATGAAAAGTTACCCGCAAAGGCGTCAGCTAAATGTTGCAAGTCAATCCTCACACAAGCACCTATAGCAGAAGCACTCAAGAAGCTCGAGCATTAGTCTGCAGAGGGAAAAAAAACTAAAAACTATTATCGCAAAAATAATAATGAAGACTCCCGAGGCAGCCTGGGTTTACCTTACCGCTACATGCTTGCGCGACTATTCAGCACGGTTGTACACATGCTGGATGACAAGAGGAATAGACCATCTCTTAAAAATGTAGAAAGATATTTATAAAGAAATGCCGCCCTCTGTGTTTACAGAAGAAGAAGAAGAAGAAATACAAAGTGGCCGACGAGTGTTTTTTTAAAAATGGTGAAGAATTTTGATTTGTTATTCATTGACGCAGCCTTGTTCCATGTGCTGCACGTAATACCCAGTGAGAATAGTAGGACCGTCGCATTTTAGAGCATTTTGGCATGAGAGCCCCAATATAGTAGTTATAGTCATTTTTTTGCTCTTTAGCTGAGCATAGGCTTTTCTATTGGGTTCACTTTCTACATAAAATAATAGGAAAATGAAATATGCTGCATTTTTGCCTTCCAAAAAAATTAAGTTTTTTACATCTATAAATAGTAAATAAATAAACAATACTACACAATAAATAGAACACTTTAAATGGAAGATCCCAATAACTCCCCCACACGTACACGTACACACACACACACACACACACACACACACACAGGATCAGGTGATGGAGCACTCCCACTGACCACTACGCTACTGTGCCGCCTTTTAATAAATAAATTAATTAATTAATTAAAATGAAATATTATAATAATAAAAAAAAAACTGGAAGCCTTTTAATTATGCAAATTCACATGACTAGGGATCATTTTAACATTTGGCGAGATGAAACGAAAGATATGCAAACAGTAACAGATTCCACAAAGAAGAGAAAAGACATAATGTGATGATAAACACATTTTAATCGAAGTAGAAGTCACGCTGGACAGCAGATTGAAAGATGCCAATCAAGTGAATGTCACATGCATTTCAAAATAACAAGCGTTTTTTCATATTTCACATACATGTAAAAACCTAAAAATGACCACAAAAATAATAAGATAAGCCAGATAATTATCTCAACAAAATGCCATGACTGTGAATCAGATGTTGAATACATCAAATGTTCAGGGTATGATAAAATATTAGGACTTCAAGATAATAATCAACTGTTTAAAGACACATGAGGTGGTTGCACGTTGTTGCAAACATGAAAAACAGAAATAAATCCTATAATTGTTTTTCACAATCTCTTACATCACACAGGATTTGGCGCTGTTTAGTTAAAAACACTTAGCAGTTAAGCACGGCACGGGTCAGTCGCCACACATCACAGGGATGCAAAATGAAATGTAAATGTGGAATGTCGAGACTGTAGTGCATGTGGATGTACAGTCACATACCAAATGTGCATGCACTCACTGCAGCAGTTCGGTCGATCCCTGAGATTTGTGTCGATTACGTTCCTGGAGCACCCGTGAATTGTGAAAAAAAAAACGAAAAAAAATGTCTATAACACGCCCCAAATATGCACCCAAAACACTTTTCAAACTCAGCTTAATACATTGACCTTTAATTTAAAGGTAAACCTGTATCCTGTACTGCTGTGTCTCCTGAAGTGCTAGAATGTAAAAAATACAGATGTTAATACAGTAATAATTCACCATCCCAAGCTGCGTTGCTTTGTGTTCTCTCTACAGTGCTAAAAAAAAAATGACACAGTATTATATTTTATATGGAAATTTTATGTTCATATTTGTTACAAAATTAGTAAATTATATTGATCTTAATAGTTTAGTGTTAAATGCATGAATAAATATATAGTGTCATTAAAAAAAAGGGATATTTGCGATTTCAGCAAAATTGCTAACAATTATTAGTTAGGTTCTTGGGTAGGAAAAATCTGCCAACGACCGAGGTGGTGAACTCTGAACCATGTCTTTGCGGGGGTCGATTATATCGTATCGCCGTCTAGATCGTTCATGTGCCAGTCTAAGACACTTTGACGATTCAAATTTCGAATTGCATGTAAAAGCTCATCCCTGACGACACCAACTGCAAATACAACTCCTGACCATCACAGAGCCAAAGAAATTAGTAGATAAATTGTTATTTCTCACAGGGCGGAAGCGCACATGACAAAAATAGGATGCAATCATACAGAAAAGCCACTTTCAAGGACAACATTCACTCCGCTCACACACGCACAGATGCAGACACTAGAACAGAGAGGGAGAGGGGGGGGAGAGAGAGAGAGAGAGAGAGAAAGCGAGCGAGCGAGCGAGAGAGAGAGAGCGAGGCAGTCACGATCAGGTTCTCGATTAGCTGAGTGAGTAGGAGCACACAGTGTTGAGTGAGTGGTGGAGTGATCTCTGCGACTGCACCTCCATCAGCAGGCCACTGTGTAGGCGATGCACATTACACAACTCCACTCACTGGCCTACGCAGTGCCGACGCAGAAGCGCGCACACACACACGCGCGTCCACAAACACACATACACGCCTAGACTATAGAGGAGGGAATCTTGAGGGATTGCCCATTTCCATGCGCACACAGGGTCACTCAATGTGATTAGAAAGCTTTTTTTATTATATTATTTTTTTTATATATATATATATATATATATATATATAGTACATCCTGATTTTAGATTTTTATAGGATATGTTTTTTTGGGGGCCCATTAACCACCTGCTGTTTTAAAAGCATGATATTTTTAATCTATCAGGAGAACATTAATGCTTAATGTATATTCATTATGATGATCACAACACAATTTCATTCAAATATTTGCATAGAATTTCTGGGTTATCCAACCGTTCCTTCTCATTCGGTTGCTCGAGTGGTGATCCAAGAGTGTCTCTTGTTTCTGTTCACCAAGGAAAAATTCTCTTCTCTGTTTCAAACTGTTACTACTAGGGATAAAATCAATGCTTCTTAGAAATATTGAATATAGGGGTATTTAAAGGATATTTTTAAACACTACTTGCACTATTTGCTACTGGTGATGGCACCGTTTCTATTTTTGCTAAACTCTGTGAACCCTTCTTTCCCGACAGAGTAAATGGTGAGCATGTCTTTCGTGACATAAAAAGCCACAGCAACAGGAGTCAACTAAGTTTATTGGGTGAAGTCTGAATTGACAGAATTATTTATAATATTACCAAGGATGGAACACTCAATTATACTTCATATAAACTTAGTCATCCGACTTTTCAAACCTGTACCAAACATCTTAAGTGACATTTAAATATTCCTCACTGACATTCTCACTGTTTCTTTTATTAGAATTAACCAAATGAATGTAGAAAATCGCCCAGCACTAGATAAACCTACAAATTCAAATGCGCATACCCCTAGTATAATTGCATTCTTATTCAGTGATATTGTTTCACTAAGTAAAAAAAAAAATAAAAATAAATAAATAATAATAATAATGTATATCCTATTAGACATCATATGCACTGCTTTCAGTTTAGTTTTTCCTACCTTTTTTTTTTTTGGCTAAATGTCACTTGTCACTTAATATAAGAAGTCAAACGGGGACTTTTTAATATACAGAATAACAGAAAACGGTTCTCAGTATGCCATAGCCATGTTCTGTCCTGCTACATGTCTGAAACACTGGCCTCCCAGGAACCCCTTAAATGGCCCAAACATGCAGAAAGGGCTTGAAGCGATTTCAGGATGTGGCAATAACCTCCAGATGAGTTCCTGTAATGTACAAGTGGTGTTCGTGAATGATTCCACAGGGAGATGCGTCTCTTCTGCAAGTTGCCGACAAGCTACCTGTAGATTGTCAAGGATCAGGTGTTTCACTCTCTGATTGTTCACGAACGGCTGCAGTGGGCTCTGAGCCACCTTAGCCGGAAATGTTATTTACGGACATGGTGCCTCCTTTAAGACATCCGCATTACTATGTTTGAAGTCTTCTGTAAATGTCAATCAGTTTTATAACTTCGCTCAAGAACATTTCAGCAACAGTTTGACGTGAACAGCCCTGGTATAAAAAGATTTCCAAGTAAACACCTGCCATTTATGTCATACTTTACTATAACATATTGGACTTTTAAAATTATTCATAAAAACGGTTTAGCACAGAGTGGCATTATGTGTCTAATGTATCAAAACTGGAACATAAGCTTGAATTAAATTTAGCAACCATAACATCTAGTAAATGCTATTATATGCGACATGTTGATTACATTTGCATCAATGCCACATGATGATTCTCCCATGTTTACTTACCCACGAGTGCACACATCTACCCTGCCTCCCACACCCACCCCACCGCCCCACAGCTGCCTCATCAACCCTGAGCATATAACTTTAACTGCACTTACAGTCCTAAAAGACAGGAACAGACAGGAAGTTCCTTTGGGTCTTACTTTAGGCCACTATTAAATGAGCACAAACCCCCAGTCAAGTCATTTCCACTGGAGACACGTCATTAATTATCACAGACATCATTTAACAGTGCAGTTTAGAGTCCCCACTATAGAAAGCCCGTCTGATTAGGCTGCCTTTCTATTTAATGACATTACAGGAACCTGGACTTTCCAGATAAAACAATTAAGGCAATTGAGTCGTGCTTGGAAGAACAGCCACAGCCTCCGAGTTGAACTGTCTATTCAGGCAATTAGTGAAAGATGGAGGAGAAGCTTGGCACTGATTACTGCTGAGTCACTTAGTGGATGCTAAGCCTTCTGTTCTAACCACAGGACTGCTACAAAGTCCTGGATATGAGCAAAAGCTGACTGCATAGAGTGCTTCACTGCGTATGTGCTACCAAATAAATGTGCTAGAGTAGTAGAAAAATTCCTTATAGGTAAAGTGACTATTTTATTGTTTATAACAGGTTACAAACCATAAAGACCGTCTGTATTTGGAGCTGCATGCTGTTTAGAGCGGCTCTCATCCGGATCTTTCCAAAAAAATAACAATAATAAGAATCTCCCTTACAAATTTTCGTCTATAGAAGAGAAATTTTTCAATAAATTTGAATTGGCATAGGAAGCATTTACAGCAAAAGAACAAACGAACTGAACATCGGCGCATACATTTGGGAGCCGTTCAAAACTTATGCATCAGTGGGAAGCCAAGCAAAGCGGGTTTACGTTTTTTTTGTGCTAGATTTAGTGAAGACATAGCACTATGGGTACCAAGAAAGTTAGCAACAAAGAAAAGGGAACCACTTTCAGTGGAAATTATGAAAAGAAATCGTCTCTAAAAAAAGCTGCCGGCACCAAAAATTGGTAAGATATTTGGGTGGCTGGAACGGATTATCTGCATTTACATTATTTCTTACGGGAAAATTTGTTTCGCAAAATGAATTTGCTGAGCATTTTATTTCAAAAAGTGACCCAAAAGAAAAACTAATATTTCAATAAACATTTTGTTGGTATATAATACTGTAAGTACTGAGAAGGGACCAGTGCTGACCAGGTGTGAGGAGGTTCGGTGACTATAAATAGAAATAGGCTTCGCGACTTGACAAAAAATACTTTGCTGAAGTAGGCATTCATTTTCTGCAGGCAGTCTGAGGGGAGAAACTTTAGCTACTGCTTTCTTAATTCATCATTAGTAACTGTTTTATTCTGATCAATCCTGCTTTTAGTGTCAATTCCGGAAGACTTTGGGCATGAG
Organism: Clarias pachynema; assembly: GCA_030014365.1. Taxonomy (NCBI): domain Eukaryota; kingdom Metazoa; phylum Chordata; class Actinopteri; order Siluriformes; family Clariidae; genus Clarias; species Clarias pachynema. The sequence goes on from JAQMYL010000001.1 coordinate 21,818,311, forward strand.
GTACACCCTGGCTAGGCTGCCAATCCATCACACGATGCACGAACTAATCCACAAACCGCAGGTAAATTTGGGATTCCCAAATAATCAACCTGTATGTCTTTGGACTGTGGGAGGAAACCGGAGCACCCAAAGGAAACCCACTAAATACGAAGAGAACATGCAAGCTCCACGCACACAGACCCCAAGGCGGGAATCGAACCCTGGACCCTTGAGGTTTGAGGCCACAGTGCAAATCACTACACCACCATGCTGCCGATTTAAATAATACATTTGCCACAAATTCTAATTAGGATTAGAAAGAAATTGAGGCAGCATGTCGTTTAAACCAAGTAAACAGTACTTGGTTGGTCCTAGAGTCCCTATGAAGACTGGCAGACAGGGTAGAGAGGGAGAAAAGAACTTCACAAAGCAAAAGTTACACTACACTGAGTAACTTTCTTTTCAACAAAGTAAGCAGCATTATAAAATGCTGGTGTGTGTAGGGACACGCCAGGAGTCTTTAATAAAGTGGCCTCACAGTGTTGCTGTAATCGATATGTTTACTTGAAGACATTTCACCAATCTGAATAGGTTTGCTCTAATTACACAAACTGTATGCGCATCCTACATGTAAACTCGGCAGACTTTAGACCATTCTTGACTTATACAAATCAAATCCAAAGTTAAAAGCATGGAGTGGGTTCACACAACTTTTCATTTATTTTCCTCAGAATTTGATTGAAGTCTGATATTTGGAAGCAAGAAAAGTAGTGGTGTAACTCTATATAATGTAACGTAATATAATGTAATGCTTGCTTAGTACAAAACATTTGAACGGATATATGGTTTATTCAAGCTTAATTCTAAGATCCTAATCATCTCTTTTTTTCCAAGTCTATAACAGCATATAGACTGATGTTGGACGTTCCTTTGGCACACTGAGTCCACTTGTTTTCTTTAGAAGGCAGCTTCACACATCGTAGTCGAACACCTATGGGAGATTTTGACTTGACGTGGCAGACAGCGCTCTCGGACACCATCATCACAACACCGACTGAGGGAATATCTTTGGTGTTTTTTACTCCAGTACAGTTCCAGAGATGTGCACAATCTATTCCCAGGTGTGTATGAGCTGTTCTGGCAGCTTGTGTAGGCTTACTAAGACACTTTCTGACAGGTTTTTCCTCTAATATGTAACCTACATCTGTTACTGTGTAAAACATTGTGGAGCTGATTGTCACAGTCACATGCTAATTAGCTTCCCAAATCATTCAAAATCAGAAGTAAATAACAGAAGCGACTGTTATTGACTCATAATCTGCTTCCTCCAATCACACAGGCTTGTATGGTAAACACTCGGCATGATGGGTGCATCACTTCATCTGTCTCTCTTCTTAACCATCACTCTGGAAAAGGGTATATCTGGACTTTTGACTTTTTCCCAATGCTCCACAGTCCATCCTTTATGACCCCTAGAAAACTGAACCCTACTTCTGATTAGCCTCACTGATGAGTGGTTTTCTTACGGCTACACAGCTGTTTAGTCCCAATCCCTTATGCTCGCTTCACATTTCACAAACTGATTTCTCCTGTTTTCTTGTTTTTTTGTTTTTTTTTTACAAATTGATTCCACTATGTGTTTAATAATCTATCACACTTATCCAGGTTGTTTTTTCCAACCACATTTCTTCCTTAAAGATAATTCACAACTATCCTTCCAGATTATAATAAAGCGTTTTTTAGTTCTTAACCAAATGTTAGTAGTTTCAGAAATCTTCTTATTAGTGGTGTTTGCATGTGCAGGATAATAATTTGACCAAAGTTATTAGAGGAACATTTTTGCCACGACCACAGGATATATTTCCTGAAATGGGCGTTTAAGAAATGCGGAGCTGCTCTCTGCACCAGTTAGGGTTAACTAACTTATTGCCAGCTGAAACATTAAATCACTGCAGTAGTTATGGACGGCTCTTAACTTTTAACACACACACACACGTCTAAATGCATGTACGTGAATATATATTAGCGTGATCACCACCTGCTAATGCTGTGTGTGTGTGTGTGTGTGTGTGTGTGTGTACCAAACACTTCGATGATATCAACCCACATCCCACTTACTGACACACTGAACCCTTTGGCAAGCATTATGTGAGAAGAAAGGTACGTCTACACAAGTGTGTTAGATACAGAGAGGGTGAGAGAGAGAGAGAGAGAGCAACATTGAAAAGAGAATGTGTGTGTGTGTGTGTGTGTGTGTGTTTGTGTTTGCATGTGTGCACCAACAGGATGGGGATTAGCTGGGTGGGAGTGATTAATGGCTCTGTTCCAGCTACACTGTGTACCTCTGCATGTCCTGATGAAGGCGTGTGTGTAGATGATGGTTGTTCTCACCCCATGCTCACATGCTTGCTCTCTCTCTCTCACCCCCCCCCCCACCCCCTCAGGGCAGCATAGTGTTTCCAAAAACACCAGCAGACCAGGGCTTAACACACAAACACGAAGCAGCATACACTGTAAACATGCCCTCTCAAGGTCTCGGAACAGCGCTTTAAAAAACAGTGACACTAATACAAGAAAAAGAAGAAACATTATCGTTTCTTTCGGTATCAAAAATGGTCAGCGTGCAGTTTCTCATAGCATCGTTTAGCCTGAGCAGCAAGCTTAGAAGCAACCGTAAACATATAAAGAAAACCACAACCGTACAACACAGAAGGATCGGGTGGGGGGCCTGGATTTTAACATCAGTGTGTACAGTGCAGTGTATGACTGGAGTGATTTGCACTAAGGCTAGCTGTTTTACCAGCTACGATTACACAAACACCCACACAACCCCATGACTAGGAAGTCTTTCTGTGTGCTTATGGACCTGCGGCTTTGATGCTGCGTGTGTGTAACGACGAACCCTGATGCACACAAGCACATGAGCAAACACACGTGTGCTGAGTGATGCTGCGGTCCATTGTGTAGCATGAACTCTACACAGGGCGTACACAGATATGACCACGGTGGCCAATTGCAGCTTCGTTTCAGAATAAAGAAATGAAAAAAAACTTAAATGAAGTGAACCATGGATGGAATCTTTGCTCTGCATTTAAAAATCATTAAGCAAAATAATCAAAAAGCATTAAAAAAAAAAAAAGTATGTTGATCGTTCTATTTGCTCACTGATGTGGAAATAAAATTCGGGCTTCAACTTTACAAAATGGTGCTCATGTCACATCCAACTGGTTGTTAAGTTTGGCTTCTGCGATAAAGTTTCAAATGCTTTGTTTCAGCTTTAAAATGCACACGAGCTACCGCTACACCCATGCACGTGTGTGTGTATGTGTGTATATGTTTAGCAGAACAGTCCTGGATTTTTATTTATTTATTTATTTTTAGAGATAATGGATAGATTCAGTGATGTTTCACAATTAATTTGTGGAGAAATTCATGTATCACTACACTTACTTGAAATTTTTTTTTTTTTTACGTGTACATGTGTGCATTTGAGGTGGTAAAATGTTGTAGTTCCTTTATGATCCTACAGGTGGTGCTCTAAACTATTCCTACACTGGCAGGCAGAACATCATCCTGAGTGGGTTCAACCTTCAAAAAGGTTGTTTAGAATTGTAACAAAATTGAATAATAATAATAATAATAATAATAATAATAATAATAATATTCAATCTGAATATTTATAAAATTGCGATACTAATTAAAGAATCGCAATACAAATTGAATTGACACCTGCGTATCATGATAATATCGTATCGTGTCATCCCTGGTAATTCATGTCCTTAAAATATGGAGACTCATGTGAACGTACAAAAATAAACGTAAAAATTCTTTTTAATTAAAAATGCTATTTTTACATTAACACTAAACCCAAAAGTAACCTTCTGAACCAAACGGAAAACGTTTCAGAAGGTCAAAACTATCAGATCTTCATATCCTTATATAGGGATAAGCGAGCAAGACAAACAACCAAAACACACAGTAGAACATACTGTATTTTCGTTTTAAGATAACATGATAACCCTGACTTACTAAACTTTCGGGTCAAGTGCAAAGTCTCTACACACACACACACACACACACACACACACACACACACACACACACACACACACTCTCAGAAAACTGCCTGTACTTAGGAGGAATACCAAAACACACTCCCCAAAAGGCACAAACACATCTTAAACACATTTGTCTGGACCATTTATGTGTAAAAAAAATAAATAAATCAGAGTAATGCCGTCCTTATTTCTGTAAACAAGCTGAAGTGGAGTTTCATTGGCTCTTGGATGTGAGTGGGAGGAACGACGACGCTGTGGGTTGAAATTCAGCCGAGAACATTTAGATAAAGAAAAAAAAAAAAAAAAGATTGCAAAGATAACTAATTTAACATAAAAAAACAATAAAAAAAAAAAACTGTTAAAAGTGCAAATGGAGAATAAAGAGAAGAAAGGGAGTCATGCTGCAGATTAAAGCTCAAAGCCTGAGGCGGAGTGTAATGAGAAACAGACAAGGTGTTTATGTTACAGGCGGCCAATAGAGCACACGCCCAAATATAATAACAAGCGGCGCTGCAGAGAGCTCGTCCTCCTGCTCTGTGTTAATGGAGTCATCAAAGAGCCTCGAACCAAAGTCTAATGAAGTCGCCTAATGCTAAAGAAGGCAGAGAGGAAGAAACGGAAAGAGACTGGCTAGGCTCTGCTAATTCGCCTTATTTAAAAAAAAAAAAAAAAGAAGAAGAAGAAAACACTGGGGAAAAATAATGTAAAAAAAAGGCACAGATTTCTAGTTTATTGTGTAAAAAAAAAAAGAAAAGCCAGAAACAGCTGAGACTGCATGTAGACATGCATCGAATGTGAGAGACTAGTTCACACTTGGTCTTTTCCCTCAACAGGAATCTTGTGTCATTTCTCAGCAAACAGCGGTCATTTCCACTAAAGCTAAGAGCAAACCCAGGGCGTTGTCAGAGCTGTCAAATCAACGTGACGAGGAGAAAGCTGTAAAAAGTGGAGCGCCACACGCAGCGCTTTCTGTCAACACTTTCCCCGTTAATGCAGCCGAGCCTCACGCCGTTAGAGAGGTGTCGAGAGGACTCGGAGTGGGAGATTTCTGCTTAGATGCTTTTCCCGGTCTCCTGCTATGATGTGTGAGCTGAGGCGGGGGAAACACTGACCTGTGACCGGGGCGTCGATGTCCAGCAGGTTCTTCTCGGCGCGCAGGATGGCCGCTCCCTCGCCGATGAGGCGCAGGGCCACGCTCTCATCCACGCGGCCCTCTTTGGTCAGATGAGCCTTAAGGACATCGACTTTGGGCTTTCCTTCGTTGTCAAACACCTCTTTGACGGTCAGCCTGTGGCTGGGGGGGAACGGGACAGCTGGAAAAAAACAGGGAAAAAAAAAAAAGAAAGATATTAAATCAATGCGGGTTTCACTAAGGGCTGAAGTTTCAGCCTTATTCACCATGCCATTTCATTGCAACCAGGAAGGAGACACACCTTATTCCACTCATTTAAATGACTGATCTGAAACTATTAAGTGGCTCCTGTTTGGCTGGACTGAAAACCTTAAGGCACATCAACACTTTTTAAAGTGAACACCAGATAAAAAGAAAAAAAGAAATAAGCAAAGCATTCACCATAGTGTGCAGAGATAGCAGGATTGAATCCAGACAATTATATATATGCTGTCTATATATGCTGTCCATATACCTATAGATACTAACTAACTCCATAGTGAAACAATAACCAATCAAAAGATCAGCTGAGATTGAAACTAATCATCAGTGCAAGCCATTTTTCGGTACATTTTTAACCAGATTATAATTGACAGACCTGGGCTCAAAGAAAATTGTCGATGATTGGTGAGGTCCTCGATGGCAATGAATTCTCGAGCATGACTTGAACTTGTCAGCATGTGTTTAGAGAGGTTAAGCATCGCATCATACACATCGCTAGAGATTAGGGGGGAAATAAATTCAATGCGATTCAGTGAAGTATTGCGATTCATTGGTGTGGCAATTCCTGTATCACCACACTGAATTATACACTCTAATCTATTCACACATGGGCAGGCGGCATAGCATCCTCTGTGGGAGGAGAGAATTATTTTTCAAGTTTGTTGAAATCTGAGAGAGAAAAAAAAAAAAAAACATAAAATCTGGATATTTATAAAATCGTGATGCTTACAGAATCTCAACACAAATTGAATCGGGCTGAACTTCTTTAAGCTATTAATATCATCACCCTGACATTGAGTAAAAAAAAATAAATAAATAAAAAAGATTATTTAAAGAGGAAAAAACCAATATCTAAATCCTGAAAACAAAAGGAATAAAATGATAGCTGCAGAGAACCTTTTTCCCGATATTATTATAAAAGACTATTAATAACTTTGAAATAAAGGGGGGAAAACACGCAATTAAAACCAATAGAAAAGTAAAAAGGAAAGACACACAGACAGAGCTACTGGATGGACTCAACCAGTCTGCATGTTTTTCTGGGAATTCTTATCAGTAAAACTAAATGTTAATGAAAACAACAACAACAAAAAAAAAACATTAAAAGTTGACTAGAGACAGCTATTCACTGGTGTCTGTTTTACTAATGTGCAGAACATTCTGTATAAAGGTTTTACTCAACTTGTGCCTTTCCGATGCCTCGGTATTGTTATAATGTCAGCGGTTTATAGCATAAACCTTGAATCCTTTTGATTTTGATGTATACGCGATTGCTTCACTTGCAGTAAAAGCAGAAGCATCCAGTATAGCCATGCTGTTTGCCCTCCAGCACTAATGCAATATGCTGTGGTTCCTGTGTCCTGTCTGCTCTATAAGATGACTATAGTTACACTGCACTATGATGCAACATGAGCAGGAGTTATACAGTACGGAAAAAATAAATGCCTCCACATGTTTCAGATATTGTAGCGCTGGCTGGTCATCTGTTAAAAAAAAAAAAATGTCTAATTAAAAATTTAATATCTAGTAAATTATATTTATATTGTGTAACACAAGAGCTGACACCTGACAATAGCGGTTATACGCTACACTTAATTACAAAGCACTAAACACAATATTGTGTAATGCTATTAAGAAATCTAAATGAATTGTCACTCATTAAAAAGGCAGGAAGGTATTTTATGACTTGTTATAAAAAAAAAAATAATTAAAAGAGTGAAAGGTATTCAGAGGCACTGCACATAGAGACATCGTTTACTTACTAAAGAGGTAAAGACTTTTTACCGCAGTGGAGACTAATTAAAGCTTGAAATTGGAGGAATTAGCAAAACCTAACCGTAATTGTCTCTCTGCTCTTCTCTTGCTCACAACTTGTTCGGTTTATCTAATGACAGCATGGTTATTGGAGTTGCAACCATTTAAACTGCGATGAAATACCAAAGGGATGGAGGGATGGTGGAGACATAACACCTTATTGCAAATCACTTGCAGTTGAAAAATTTACTGCAACATCTAAATTTGGACTTCCGCGACTTTGTGATCGCTATCTGTGGATGGTTGTATGCTGGGATCCATCTCGATCCTGCCTGATGAAATGCATCCAATTTCCACCATACAGCTTTAATAATGAGTGACCCTTAATTAAAATCATGCATGTTGGACGCTATTATTCGTTAGTATTCCTTTAAAGCATTCTTAGTTACTACCTTGGCATTGTGAGTGCACAAGACCATGTAATGCTTTATTTCCAGGGACTGGACACTATAATGTATGTATCTTGGGGCACATCATGCATACTACTACTACTACTACTACTATGGTCATTCTACTTTGTGATTAATGATCTGCTGATTAGAATAATACGAGTTAGAAAGAAAGGCTTAAACATGTATAATGTGGCCATCTTCTAAAGCACTATGCACACAAAACACAGTCTGCTGAGTGACCTGCTGCACATCCCCTCCTCTGAAACGACTGAGATTTGATGGGAACACCTGTCTACGAAGAAACAGTGAGAAGGGATCCCTTACACAGCAGACCGGAGATTTGAACATTTGAAACATGAATAACAGGAATGATATTGTTACAATGACGCCTGTTAAGTATATGGGAATATATGAAACATTGGGATATATTAGGCAGCAAGTGCACAAGTCGAGGTGTTGGAAACAGACTCTGAGCGTGACGGCTAGATGACTGGTTCAGGGCATCTTCAACAATGCAGGCCACGTGAGGCATTTCCGGTATGCAGTAGTCCTAGAAAGGACAACTGGTAAACATGGGCCATGGGTGCCCAACCCTCACCCATGCATGAAGGGAGCGAAGGCTGAACTTTGCCCAGGTGCATGATGGCGTGGTGGAAAAAAAGTGACCTGGTCTGAAGAATCACATTTTCTTTTACATCATGTGAAGGCTGGGTGTGTATGCATCATCATGCTGCACAATGCATTATGGGAATAAGTTAGGCTTGTAGAAGCAGAATGATATTTTAAAACGTTGAGTTCAGCCATTCATGTGGATGTTAATTTGACATGCATCACCTACCTACTTATCTTACATATTTGTCCAGCATAATTGACATAACAGGGAGTGTAAGCTGTTGGATTGGCCTGCTTCCACAGGTCTCAATCTGATCATGGTCTTGTGTCTTTGTCTCATCTACAGCTTTTGTTGATGTCCAGTGACTGGGAATGGCATGTCAAAAAGCTTAATTCTGTGCTCACTTTTCCTTTGGATCATTGTCATGCTGGAAGATCCAACCTTGATATTGTTAAAGCTTCTTGGTAGTGGCAGGCACATTTTCATTTAAACTAGTGGTCATGAATCCAAACAAGGTTCCCATGTCATTTCCTTCAGAGATTTAAAAAAAAATAAAAATAAAAAAACCCCGGATCATTCATCATACTTAACAGATGGAGTTAAGTTAATCTCTGCATAGCTATTTCTCTTTTTACACCAAACTCACCTTGAGTGCCGCTTAAAGCTCAAACCAAAAGCTCTACTGAAATGTTCCGGAAGCATCTAGCAACCTCCAGATGCTCACGTTTGTGGTTAGATGAAAGAACATTTGGAATGCATTCCAAAAAACGTGTTGGTTCAGTTCAGACGGCGTCGAATTGGTGACGCCAACGTGATGCAAACATCTTGAGCATTCCGTTAACCAGTGTCCTCATTGCGTACTGGGTGTCAAAATACACTGCTGTTCTCCCCAAGTCAGCTTTATAACACATGCGTATGTATTAAACTTCATAATTATTGCGTTCCCTTATGTTGGACAGGCGTTTTCATTTATAGAGGTTAACACGCTTTCATCTGTAGATTCTGCCAGTAAAATTCCCATATGTTTGAATTCGGCCTTTGGGTCGCCTCATATTTTATCCCCTAGTGAAACAGGAAAGCACTGATAAAGCTCAGCAGTTCCTGAATAATAATTAAAAAAATAATAATAATAAAAATTTTAAAAATGGAATTAAAAGAAGTTGGAACTTGGAAATTTTCCAAGTAAATGATTATATAAATTATTGACAAAGACATTTCATAACAAAACTGTTCTGTGGCATTTTTTCCTCCATTTTTAAAAAAAAACTGCAGTACCAAGGATACCAATAATTCTGGAAAAGACTGTATAAACATTGTGTTTTCATGAAACCAAACACATGTTCCAAACCAGTGCTGGCTTGGAAAGAGTCATGAATAAAGTGACCTTTCCTGCCCTGTTCTCACGCTGTAATCACTTCTTAACACTTCCAGAAAATTTTTTTATAAATAAATAGAAGGATGTGGAAAATGTGAACAGTCTTTCCTATAAGGTAAGTTCAGAATAAAGGGAAATTATTTCAGTGTGACAACACTTTTCATAATCACAGGGCATTGTTATTGTGAAAAACTTTACAGCTTGCATGGAAAGCAGATGAGGAACAAGAGATTGATTTAAGATTTAAGAAGGTTTTCATACAGATAAGCTAAAAAAGCAGGGGCAGAAAACTTCTAAACTACAGTACAAGCTTACAGATGCTACACATGTGTAACTGTATTGAAAAGCTGGTTTATAAATCACACATTATTTTTTTCCCTCTTAAAGGTCATGCAGGTCTTGTGCGGTTTGACAAGCGTCTGCCTCATTAGCACTTCTGAGCAACCATGAGATTTACTGTACACTCTTTTAACGTGAATATTTGTGATGAACATGGAAATTCAGGTAGCTCCAATAAACAACAGCTTCACGCGCTGAAATACTAAAAGTCTGCAAATTGATGACATAAGAAGGTCTGTACCTCTTTTTGCTATTTACGATAACATCGCTGGTGAGATATCGTCTTACTTTATACACTGCCTGGGCAATAATAATAAAAAAAAATTATAATAAATTGAATTGACGCACCGCTAGCTTTAATTATGTCGCACAATCAGTGTGACATTGTTACGACAAA
>JAQMYL010000001.1:21828771-21841835 GCA_030014365.1 Clarias pachynema
AATATATATAAATAAAAATATATATATTTTATTGGCACACCGCTAGCTTTAATTATGTCGCACGATCAGTGTGACATTGTTACGACAAAGTTATGCAATATCACAACATACTTCCGCCTAATTATTTTTTGAGTCAAACCACTGAGGAAAGTCATCTCCAGCACATTCTAAAGTCTTTCATTGACTTTAAGGTCAGGACCATGTGGTGTCCAGTTCATGTGTGAAAATGATTCGTCATACTCCCAGTCCACTCTTTCACAATTTGACTAATTAAAAAAAAAATTTAAAAAAAAAGAAATCCATTCATGTTATAACCTGAATAGTCATTCAGTAAATTCAGGTCATCTTGACTTCATTTTATTGCCACATAACATTGCTGAGCCTGAACCTGACCACCTGAAGCAACCCCAGGTCATAACACTGCCCCCAGAGGCTTCTACAATAGGTACCTTGCATGATGGATGCACTGCTTCGTGCGTTTCCCTTCTTACCCTAATGCACCCATCACTCTGGAATAGATAGCGATTATCTGGATTCAACGGCCCACGTGACCAAATTTCATTGCGCCAAAGTCCAATCGTTATGCTCCTTAGCAAACTGAAGCCTTTCATCTGATTAATCTCACTAACAAGTGGCCACACAGCTGTTTAGTCCCAGTTCTTTTTCACACACTGTGCATGTGGAAATGTTGTCACTATTAAACACCGTTCTCCTGTGAATTATTTTAACCATTTAATCTCATACAGTTGTTTGGTTAGATGTTTCCTTTGCTTGATGCAGGCCCAATAACTTGCCCCTTCTGAAACACAGTAACGTATTTTCCATTACATCACAGGATACATCTTCTGTTTAAGAAATGAAAAGCTATTCACTGCATCAGCTAGGATTAAAAGAATTACAACTAGCTGAAGCTTTAATCTTTGCAGTAATTATGCAATCAAAACTCTTAAGTATTTGTTTTTCATCAGAAAGTGTATTGATTTTGGAACAGGAAGTGCTCTTAAGATTTAAAAAAAAAAAAAAAAAAAAGGAATGCTAAATTGTTATTAAATCTTTCCAGCGGATTGGATGTTTATCTACTTGATGGCAATAGCATTTTATCATCGACGCCTCTGCGGGACTAATAAGGACTCTTGTTTTTTAGTGATGTGCATATTGTGGAGCGTGCAGTGTAAAATGCACAAGGAAGCAGTTTAGATCAGCGTTCCTGTGCACTTGTTTTGCTCTTATGTAAATGAAAACAGTTTCTATATATGAGCAAATATTAACCAGACCTAAACCCAAACTCAGCTTATGTTTCTCACTAGTGGCAGGTGGGGTTTTCCCAAGAAGCTCTGATGAACAGGAAACCTTACAGCCAAAAAAACAGTAATCAAGAATAATACGACTAAAATAAATAAATGAATGAATAAATAAATAACTCAACGTGCCGGGGATTCCTCATGCCAGTTTAAATTTTCCCTCTGCAACCCCCCCCCAAAAAAAAACATAATGAACAAAAAAGCATTTGTATTTCACATTAGCAAGATTGATTTCCTCTAAACAGATGCAGTATAGCAGTCCTCGTAGTTAGGCGCTTGGACTCGACGCCATCTCTTGCTTTGGTTAAAAGCGTTAGTCAAATGACTTGATGTAAATGTGCAGTGTAAAGTGTTTATCACATTAAACTGAACTCCTCTGCTTCCCTGACCCTCTCACATGCAGACAACTCTGTCTCGTTTCAGCTCTTCATTTCCTGCTGAAGAAGCCAGTTCAAAGCGCCTGCTTGCCTATAAATTTAAAAAAAAGAAAAAAAGTTTGTAAAACGTTCGCTGACCGCTCCCAGCTGCAGTGACCAAACAGCCTTCGAGACGTCCCTATAAACACTAAACGCTCTGTAGCGTCAGAGCGTTTATCCAAGCTACTTAACCAAGAGGAAATAAAGCCGGGAAACGCGTTTTGTGAGAACGCGGCGGGCAATAATACACTCTGCAATTTGTCTTCGGTGATGGGACACAAAGTGTTTTGACATTTGAAGAAGCTTTTCTTCATGTGGCATATATGGAAAAGTCAATGAGGCGGCTCGAGCAGAGCTGGAGCAGCAGGAGCGCAGAATGATGAAAAATCTGCATAATGAGAGACATTTAAAGGGAAAGCGCAGTCCCGCCTCCGTCCCATATCGGCCAATTACCATGCATAATGCAAGCTCGTGTTGTTCCGAGCTCAGCAGGACAATCAGAGTCTCATGCATTATTCCATGCACCCCCGGGACCACAACTTATTTCTTCAGCCCATCAGGAATTGGATATGATGCTCTGGTTATGCCAAACAATATCAGTCATGGCTCAGGTCAGCAGTTTCAATGGAGATGTGGAATAAATCATTTTTCCATCAGGCACAGGAAGCATGCTGGGTTTCAATGGTGATCATGTTGCAGGAACACATTTTCAGAGCGCATTTATAAACATGAACTCATTATCTCGTCTAATTCGCACACATGCATTTGGACCACGACTAATTTGCTTTTCTTCAACTAACAACTACTATGTTTCCTGAGCACGTGCCAAAAGGGCTAACTTTTGGCAGCACTACATTGATAGTAACATTTGGATCGGTATCAAAGTGTTCTTTAACCCAGACCTCAACTTCTTCCTTGAAGTTGGAAAGAAGAAGGGACATGTCAGGATCAGAGTTTGAGACGCTCACTTTACAGTGCTTCTTGGAACTCAATTACTGCACAACCTTCCTTTAATGTTTCTGAAGAGGTTATGTTTCCCTCGAGACGCCTTGCTCATCTGAAAGATCCATTAACCGCCATGAGTACGCTCCGTAAACGGGCCCGATGGCCGTGTGTGCGCATGGTTTAAGAATCACGGACCTGTTAGCGCCGCGTTCGTCGCGTGAAGTCTTGTTTAACAATATTATAAAATGCTAAAAAAGCAGCTTGAAGCCTATGAGTCCATTGTGTATTTAATTAAAGACCTGATTTTGACTGGCTTTCTGTAAATATTCTGCACCACCTTCTAGACCATCATTTGCTGGATATCTGATAGCTAGAATATTCGCTGATTTTGACTAGTCATCGATTACAATAGATTATCCACGACAGCCCTAACAATAACTTTCTTCCACTCTTCTGGGAACGTCCATTGTGCGTTCTGGCTTTGTACCAGTTTGGGGAAGAACCGGATATTGGTGTGATAATCGGGTGTCCATAAACTTTCGGTCATATGTAGACAGAACATAAACTCCCAGGATGTTTACAGAGAAACTTTACTTTAAAATATCATCTGTTGTTTTTAAAGGGAGAGACCGTAACAAAGCCCTGCCTTGTGCCAACAGTGTGTGTGTGTGTGTGTGTGTGTGTGTGTGTGTGTGTGTGTGTGTTCACCATATGTGCATATTCAAGGTAAATATTACAGTTTATACGAGCATACTGGTATTACTTTCAACATGACTTGATGCTTCATATATCAGACTGAATACTACAGCTGTGAATCCCAAGTAGCCTCTCAAGTCTATTTAATTATTGGCTTTTCAAATTTATACATTTTTTTATTCGAATAACTAATGTTTATGGTATGATTTGTCTCAAGCAGTTTTATTTCTTACTGGTTTAAAAATCTAAAAAAAATATATAAATAAAAATATCCAGTTAACACTGAACAATTGTTTAAAATGTTATGTCTCATACAAAGCGATTTTTTTTTCTGGCCAAGCTTCTGCTCCACACTCCAATCCAGTAGGTGGCAGTATTGGTTATTGTTGCCCATAATATCAAAAGAAGCAGCGCGAAACAAGAGTATTTTTCAAAACATGGCAACACTTTGTATGTTCTGCAATAGATGTTTTTATTAATGTGTAAAGTTTAAAACTGTACCTAAATAATTTAACAAGAAAAAATTGATTCTAAATCAATACTTGGTCCACTGATTTACTGGATCGAGTCGACCAACAAAAAGGTCAACTTAACCGCATGGCACTACTGCACACAAATAAATTGATGCATGAATAAATAAGAATACACCAAATGGGGCACTTAATGAAAACTGAGATATGAGGGTAAATGTCAGAAGAAGAAAAAAAGAATTATAAAGGACACTCCCACCCTTATGCTGATATTACTGTCAGACATACGGGTCAATAGATAACATCTCCACTTAAACATGAGTCATAAGGCATCACATTTACTGCATGTAACAAGGAGTTTATCAGACAAAACATATTGGTAATAAATATTCAAATCAGTAAATAACACTGAAAAAACAATCATCAAGAATTTACCAAAATCTGTTGGCCTAAATATTTCGAGAAAACTCTCTAGTCTATTTTTAATCCCATTTAAAAGGATTCAGAACACTAGTGAAAGCTGTGATTTTCTTGGGTATAGAGTGCATCACTAAAAAGTTAAGGGAAAAAAAAAACATCAGTCTTTTTAGGTTCAAAACAATGTAGTTTCAACATAGTACATTCACTAAGTGACTTAACTTTATAACTTTTGTTTCTGCAGTTTTCATGGTGTTTGCAGAAACCTATGCATAAGGAGACTATCGAAATCTTGAATATGGGTTGGCGTGCGGTCAGATCGTGGTTTACTGGGGTGTATAGAATACTGCAAAAAATTAAATCTCAGCAAGAAAAAAATATCTAGTAAAATATGATCTGCTATTTCTTATTATGAGATGACAATGCACCAAATATTAAAATCATTAAGCCTATTTCTAGACTTAATTTATTTTTAATCTTCACATTTTCTCTTCTATTGACAGATAAATTTGCTTCTTTCTAAAAACTTACCTAAAAATAGAATGAGAAAATGGAAACCTGTCTAAAAATATAATGAATTATCTTAGTCTTTTGTAATCCTGCTATGAAAAAATATTACACAGATCATAACCATTAACATGCCCACTTTGGCAGCTCTGGCGCCTCAGGGTGCGGCTCTGCAGGAACTCAAGAGGGTTGTGCTGCGGTGTCTGGCACCAGAACTTGTGGTTGCGAGGTGGGGCCTCCACAGATCGGACTTGTTTGTCTGGAGCATTCCATGGATGTTTGATCTGATTAAGATCTTGGGAATTTGGAGGCCGTGTCAACACCCTTGAACTCTTTACCTGCTGGGTGCCATGTGCAGGGGCCTGTGATACCTTTCCATCATAGCCAACATTAACTACATCGGCTTTTCTATGGGATCGGACCGGACTGGCTGGCCTCGCATTCCCGTGATCCTGTCACATAATTATAATCAATGCTATTCATTCCACTGGGTGGTGGTGGTGGTGTTAATGTTTTGGCTGATCAGTGTATATGACACTAGGTTCAAGACATGGTCACTTTGCTAATATGTCATAGTTTGCGGTGTGAACATGCTCGAAACATTTGCTCCAGTGGTACAGCTCGATACGATATGAAGGTCTGCCGTGCCGCATGATGGCGAGGAGTTTTAATCGACAGGATGATATGAAAAAATTGATGTTTTGTTGGTAACTGTTGTGCTTAAATCAGTTAATCTGCGTTAAAATCAGAACCATCCACCACTTGTAACACCTACTGTACCACTTTGTTATCGCAGATCTCTTGGTGGTTACCGTAGGTTGACCTTCATAGCGCATCATAGAGTTATTTATAAGTAATCCACATTGCATTATCTGTGGCCTTCCTCTACCAGAATGTCTTTCTGTGCCTTTACACAGTGCCAACATGCTGTGCCTTAGCGCTTCCTTTATCACTTTACTGGTTCTCCATACCTAGTCATGTCAGAGTGTGCTGGAGCCATAGCAAGCCTCAACTTTTAAACCACAGCGATCATGAAAGCAGGAAATGGGCTTTAGTGTGCGTCTGTGGGAGCTCACACGCTGTAATAACTGAGGTTCATTACTAGAAGATTTAGCAGTCTTTGCCATTAGGAGGCGCTCTTGTGATCGCACACTTAAACGTACACAAAAATTTACTAAAAGCAATATTGGTAGGCACAACAGAAAGAAAAAAAAAAGATAAATAGAAGACGAGATTTTCTTTTAAACCATATGAAGTAAACTGGCAGCATCATTTCCTACAGAATTTCAGCACAGAGTTGAGTTGTCAGTAATGATTTTCAGCAGAGGCTCATGAGCAGAGACGTAACCTTTGAGATTATCCGACGTGCATCTCTCACCATATCTCCTCGCAAGCGTTAGTATTTTCGGCACGTCAGACGCGATCGATCGTTCTAACTGATCTGGACGTGACCGTTTATCAGCATGAGAATCAGCTTTCAAGGGAACATATGGACTAATTAGTGCGATAGGAGCCGAATAAAGCAGTTGTGGTTGTGATGTAAGCTTGCCTGTGGTCTGTTCTGGGTGAATATAGCTGTGCGCAGCATCTCTGTGGTGTCACTGAATGTGCTGAGGTGGTACAAACTGCTCCGAGCCCCTGGGGGCTGCTGAGAGTGAGACAGTATCGGTCTGGCACTGCTAAGCCAGAGAGCAGCACTTTTACCCTGCCACCCACTCGATCTCAGTAGAGACAAGGAGGGGTGAGGGGAGGAGAGACAGAGAGAGAGAGAGAGAGAGAGAGAGAGAGAGAGCGAGAGAGCGTGAGAGAGCGAGAGGAGTGAAGTGCAGCGAAATAGATGGTACCACTCTAAAATCACATACAATGCTTTCACCCAGAAAGACTCTCCTTTGTGGTTAGAATAGAGCCATGCAGACACCCTGATCAATGTCCTGTTTGAGATGAGAAAGAGATAAATAAATAAATAAATAAATAAAAACACAGACACTTATCTTCCACTGCCCACAAACACTTAGCGCAGCTGCAATTCCAGCCCTGGCATACTTAAGTGCATTGCCATGACGGAGGGAGGGGAAGAAAGTCGAAAAAGAAGACAAAGAAACTCCTACGTATAACCATTTACGACCGACATGTACAGCACTGTGCAAAAGTCTTGAGCCACCCATCATTTCTTCATATTAAATTTAATGGTGTAGATTAAAGCAAAGAAACAGGAACAAACGTTTTACAGGACAGGTCACAAAGTGCCTTACGATACAATTTATAAATTGGTTGTTTATGTAACAACCTGAGCAGCAGCCTCATTTCCCCTCTCGTCTGTTTCAACAACTCAGCGTTCAACACCACCAGTGAACTAATCACCGTCCTGATCATCTGTCATCATCAGCACCAGTTTCTCACAGGTACATGCCTAAAGTGATTTTTTTTTTTTTTTTCTAACTAAAAGTGCTCAGTTACCGAGACTAGACTGAAAATGAGAGCCACAAAGTCCTTCAGAAAGCCTGGAGAACAATTCCTGAAGACTACATTAAAAAAAATAAATAAAAAAAAATAAGATACAACCTTGTCTGGCTCTTTAGAAGCAAAATATAAAAAAAACGAGGGGCAAAGCAAGACTAATGCACAGTACTGTACATGATGACCTTCTACAGGTGCAGATATGAACAACAACAAAAAAACAAGCACTAAAACCATTAACGATCCTCGAAACCAAGGCACCATAACAAGCCTTAATACAATGAGAATGAAATAATGCCACTGCGCATTGCTTATAAAAGTTGATTCTATAATATCTCGAATCTCTGTGCTCTAAAACACGTACAATTTTATATCATTTTGCAGGAATGGCCTCAGCAGTGGTTATATAAATTTTGATGTAACTTCACTAGACCAAACACAAACAAAAATAAAAACCTAAGAATGCATGTAGGTAAGCTTTACTAAAGGATAAAGGAATAATGGAGGTGAAACTACTGTACAGTTACTCCAGGCTGTGGTTACTTTCATGCTTCACTTTGCTCAGTATTTTATCTAGGTGAACGTGCTGAAAATAACTGATGCTAGTTTTGTCTTGTTGACAATAAAAATTTACTCTGCACAATGGTTTTCTGGACATACTTTGGTTTTTCTGCTAATTTTGCTACGATACCGCATGGCTCAACGATTTCGCTGCAGGCAAATAGGATGCAAACCTAACTGGGAACAACCTGGCTCAATTCTATCACTCAAATGGATACAAGTCTGTCTAGGAACTCGAGCTGAGAAAGATTTCGAAAATGTGTGCAAACGTTTATCACGGGAAATACCAACAGAGAGAAAGAGAAAGAGAGAGATTCCACATTTTTGGGAGAGACCTGCTAGGGTTTGAAAAGAACACCCTTAGGCTCTTTGAAATATTCTGTATGAAAACAAAGTAAGAAATCTCAGATTAGTTCCCAGGAAAAATGCCTAAAGGCATCAGTCTTGGCATGCAGATGTGTCAAACTGGTCTAAGAAATCTGATTTAAAAATATATATTGTATAATGGTTACTGAAACTGCATGACACTTGTAGTTGCTTTGCTGCAAACATTTTTTTTTTGCTACGAATCCTAGGTGGACTGCAGATTCCATTCAATTCTACTACTAGGCATTACGATTTTCAGTTTGATTTATTACTGATTCCTCCCAAAGCAGGCTTTATTTTCAAAAGGTTTTGAATTAATAGAAACCTAAAAAGTAGCTAAATAATCATTGATTTGCCGTGTCCAGTTCCTTTACAAAGCAAAGCAATCATCTATTTTTCAAGCTAAACTTTTGCTACACACTCCAGTCCAGTAAGTGGCAGTTGCACAAACTGCACATAACCTTAAAGAGAGGTGATACTCCTGCAAAATATGAGTATTTGCAGAAGCTGGATGCATTTCGTATCTTATGGACAAGCACATTCTTCAAGGAATTCAGACAACTTAACCCTGGTGAAAAACTAACCTGGCCCATGCAGAAGAGTAATGAAGTTGCATAATCAATTAAATCGCACACCTCTATTCGAAAACGTGTGTGACCAAGCCACTTGGGTTTTTAGAAATTCCCCAGATAACGCTCATTTTCTTAGAACTGCTCTTCCCTCTTCCAGGGATCTCCGTCAAAGTGCATGCAACATTAATAATATACAAGGCGATTAAGCAAGCACGTACGGCTTGTGATTACAGCTGCCAGTTTTCATTTAGCGGCAGTTCAAAGGAAAGAAAAGCCACTGCATAAATAAGCGGTAATCCTCTTTTAAACCCACGTCTACCAATAAATGCCATCTGAATGCAATTTCCTGCTAATTCCTCTTAACTTACTCCCTCAGTTCTTCCTTAGTTGAACATGTTGTGCAGGGCTGCGGCAATTAGTTGTACAAATTCAACAACATGAAGTTGAACAATCAATGTGTTGCTTATTTAAATCTTTTGGACCATTTCATTTTGATTTCAATTAGTTATCGTAAATGGAACAGGGAATAAGCATTCGATGAAAATTATATATAATTATATATAATTTGCAGTACAGTAAAAGCTTTCTGCTGCCCTACATACAGAGAGCTGACAGAACTTTGTTTTATAGATGATGTAGGTGACTTACCACGTACTTGTAAAACTCTCTAGAATGCACTTGTCCCACTCCCATTGTGCAGCTGCCTACACATTAAATCTAATTCCAAACATGCTGAAAACATTGCTGGAGCTTATACATGTGTATCTGCGCTTATTTAAGCTACTATTAAACTTATTTAGCCATTTTGGTGAGCCACAGCAAGGGTTTAATTGCATTTTCTTAAATATTATTTGTATTATTATTATTATTATTATTATTATTATTATTAATAATAATAATAATAATAATAATAATAATAAAAGTAATGCATTTATTATAATTTTTAAGAAATGCACTGATCCATTTTTATTTTTGTTTTTTTATTTTTATTTAATTTAAAAAATTTTTTTTTTTTTTCTCCTAAAATGCAAAATTGTTAAAATATCGCACCAGGAATTTGACATGGTTACAGACACTACAGTTTTTTGAATAAAGCATCTCTCATGCAAAGCACTGAGGTGGCCCTGGAATTTTAATGGTACATGGGTGTTAACAATAATTATCGGGCAGATTACAAAAAGCAATTGTAACGGAATAAACTATAGATTTCTATGTTTTATGGCCACATATCATAAGATGTGTGTCTAATTTAAACAAAAGCACTGTTGTAAAAAAAAAAAAAGAAAAGAAAAAAACCTTAATTTTTTAGTAGCTTACACCAATTGTACTATCTATACTCATAAAGAAATATAAATAATTCTCAACCCTGATCCTGGAGGATTTAACTGAAAAATAAGATTTAACTAATCCGCTAATTATAAGATTTTTTTGTACTTGAAGTCTGCATGTAAGGTTTTTGCCTTTTTGACATTTCCTTTAGACGGTGTTAAACTTCCCAGGTCTCTCTCTCTCTCTCTGTTATACTCCTCTTCTTCCTCATTCCTTATATATAATACTTCATATGGTTTTTTGTTTTCCTTGATTCTTATTTGATGTAGTAGACTCAGGAAGCGCCTTATTTCGAATATACCTCTTTTTTTCTGTGAATAAACCAAAGAGAACATTCATTCAGACACCATTATGCATGCAGTGTGCATTTGTGTTTAAATTGTGGCTAAATCTGGAATGGGACGTACAAGCAAGCTTGTATGGGTGTGACGTTCAGGTGTCCAAAACCTATTCAATCTAAAATCATGGGTACTTCCAGAATGTGCAATCCCTTCAAATGGAAAAGAACTAAAACTGCAGTTCCGAATAAGGAAAGCTGAAATCGGTAGATTGTGTTTGTAATAAAAGATAAGCCTAAAAGGAATTGGCCGCTGTACGACCTTCTGCTCTAGACTGGAAGTGCTTAACTTTAATCCACGTAAGGACAGATAAAAACAGAAATCAAAGAGTGAATACTATCTTCAGCGTTCAGCGGCTTGGTCACAATGTGTGGACAAACATTAAAAGGCAAACCGAGCCGCTCTGTGCTACCCTTTTGCTCTTTGCTGAATACAGTACAACAGACGGGAAAGGACAGAACGGCCATCTAGCTGCAAGACACGCAGCGGGGGGTCATTAGACGGGCGACTGGGTCTGTTTTGCATGTGATAGAGGAAACAGAGGTAAAGATGTAAACAAGACTTTGCGTTTTCGAACTGCAATTACACACAAACACACAGAGAGAAAGAGAGCACGAGAGCGAGAGAGAGAGAGCGAGAGAGAGCGCACGGTATGCATGCAGGCAGGTTTGAAGGCCAATGAAATGAAAGCTGAGCCTGAGCCAGGTGACACCCACATGCATCGCAGTTAGTGCCCCTGGCACACTCGCATTCGGAGGAAGTGGACGATTCAAACGGAAGGAAGGAGAAAGCAAGAGGATGGAAAGAGTCCAGCTGGACGACGCTGCTCCAAAACCTGGGAACACTCACCGTGATAAAATCTGCAAGCACAGGCTTAGCAATATAATACTATTTATTAACGCCATATTAGCCTTCAAGAAAGGGAGAGTTGATGAAAAGCCGGTGATCTCATACGACCACTTCTCCAATTTTGTGTTTTATTTTTAATGATCAGATACAAGCACTTACATCCAGATGTACTTCGAAATCAGAAACTACACTCGGTCATGTGGACATTATTAATTTAACAGCCGTTGTTGCTTTTAAATCCTTGGGCTCGTGCTTGTTCAAAGAGCACATGGCCTCGTTAACAAGATCTCCCTTATCGTATGTCCGTAAACAAGAGCGCTGGTTCACCCCAAGTGAAATCGCTCTTTAACCTAATTGGTACCCGTGCGCCGCTGATTCACCTGGAGCGCCATTTACACCCAGATTATTCCTTCTTCTTCTTCTGCTCTAAGGAACATCACCTTGCTGGAACACTGTCTGTACGGAGCCAGCTCTGGAAATGGTGCAAACACCAACAAACGCTATAATTACGATGAACAAGATGAGCAAAACCTGCTGCAGAAAGCCTAGTGTGGAGGCAAATAATTACCGTTTTTGTTACCCAACCCACTTTCTTATGCAGAGCACAGAAACACTTTCTACACGCTCTGAAATGCTGCGCGTGTGTGTGTGTGTGTGTGTGTATATACTGTATGTGTGTACGCTCCGAGCACCACTCGTTCTGCTGACTAGATTGTGATATTACTCTCCTGTCACTTTCTACTTCCCTCAATCGGATCATTTAAGAAATGGCATGAAAAATCGCTTAATTGATTCATTTTACTGTTTAGTTACAGCATAAAACAAAGCGGATGTGAATCGATTCCCGATACCAATCAAGCACATGACACTGATTAAAAGATTTATGCAACGATTCGTGCGGTTACGCAACGCAACGCCTTGGAAAAGGTGACAAAGAAGAAATAAATATGTAAATAAATGAATAACATCTACATCTATGAAACACTGGCCCAGTGTGCAGAGAGAAGATGATCCACGGTTGCCAGGGAAACTAAAACACAGTAATAAAATATAAACTAAAAACAATGGTTATATAAATAATAAAATACAATTTCAATGGTTTTTGGAATAGGATATCACAGCGGACAAGAGTATCGTCTGGTTGGGTGCGTGTGTGTGTGTGTGTGTGTGTGTGTGTGTAGCTGAGACAACAGCACCTGAAGGCATGAACATTTCTTATCTAAGGCATAGCAGTACAAGTCAGAGTTTCCATATCCCAGCATCTTTCAGATTGTCCATCATGCATGGAATGATAGTTTAAGTAAACTTGGTTCATGTAGGGTCACGTCATCTAGTAATAAACGACTCGGCTGGAGCTTGAGATCAAATAAGATGGTGTAAACAGCGGTTTGGCGCAGCATGTCGGGTTGGGTCGTCCATTCTCACGTCTTCTCCCTACGTCTGAATAGGTTTTCGTGGTTCTGGGCTCACTGAAAAAACTGTGAACTTTATGCAAAATTCCCTGCGTTTCCATTTCTGTACTGCTGAAACTTAAATGAGCCGATTAGATTTTCCCCTTTAGTGACCTCATATAAGATGATCCCCCTCCCCTGGCTTGTTGCTCAGCTCTACTGTTCTCTGATTGGTCATGGCTCAGCAGGAGCTCTTACATAGACACTGAAATGGCACATTCGGAAAAGGAGTCTGAGGTTTGGAAAAATGCATCCAACACACAGATGCACACATACACACACATATATATATATATACACACACACACACACACACACACACACATATACACACACATATACACACACATATACACACATATACACACATATACACACATATACACACA
>JAQMYL010000001.1:21847017-21874495 GCA_030014365.1 Clarias pachynema
CACTCGATAACGAGCCCAAAGACATTCCCAGCTTACCTTCACACAATGCCGCTACACAGGATTAGGATACGCCAAACGGCAGCATGAAAACCTGCATTACGGCAAAACAGGCCTAGACAATGTCAGCGTGCGCGCACACATATAATTATATATATATATACACATACATACCCACCCACATATACATACATACATACATACATACATACATAAACACACATATACATACATACACACACAGAGAGATGAATAACAGGAGAGGTAAAAGCCAAAAGTAATTTGAGGAAGAAACTACACAGAGAAGAGAGAAATGAATGGTGAAGTATTTAAATACCAGTGTATAGAGGCGTATTAACGGAATAACACTTACCCAATGCATAAGTGTGGGAAAAAAAGCCTACATTTAGTCAGTAAATGCATATTCATATTTGTGTGTGACCATGTAAGTACAGCTGCGCTACAGTTAAGTGTCCATCTTGCAAAAAGCGAACTCCCACACTATTCAAATATTGTATAAAAACACATCAAAATGCATTAACGCACCATGTTCGGTAAAGTTAAAAAACAGAGGCCATAATACCTCTGCTGCTTTTCAACCTGATCTACTCTCACTCCTGATCTACTACATCTCCACCGCACATTTCCACATTTTAATAAAAGATCGGAAAACCTGTTTACTCACTCAGAATGAAAATCCTTTTTTGCTTTTTTGTACAAAACTTTGACATTATTTTTGTAAAGGAACAGTTTTTTTTAAAGCTCAGAATCTGCAGAAATCATCCTATAGGTTTAAGGGAAAGAGGGCATACTGATGTTGCTGATCTATACTACCAGTCAAAAGTTTGGACACACCTTCTAATTCCACGGTCTTCCTGAAGTTTTGTTTCTTTATAAATTGCAAAACGTCCAAAATATGAAATAATCTCCTTTGAACAGTTGATATTGAGATGTGTCTCCTACTTATGCTCTATCAAGCCTTCATAACCGTTCTAATCTGAGGTGCTGTTGATTGGTGATTTTTGAGGCTGTAACTTGAAATTAACTTCTAATCTGCAGCGGAGATAAGTTTTGGTCTCGCCCTCCTGGGATGGCCTTCATGAGAGCCAGGTTCATTATGGTGTTTGATAGATTTTGCAAATGCACTTGACAATACTGTTCTTGCAAGAACTTTTCCAGAACAGCTGACCTTCATGTCTTAAAATAAAACATTGTTATTGTTACTTCATTACCTAAAGCCATACAGGTTATTTTACAGTTTTACAATCGCCAAGGTTGTTCTAGAACGTTGAAAATAAATAACTAGAGAAAAAAAAACTTTGAATGAAAGGGTGTGTCCAAAGTTTTGACTGGTCCTGTAATTACATGATCAGACATTATTTTAAACTTGGCGAATTAAACAAGTCAAGTTCTTCAAATAATAAAGAATTAGTGATATGCACAGAAGTTTTGAATAATATTCAGACACCTTCATTTTTGCACACTCAATGCATAAACAATGTATACAATATGAAAGCCCTTTTTAAAAATTATTATTTGTGAAAATATTAAATCGAAATTGAGTGGCGTATAAGTACATTACAATAGGTCTTTGTTGTTATATCTGTTCCCGCTCTGCACACCGACCGGGAAGTTTGTCACCCGTAAGGCAAGTTTAATTTACCCTCTTATCTTTCTATGGAAATACAGTAGCAGTTTGGTTAACTGAAACGGGTTCCAGGGAAAGAAAAGAGTAAAATATGTACTAAATACACCATAACTTGAAAGCTACTAACTTGATTTAGTTCAGTGGGACTGCAGAAGCTTCATATCTCAGCTAAATTTGAAATGCGTTCTTGCTCAGAACAAGGGTTGTGCTGTTTAAATGATCCCCAATAACAAGGCAAAAAATGTGTTTAGATTTTTTTCTCAAATGCATTAAAAAAGCAAAAATCTAATTTTAGATCGTTCAGGTGCTTCCTCTTTGCTTTCATCATGATTTAGAAAGAAACACACCTGCACTTGTTTCACAATATGCAATGGATGCCACACCAAAAACCAAGGATCTTGTGCAGGTGTCCACAACCAAACTGGATTAAGACACAGAATTGTGTAAGAGCAGGAGTTTTGTAGCTCCAAGGGTCCTTCCAGAGCTCTCTGTCTGGCCACAATCAGCAACAGGGCGAGAAGTGCTTAAGTTAAGGAGACCATCGGCACTCTTACGGAGCTTCAGAAATCCTCTATATAGGAGGGAGAAGCTGCCAGATGGACAATCAAATCAAAATGACTCCATCAACGAGACCTAAATGGTAGCAAGATGAAAAACACTTGTTATATTCCAGGTATTGAAGGGAAAAGATTCTCTGGCCTCACACACACTTTAATCTGTACTCCAAGCCCTGGTGAAAACTTGGCACTGCCCATCAACTAGCTAATACCATTCCTAAAGTGAATTATGGGCATGGGAGCATCATGCTATGGGGGTATGTCTCAACCGCAGGGACGGGGTTGCTCGGTGTGTGTTTGAAGCACTACACTTTTTCAAACCAATTCGTGGATAATTTGCTGCACGATGACTATGTGGTGTAAGTTCTAAGAGTATCTACAGTATGAGGGTTGTGAATGTTGGAACACCATGAAGAACTAAAAGCTGAACATGAAACACAATAGTAGAGTTTTAAATATATATGGTTTAATATTAAATGATGAACGATTTCCTTGGGTACTATGATCATATTGCGCAATTTAATTAAGGGAACAAAAAAACAAAACAAAAAAAAACACTAGCTGTACTACTTGTAAAATTGTAAAACTACACAAGAAATTGTTTAAAAATTTTTATATATATATATATATATATATATATATATATATATATTTTTTTTTTTTTTAAATAGAAGCCGCATGAGGCACCATGTTTTTTTTTTTTGTTTTTTTTTTTTACATGAGCTGTATTCACAAGGCGTGGTGTTTTCTTAAAATGAATTATTACACAAAATATAAGCCTTTTTAAACCGGAACCAAACACACTCGGGTGGTTGCTCATATACCAGTGCTGATCCTTGGGTGTCACCTATATGTGACATTTAAAAATTTGTTACACATGCTTGTATCCCAACCTTTTGCATTTTGCAGACTTCACAAATCTGTATTATTTATATCCGTAAATATTCAGTCATGCGATATATAAATATATCATACAATCATTGGGGAATTCTCACTGTGAAAAATCATTTGGAAAATAAAAGTGTTGGGAGTATGAACAATAATCAGCCAAACACAGGACAGGAGGATAAACCTGGAAGAGAACGTCCACAAAGAAATATCTGATTTACTTCCATCATTAGTATGGGAAATTACTCATGTTAATGTCGTCACTTTATTTTGCTTCTCCCTGTACACGTCCCTCTTAGGGAATGGGGAAAACACACACCCCATTGGATGCGCTGAATGCTGTTTTTTTATTATTTTTTTTTTGTCATATGAGACTTCCACTTTGCTCCACATTTCCAGATTTCTATTTTGTGTGCAAGGAAAACAACAAACTGCCAGCTGTTGCGTTACATGTTGCGGTACTATTGACTCATTAGTTTGATTCCTGATGTTGTGTTTTTTTTTTCTGTCACAGGCACACCATGTACTACACAAAAACAGCACATACACCAAATAAGAGTGAATGAAAACGGTGTTAAGATAGTCACACGCAGCTTGAGGGGGAACCGATCCTCCTAAGGGAAGTCTGCAGGGGGAAAGAGGGTAAAAAAGCTGGTAGTTAAGACTCTCTCTCTCTCGTCTGCTCTGCCTCCTGTGTTATGTGTGAAATGTAATGACTCGGCAAACAGCGCAGGGCATGAGCATGCTCTATTTTAGCCTGGTGAGCTGAGCACCCGATGCAGGGCCCACTGAGGGCCTGACCCACATCAAACAGAAACCGAAGCGCCATGTGGCTACGCCGACTAAAGTAATTACACCTCATTCTTCCCTAGCAGCCTCCCAGAGGAGCGTGAACGCAGAGAAGAGTTGTTAAGCCTTATGAAGACGTTTGTTACTGCACCATTCGGGTGTGAGGTGTGTGGAACAGTGTGGGTGAGAATGCTCCAGAATGGTGTGTGTGGTGGGACATTTTTTCCTGAATGATCGTGCATGCCGGTGTGTAATGAGTAACAACGTAATGAAAGAGAAGGAACTTTATTTTTTCCTACCTTGTACCTAGAACAATCACAGCCATGATATTAAAGTCTATTGCATCAATTTGCATTAAGGTCTACATGAGAAAGATGTCCGACTCGACACATTTGATCATCCACTTGGTTCAAAAGACAATCGTCACTTATTATATAATGCTGACAGTGCTATAACTGCTACATGTAGTGGACCAAGATTAGGGATGTTACTTGATTAAATGCTGTAGAACAATATAACCAACGTGATTACAAATGTATTAACTGACAGTGTTTGTTTTGCATAATATTTCTCCGCAGCTCACATAAGTAATAACTTAAGCACAAGTACTTGCTGCTCATGTGATTAACAGTATTGGACATAAAATAAAATAAAAAATAATAAAAAACTATTAGGGCTTCAGTAATTTCTCTCACATAACCTTTATTTTCCTGGCATAGTGCTGCTAGAACTGTTTAAATTTGTGCTTCGTTATTATTAATAACTATTCAATTATTGATTGCAGACATGTTCAACTATCAGGATCTTAATAAAAAAAATTATAATAATATCCAGAAAACAACTGCTTTGTGTTTATTTGGTTGCTTGTGCTGTAAAAAGAGAATTTCGACTTAAATACTTGAGAGAATATTAAAAAAAATACAACAGCACAAAAGTGTGTTCTGCGTAGGGCACGCATAATCTGGCTTTTTTTTAAAAGACATATCCTGCTTCAAGATAAAGAGGAAGTCACTTTTCAGAGGAAGCAGTGTAGGCTTGATTAAGTTTAAATGTTTATTACACTGCAAATTCATAATGAAGAGTGTACTTCATGCAGCGTATTAAATATACTGTTCGATGCACAGACGTATCGAATCGAGAGCGTCATCACAAACAATACATCACTCACGATCACAGTACGTGCATCATTACAGCCCTAGCAAGAACATTTCCTTTATTAATCACTTGCAGCCTTGACTAGCATTCATAGCAGTACCGAACTGAATGTTCAGCTGCTTGAGGGGTTTGTCTAAGGAAAAAAAAAAAACACAATCAGTCTGCATGAAAAATGATGATGCGTATCTCAAACGAATATGTCTCAATTTTTTCATTCCCTCCTCTGGTTATTGATGACTTTCTCAAACAGCGACAGCACTGAGGCAAAGGGAAAGGGGAAAAAAAAAAGAAAAAAAAGGTCTG
Organism: Clarias pachynema; assembly: GCA_030014365.1. Taxonomy (NCBI): domain Eukaryota; kingdom Metazoa; phylum Chordata; class Actinopteri; order Siluriformes; family Clariidae; genus Clarias; species Clarias pachynema. Next base: position 21,852,355 of record JAQMYL010000001.1, read on the forward strand.
CCGTAAACGAGCGCACAAGATCACATTAAATAGCCCGAGGTATAAGAGAACAACCCTCTGAGGTCAGCCTGTACGCCGGTAGGCTTCCCTAAACTCTAATACCTGACAGATATTTTCAGTGTCGTTGAGTCATCTCTGTTCCTGTCTCAATGTGAGGGATGACAGGAATATGATAAAATGGCGCTTTTTAAGAATCGAGAACACTAAATTATTAGACACATTGGATCGCGAAAGATTGCATAATTATAAGTTTACAGAGATAAGCACTTGCGCTTTTAAATGCAGCACATCCACGCGTTCTTGTTCGCACCAAAGAGCAGCAGTAAGTGAGGGTTCAAACATACAGACATGACTATCTTTGGTTTGTGGAAACAATAAAAAAAAATTATACATGAAGATGATCAAGCTAAATGTCATGATAAATTTTTTTTTTTGCAAATAACTTCCTCCTAACACACAGGATGCTGTGCCGTGTGACTAGTTTAGAACTCGCTATCTACAGGATTATTCAATTCACACACATACACGTACATTAAAAAAAAAAGTATTTGAAAGTAGCAATTTTGGAGTCCGAATCATAACACATAACTGAATTGTTTTTTCCAGTGTGTGTGTAGCTGAAGTGAGACAGGAAGAGAGGAAGGAGAGTGCTACTGTGTAGGATGCGCACACGGCTCTGTCTGGAAATTTCAGGGAACCTCTGTAATGACACTCGCGCGCATGCACACACTAACAGAATCACTGTTTTCTGACAGAGAGAGACTCAGGAATTTTATCATGAACCTCTCTAGTGACACTTTCTTTAGCTTTACGTTCGCATGCACACACATGTGGTCACAATGTTATAGTAAACAGTAGACGCGCGCACAGATATTGCTTATACGAGTGACGCACACACACAGAGACTAAGCATGGGAAACGATTACATAATCCCGCAGCGCGCGCGAGAAGAACCAGTGGATCAGTTGTGATCATGTGACACTCATCAGACAAAGCGCATGCAAACTATTCGCATATCAATTATATATACACGTATACTATATATGTGTGTGTGTTTGTGTGCACATATATGCTTTTAGCTTTTAAATGATAAAGACTAAAGCAATGCTGAGGATGAAAAAAGGGGGTGTGGCCAGACATGTACCATGTGTGCATTAACATTTAGTCAGGATTTTTTTAATGACTCATGCATTTTTAATTACTTGTGCATTAGCAAAGCCACGAATGCTTGCAAAACTGACATTTGACAAAACAACCACAGACACCTCCCACCTCCATGGCTGGGGGTTCGAATCTCACCTCCAGTCTGTGTGCATGAAGTTTGCCAGTTCTCTCTCCGTGATTGGTGGGTTTCCTCTGGGTACTCTCTGGGTACAGTCTAAAGGACATGTGTAGGGGTTTTCAAACTGTCCATAATGTACGATTTGGGGAGTGTACGCATGGGCACTACATCTAGGGCGTACCCCACTTGGTGCCCCAAGTCCTGTGTAATAGGCTCCATGCATGCTGTGATCCTTCACAGGATAATCAGTATAGATGATGAATGGATGTATACGCTTTTGTATTTTTTTCATGTACTTTGATGAAAGACAGGGTCTGTTCGCATATACTATACAGTGCTGCTAAATATGCAATGCATTCTTGGATACTGTATAACAAGCTTGATCCTGAGCAGCATCAAGCATACAGACTTGCTGCCATGGTAACATGGTTATGAGTCTAGTTTATAGATTTAAGCTTTAGCCTCCCCTATTGACTTGTACTGTTGTATTACTTATTCACCAAGAAGCATCAATCCAATCTACATTTATACACAATGACTTGGTTTTCAGCCTAGTGTTTCATTTTAGAGCATCATTTATTGTCCATCCTACTAAAATACAAACAAAAGATGAACAGTATAGAACACACACACACACAGTCCATTGTCTCTCTCTCTCTCTCTCTCTCTCTCTCGGTTGATTGCTCTCTGAGAGATGACACTCCAGGACGATAAAAAAATTTATGGCGGCATTTAAAGTGAAACAGGAATGCTGTGATTGGCTGTGAATACTAATAAGAAAAGCAGATTCAGTATGATGCTACTACACAATAGGGATGGGAATCACCACTTACCGTCCAATCTAATTTGATTGAAATCCTTAAACAATAAAGAATGGTTCTCATAACTCAAAAGTTTTATATGTTAGCTTTATTCAACTCAATTGAACATGAGCACTTAAATGTAGCCCATGCCTTATACCCCTATCTCACTTACGCAGAGGCAGCGCAGTTTTGCACGGTGGATGTAAGTCCAGTTTATCGTGAATTACTGCAAGTTTACGTGTAGTGATTACATTTCCAATCTTTCCGTGCGGGAAAAAAATTAAAAATTTGCGTTCCTCGCAGAACCTCACGGAACGTCTGGCTGTCACCCGCGAGTCAAACCAAGGGCAGCATTTAAACAAAACAAACTAACCTTAGAAATAATTTTAGGGTAGCTATTGAACTCTTGTATTTAAACAAACTTAGCAAAAAAATTCTCTCCTACCACAAGGGGTGCCAGTTTAGAGTGTACTAGCTGTAGGACTGTAAAGAAATGGTGACATTTTACCGCCTCAAATGTCTCCAAAGTCTTGAGCACGTGTGAATGCAAGCAGCAACGCGGGCATGTGCCGATTTGTGGGTTTGAGACTCCGAGAGAAAATGGCCAATCGGAGCCTTTCTTATGCCTTTTATGTAATGCCACGAAATATGGTTCTGATGTGCCATTTAAAAGCTTGTGCGTTCGGCACAGAATCGGTTACATCAGAGGCTGATCGGGCACGACTGGTCAAGCTGAAAACCAACCATCGGCTAGTGCATCTCTATTGTAAGCGTAAAAAAAAAAAAAAAAAAAAAAAATTCTATTTTGTAAGCTGAAGTGTGAAACAGAGAAGCGTCCCAAACGTGTAATCATACACATCTTCCGTTTAACTCTTTCTCTACCACGTCACTTTGCCTATGGATCCCATCGAGATGGCAGACGGAAGGATTCGAGCAAAAACGCAGCTGACGCAGCACTCCGGTCGGACTTTCCCTGGCTTCGCTGAGACTGTGCACTATAAATACCTAGGCCTGTGCGGGGTGTCCTCTGATCGACACCGTGTGTATGTGTGTGGTGTCCTAGTGCAGTCTTACACGTACCCGAGCTCATATGCGGGGGGACATCCAATCCTTCAACACAGAGGCCAACGTGAAGCTGCATTTGGCCGTCCTGGAACTCCGGCACATTCCGACTGAAGCTCGGGTTACGGGCTATAGTGGGCTCTGACAGAAGTACCAGCTACACCTGGCAGCAGGGTTACCAGCAATACACAGCTTTAAGAAGCTTCCCTGCTGTTTTCAGCTGTGCCCATGTCGCCATTTATACGCGACAATGAAATTAATCCTGCTGACGAAACCCAAGATGAACAAAAAATTGACTGTTCTTCTCATGGTGCATTATGAAAAGAGAATAAAAAGAAGCAGAAATGCTAGTCAGACATGAAACCAATCAGGTTTAGCATGTCTTAGCAGCTGCAGTGGCCAAGCTTTCTACTGCGCTAGGCTATACGGCCCGACAGGCTGCTGTAAGAATCCTGCTAGTTCCATTGACTAATGCTCAAGGCGCTATAGCACGTGACATCCATATTAATTAAACCAAACCCAGCTAGTCGTCCTACTGAGATAACAGTACGTGATGGCGGCGAGAGTGAGCAGACTGTTCCTGAGAGGGAGGTGGGGAGCAGAGAGACAGATGTTACACTGGCGTTAGCGGCATATGTTGACCCAAGGTTGACTGCTCATGCATGGGATGCAGGAAGGAAGCGAATGTAGAGTGAGAATCAGAGAAGTGGCACGAGTACTACACTGCTTGTAGTTTAGATCTGCGCCTTACACTTGAGGATGCACAAACACTTGTCTACAGCAGTGCTTTGTATTGAAATTTTTACTCATGTCCTGCTTGATTGTCTAATTCTCATTACAAATTGGTCTCTCTCTTCACATGTGCATGATCAATGTCCTGGAAACACGGCGTCTTTAATACGGTCACCTTAATCATGAATCCTGGTGTCTGTCTCGTCACCAGTAATGATTCTCATCACCTTCCTTTAAAAGAGTATTGGTCCACATTTTGTTTGCAGAGATCCAAAGACTTCCTTTCATGCTCTTCCGCGAGATGTTTCAAGACCAGGTGCACCCTCAGACCACGAAAAACAAATCACTGCACACTGTTCTTCTTTTGTGCAAATCACAAGTCGGGCATCCATTTTAGCTCGCGCCGCAGTTACAAATAAACTGGTGTAACACATTCACACCTGGGGAGACAGGAGACTTGAACCTACCCTCGTAGATCTCTAACAGCTCCTCATCTAAGAAGAAAAATGAATAAATAACTACCGAACTCCTTATCTCCACCAAGTTTGGGAACGGACTGTCCATTGGGCCATATTCAAATATATCCTTGAGAAATTATGCATTTATATTCTCAAAATCTGGATCATTCATCTGGTATAACGTATTTTTCGCTCCCACTACAATCTCTCTAAATAAATCGCAGCAAATCCTGAAAAACCTGAAACAGTGCCTTGCACTCAGCTGAAACGGTCTCCTCTAGACCAGCACCATTGTTTCTAAAAGTATATATATATATAACTGCGGAATATTTTTTACTTAAAAAAAAAAAAAAAAAGCTGCACTAACAGTCTCCCACTGTGACACAACAGAAAAACGTTCACCCCTTCACGCAGTAATCATACGTTTAAACCCCAGCATTGCCACATTCGCCCGTGGCCAGGAGCCGGTCCATCACAGCAACACTAGCTAATCGTGAGTGTCGGTCAGCTCATGCATAAGGAAAGCAGTGTGAGTGGTGTTACAATGCCTCGGTTTTTTTTATCTTTCAAAGCACTGAAACCTTTTAAAGTTTAGAAGTGAACTCAAAATGGTTATTTAGCTCAACTTATAATAAATTGCACTACGTGCAAATCCAATCCAGGAACCCACTTACGGCCAATTTAGTAGTCAATTCACATACTGGGGTGTTTTTGGGAGATGAAAGGAAGCCGGAGATCCCAAGGAAATCAAGTGCGAGCTCGGGATCAAACCGTGAACGCCGGGATTGCGAGCAGACGGAGCTACCTGCCTCCGCATCACCTCCACGAGATTGCGTTCGATTGCATTCGATTCGATTACAACAAGCCTCGTCTTGGGTCTTAAATCTGTGGAATAGGTAGCCGCTGTGCTAATTGCTCATCGTTGGCAAGAACGTTACTGGTGAGTCAGAGAGCACTCGCATACAAGCTTGAGTTTGTTCTCCAGCTCAAAACTAGCCAGGGTTTGTAATTAGGCTGTTTAAAAGATAAGCAGAAGGCAAATTCATTTACAGAGCTTTGCTCATTCTAGCGGATAGAGCTTCATCACTTTTACAGCAAAAAATTAAATGAAAAGAAAAAGAGAGAGAGAGAGAGAGAGAGAGAGGGGAGCGTTGTGGAACGGTTTTACTGACAGATTTAGCACTGAAGTATGTAGCAGTGAACTATTAAACTATTATGCAAGCAGAGAAAGATGCAATTCAATCATGTAACTGTGATCAGCTGCGTTTTCTGCCTTTATTACTGTTTGGGCTACTTGTGGTTTTATGTTTTACTGGATGGGGAAACTGTGTGGTAGGTGGAGCAGCGCTGGGAATAGAAGATAGTGAAACGAGAGTCAGACGGAGGGAATAACTGCAAAGTAACTGAAACTAAGATTTAAAAACAAAAAGGAGGAAATGGAATTAAACTTGTGCTGCCTGGAACCAGAGGAGCCATTTTAAGTCAATGATTCATGCGACGTGTGTGAATTACACACTCTGGTTTTAAATGCTTTTAACAGCACAATACGAGATCCCTGCATCATTAGAATACTTAATAGTAGGAAAAGAAATCCATTTGGAAATAACAACAGTAAAAGAATTCTGCAAGAAATGCCCAGGAACATATTAATAAGAGAAGCCATGTCGGGTTTGATATCACATTGTCTTTTACTCAGCCTGCCATCCTGTACAAACAAAAGCTTACATAAGTAAACAGGATCTGTCCCAGTGAAGACGGCACCACCTAGTTTTGTGTGTGTAACGACATTGTGCTCTAAAAGTGTAGGTAAAAAAAGAGGTGCTGTTTTTTTTTTTTTTTTTAAGTGTCTACTATAATACAAAACACTGCACGTCTTTTAACGCTGGCACTAATTGATGTCCTGGTGACGAAATAAGATTTCATTTACACCTGTCTGTGTAAATGTCAAGGGAATGTAATGTGTCATCTAAAAAAGCCACAGTGTTCATTATGCACGAGCGCATGTTAACCCTCTGATCTCCGTCACCTATTTCTATTCCTGATCATGGGTTTGGGCGTCCGTACACTCCTTATGCCTTTCAGTATAGCGTAAAATTATACATAAATTTATCTGATTTGGTGTAGGTTTTGGGTCAGTGATTTATACATGCGCATTTATATTTTAAAACACTTGAAACCCACCAAACGTGCACTGCCAGGCAAGACTGCAACAACACACATCACAATGATTTTAACAAACCCTTTCAAACCTGTTACTATCCAATCTGCCAATCATATAGCAGGCACAAAATCACGGATATACAAGCCACGAGCGTTAATGTACACACCGAACAAGAGAATTAGGGAAAGCTGACATGGCGTGATTGTTGGAGTCACTGGGTTGGGTCTGGGTGTTTCAGAAACTGCTGATCTCCTTGGATTAGAAAAACAATTCTTTAAAACCGTGATGAACAGAAAAGCATCTCTGGGAACAGGACAACATGTCAGACCCTGAAGCGGATGGGCTACAAGAGCAGAAGACCACGTCGCGTTCCATTGCAGGCGAATGTCTACATACATATAACCTCAGAACAGATTAATGGGGAAAAGCTGTATCGGAAATCACAGCCATTTACATCACACAATAACAACATCAGTCTATTTTAATGATCCAGAGAGTTGAGTAGGTAGGCGGTCGGGCCTGATATAAGCCCTGGTTAATGAACCCGTCCCAGGAGAGGAGCACCGCCATGTGCAATTCACCTGCTCTGAGCATTAACCAGGCTGTACCCCGATGATATAGTTAGTGCACAGTCAATATACTTCATTCCTCTCTCCCTCTCTCCACACATACACTCCCACTTGCTGCATTCCATAGGCATGCTGTCATGGCTGTGCACCACAACATCCCCCACTTCAAATATATATATCTCCACCCCTCCCTTCAGGGCTTTCCCTCTGCCTACTAATCCAGCATCTAGTTGGGCAGCTGACTTTTCAAGTCTCGCTCTGAATATGGGCTGGACTGTCACGGTGTGCTGAGAACCAGAAGGAAGGACTGAGGACTTGTCTGTGCTCGCCTGACGTTTCCCATTCACTCACAGAACAGTGCAAAGACGGGGAAAGAAAAAAACCCTGTGGCACAATCACAGCACATTCCTATGAAGACAGCGAAGAGAGAGAGAAAGAGAGAGAGAAAAAAAAAGAAAGAAAAGAAAACAGCGAGGTGAAAGATGAGTAATTCTGATAGTAGGAATCCCCCACTGTGCTTGCTGCGCTAATGTCACGCAGCCAGGAATCGTGTAAAAGTTGACACCAAAAAAAAAAAAAAAAACAGCTCCACAGGTATGCAGGCATCATCGTGCTCTTCTGATACGGGCAAGTGAGAGCAGACACACCTGTATACTCATACAGTACAGCATTTCCAGCACAACCTTTATAGTGAGCAAACAGGAAAAAGAGCCTTATAGTGAATGTCAGAAGGATATCAGCTTGCATTTTACATCGAATTTAGTGAGAATGTGAAAAGCAAAACGAGTATTCTGTGTTTACGTTGTACGATTTTCCTCCTGAGGTGTCGCATCAAATAAAATAAAGATTGTCGGTCTTGGAGTTTCGATTGTGCAGAATAACAGAACACAGTTATGTGACTAAAAACTCCCTTTAGTTCTTTATAAAATCCCCTGATTATATAAAGGTGCACTAATGCACTTATCCCAGTGTTTCACTAGTGCTTGGACACCATCAAGTTGGAAAGTTTTCTCAGTAAAGTGCCTGCTTCACGTCTTAAACACTGGCCTCCCAGGAACTCCTGAAATGGCCCAAACATGTGGAAATGGCTTGGAGCGAAGTTAGGACTCTACAGGGTATGTGGCAATAATACCCAGCTGAGTTCTTATAATGTGCAAGCAGTGTTCATTAATGATCGTACGTACCATTTACACAGTCAGATGCGTCTTTTCTGCAAGTTGGTGACACATTATCATTCGATTTTCAAGGATTAGTTGAATGTTCGTGGGAACGGCTGCAGTGGGCTTCGAGCCACCTCAGGCATCGGGATCTTCATTCACAGACATACATCCTTGTTTAAGCACCATTCAGATGCCTTACTGAGGCTAAGAGTCTCGGAGTTATTGAACATTATTTTTTTCAATATTATATTACGTCATCTTTAATATAACTTTAACATCCTTATTAAAGCAAGCTCACTTTAATTATTGGCCAGTTTACTCTGGTTTCTTTTACCCAGACATAAAAAAAAAATTCCTTCTATATATACACACAACCCTTTTTCTTCAGTCGGAGGCTATCGTTAGAGGATCTTCATAGTATAATCTGGCACGGAGGACACTTGGTCCTTTTTAGAACTTCCCCAGCATTTTATAGGGATCGTCTAATGCAATGTGAAGCAATAATCGTAAAAGGCCTCCACACTTGCAGTGCAAAACTGACCTTAGTTTCCAAGTGCTAAAATTGTGCAGGAATTAACAAGCTGTTTGAGATGACCATCCTGATTCATTGTACGGGCGCTCCCGTGGCGGGCCCTCTCCCTGACAACAGGCAGCGATATTTGCAGTAAAGCGGCCATTGATTGATCTCTGGCGCTGCTGTCAGAGGAGGATTTCAAAAGGAGGATCTAATGACATGCTATCTCTGGGACTTTTCTCGTCAGCGCTGCAGGATCCCTAGGCTAACCGCTAAAACGACGAGTGCTAAGTAGCACTCTTCTAATAGTCTTGTAATGCAATGCATATACGGTATATTCATATATCCCACCTTCTGTGCATCATCATACATCATAATAATCTATAAAATAAAGTTGCTATAAAGCCTTTATACTGAAATGTATGGCTCAACTCAGTATCCTGAAAACACACTACAATGACCATAAAGCCAGCATGCCGCTCTGTTTTCACAAACAGCAACTGGTCAGCTATTAACTGAAAGAACAGTAGACAGGTTTGCTTTGCTTGTAAACATAAACAGCAGACAGAAAATCTTGACTCTTTTTGTTGGGAGCTGATGGCGGGCTGCAACCTGAGACGAAACGAGTAGAGGAAAAATCGATGCAGGCATTTTTTGAGTGCACCGGGACTCCCTGTGCTCCACCTGATTAATAGCAAGGATCTGAAAGGGCACAAGCCTAATAAACAGTGAAAAACAATCAACACCTTGTGCTTCCAGGTTCTTTACTAAAAAGAAACGGGAAACGCCGTGTGCTGAGAGAGTCATCTAACATCTCATTCAGACATTCTGCCATGTTATTTTCTATCACTTCTGAGAAAACGCGAGTGGCCCCCCCGATGAGGGTGTTTCAGTAGAAGTGATACACAAAACTCAAAAATACAGGTACATCAGGTGACCGTGATGTCCGCACAGGCACGGGTCTGGGAAAAACACATTCTGTTTCTGGTGAGTACAATGCATGCTTTATTATAGCGCGCACTAAAGTTATAAAACATCCTATAACATAAAGAAAGATCCATCAAGAGCATGTTGAATTATTTCAACAACTCAAAGCTTACAACCCCACCCTCACGGGGCGATATCTGAGTGGAATTACAACGCTATGGTCTTGGACATTGTTGAAATAGTGGGATGTCAAATAGCAGAAATAAGCGACAGAAAAGTAAAATACATGCGTTTGGACTGGTTTCTTTGCCAGTGAGCAAAAAACGCAAAAATGTGTCTTGTCAAAAAAACATCTTTGTAATACTTTAAACATAGTAATAATAGTAATAACAATAAATATTCTAACCAAAGCATCTTAAACTATCCTAAAATATCTTTAAAGTATCTTGTCCAATGCAACAAAGTTTCCTGTATAAAATATCTTGTTCAAAATATCAAGTTTCCTGTGCAATATATCTCGTCCAAAATATCTTGTCCAGTTCCATGCAACAAAGGTTTCCTGTCCAAAATATCTTGTTCAATGCAACAAGGGTTTCTGTCCAAAATATCTTGTCCAACGCATCAATGTATCTTGTCCAACACATCAACGTATCTTGTCCAACGTACAAAATTATCTTGTCCTAAAACTATCAAAGTACTCTGTTTAAAGTACTAAAGTATCCAGTTCAGAGTATAAAGTTCAACGTACCTTGTGGAAAGTGCCTTGTCCAGTGTATTAAATGATCTTGTCGAACGTATGTTGCCCAAAGTATCAACGAATAAGTAGATGCCTTTGTCACATACTTTATAGCACAGTGAAATTATTTTTATTGCATATTCCACCTTGTTAGGAAGCTGGGGATCAGAGGACAGGGTCAGCCATGATGTGATGTCTCTCAAGGAGACAGGGTTAACAGGGCCATTTGTGTTTATGTATTCATTCCTGCCCAGATGTGCTGCCATTATATTTCAACTCGTTCCAAAACTTTTTCTAAACAACCCACGACAGACACAGCAGGTAAATAGCAATGACCATCTATTGTTCCAAAATATCATGAACGTTGCAGGTGTTCAGAAGATTGGTTCATCAGAAAAAAATAAGATTTATCCCTTTAAGTTCAGCTCTCAGACAGAGAAAATCGTAAAAATTGTATGCGTTTTGTTTTGATCATCTTTTCATACAACACAAGAGATCTCCAGAACTGCTGTTGTGCATGCTACATAAACGCAATGCAAGGAAACACAATTATACATCAATTCCAAGGTGCATGGTTTGCTTTTAACCACAAGCTAAGTTTGCATTTCAGTCACAGTCACATGAGGTCTGAATACAAACCAGCAAATAAACCTAATCCAATAATGGTGTATGGTAAACACAGAAACTGGCCGGTCGTCTTTTTACGTTCCCTCTTGCTGCAGATCTGGCAAAAGTGCAAGGTGCAACTGCAATTTGTAGCAGCGTTAATGGCTTGGCAAATTTAAAAAGTCACCTGAACAAACAGTGGAAGTGCGGTCCACTGATGGCATGGCAACAATATTAGAGCTGGGGGATATGAGGAAGGGAGGAAAAGAACCTGCAATAAACCACTAAACTGCACATTAACAAAATACAATTCAGCAGTAGACAGATTCATGATCACGATTTGGGTTTTCAACACAATTCGATTCAAGAATGCTGTCAGAGCACTGCTATCCCTCCTTATTCACTTTGACTAATGAACACAGACTGTGAACTATGTAGCCTCTACAATGACCTGAAGATCTGCAAATCAAGAGTTTATGAAAGAAACAATGACTGAATATTAAAATGTCACACAAAATGTTATGCAAGAACACGCAAAACTTCCCCCGAGCTCAGGATTGAACCGGGGACCCTGAAGCAGTGAGGCGGTAATGATGCACCATGTTGCCTGAATTGAATATTAAAGTCACAATTACTAAACAAAAGGAATGTATAAAAGAGTGTGTGTGTGTGTGTGTGTGTATACAGTATGTGTGAATGCTACATGAGATCTTGCTCTAAATCCACTAGTAATATGTTGAATATACAGGATGTTTTTGACAGGAGACGTTCTCAGCAGAAGCACCATGCAGTTATGTTTCCAACATAATACTAACATCACATTTGGCTCAAGGTTTCAGGTGAATGAAAAAGTCTTCCAAAAAGTATATTAAAGAGTGTTCGAATCAAACCGGGACTTTTGATTGTGCACAATAACAGAACTGTCGTTATTTCTCTATATAATCTCCTGCCAACCTAATGCACTTATCCCAGCGTTTCACTGGTGCTTGGATACCATCAAGGTAGAACTTTTACTCAGTACACCAGAACCATGATCAGACTGCCCGCTTCATGTCTAAACGCTGGCCTCCCAGGAACTCCTTTAATGGCCCAAACATGTGGAAATGGCTTAGAGCGAGGTCAGGACTGTACGGATGTGGCAATAAAGCCCAATTCACAGACAGAGGCAGCTCTTCCTCAAGTTAGTAACAAGTTATCCATCAATTTTCAAGGGTCAGGCATTCCACTTGCTTCATGAAAACAACTGTGGTCGGGATCATCATTCACTGACTTACAGCCTTTTTTTAAAATGTTTTCACTGTTCAAATGCTTTACTGCAGCTAAGACTGGACTGAGCTACCTGGGCAGGGCTAGCTTAGTGGTTAAGGCATTGGACTACGGTACAGAAGGTTCTAGGTTCAAACCTCAGGTCCCCAACGTTGGGCGCTTGAGCAAGGCACTTAACCCTCTGAGATAAATATAAGTCACTCTGGATAAGGGCACCTGTCAAACGTTATTGATTTGAGTTGAACGGCCACTGTATAAAGCCCACCCATTAGTACCCCAAGCTTAAAAATAATTTGAAAAAATCTAATTAAAAATGCATGGTCATGAAACGACCATGCTTTTAAACTAAAACCAGCATTCTTAACATGGGTAGACAGCATGTCATAGACCAGACCAATCACCAATCAAGCTAATTGCTAGTAGTTAAGCCCTTTCGAACACTATGTGTTAGACACATACACTTCATTTATCAGGCAAATATATTTTTCATTTCTTTCCATGTCACAAAACCTTTCCCCCCACCAAATAAAATGCACAGTTGTGCACACGTACACATACACACACAGTATCTTGTGGGCTAACCTGCACAGAAAAAAATATAAATCTGGTGAGAAACCACCGACACTAAAAGTGTGTTGTTAGCAGTATGTGTTCAGTGTGCTCGTGCACATGCATACAGTATGTAGTTGTGTCACACTGCAGCTCTCCCTGCGCCAGGCTGAACAGATGGACTCTGCCTGAAACCCTCCTACGCTGGTCATGCAGTGCCTCCAGGAAACTCCTCACTAATTCCATCTGAGGTCAGGAGTGTTTTCTGCTATGCACCGGGCTGCTCAGGAGTGAGAGAAGTGTCTATACTGCACCGTTGCATTCGGCGTGGTTTCTCATCACTGCTGCTTGTGGTCGAACTGAGAGATCTCTGGGGTTTTCTGCATTAGTCAGACGCACAGTGTAGTGTGTGAGTGTATTCAGCATGTCTGTCTGCGAGAGTCTTCTTCTATACTACTGGCTTTAAAGCACAGTGGTAGTGTTGATACTGAGGGTCTTCTCCTTTCAGGAGTCTCTGCCGCTTTTCTTGCCTATGCAAGTGTCGGTGGTCTGAGCGGATCAGCTCTCGCCACCCTCCACACCCGAGCGTGCTGCGCCGCGGCATGCCGAGAGACCGTCCTGTCACACACTTCTGGCACACTTCACCAAATGCCGATAGAGAAAGAAATGAGGTTGTGTAGGGATCTGTGACTTGTAAAATACTCCTTCTCCCAGATTCACACAACGTTTAGAAACAGTTACATCTAACAAACTATAGCTGTACCTTTAAAGGGCTTCTTAGTCAGACTGATGTCATGTTAAAGTGCTTGACTGCATTTTATGACAGCCAACAGCATTGACATACACCACACTCATACCATATCTAAACACACCCGACAGCAACATAGGGTGCTTTGTACAGTGCCCAGGAACGATTGCTTCCCCCCTCTACACCAGCCAACGTACATACTACAGATGGCAGAACGCACCTACCTCCTCATTGAACAAAACCGAGCAGACTTTTGGGTCTGTGACAATCCCGGGGCCCAATTGTGAAAAATCCATTACTGCAGCTTTTACTTACTCTTGCTGATGGAGAATCTTTCATGGTGTATGAAGACAGAATCATGTTTTCTCTTAGTTAAAGGAAAATGAGGAATTAATATGATTAAATGTCACCTTTTTCCCCTTCTCAACCAAATTATAAAGTGCTAGAAGACCAACATCACAGGAAAAATAAATAAATAAATAAAAACCTAGAATAATTATTCTTCCATTCCACGTTTGCTAACGTTACTACTGGTGCTAACCCACTGCTATTGATTGTAGGGGCACCTCTGGGAGTAGGTCGGGATAGGACCAGTCAAAGGTTTGGACCACCTTTCGAATTCATCCTTAATATGCAATAATCTCCTTTAAACAGTTACTGCTGATATGTATCTGCTACTCATGATCTGTAAAGCCTTTATAACCGCTCTAATCTGGGGTGATGTTAATTAGTGATTTCTGAGGCTGGTAACTCTAAATAAAAATCTCCTCTGCAGCAGGGGTAAGTTTTGGTCTTGCTCTACTGGGATGGTTTTCATGAGATCCAGTTTCATCATGGTGTTTGATGGGTTTTGCAAATGCACTGGACAAATCTGGTCTTGCAAGAACTGTTCCAGAACAGCTGACCTTCATGTCTTAAAATAACAACTCACTACTGTTGTTATTACTTAAATTACCTAATGCGATACGTGTTATTTAAGAGTTTTTTAAAAATCCAGTATTGTTCTAGAATGTAGAAAATAAATTCAAACTTGTGTCCAAGGTTTTGCTTGGATATATCTACAGTCATTATTAAAATAATTACATTTATTCTTCTAAAATAAAAACATCTTCAAACCTGTATAGAAACATTCAATGTATAGGTTTTTTCTTTTGGACATAACACATTTTTTGGACAAAACACCCATTTTGATTTTGGAAACCTATAAAAATACATCTTATATGGCTCTCTGACTTGCAATTAGCAAATTATAAATTTTGGATTTAAATCCTACTGAAAAACTTCTTTGGTTCTGTTCATGAGGAAGAAAAGACCTTCTCTGAGTAGTTTTGACAGCAGGAAAAAAAAAAACAAAAAAAAAAACAAAGGGTGTGAGTGAGTGGGCACAGGCGTGACATACACACACAAGCCGCCTGAATCCACAGTAAACAGTGGGAGGCTTGAAGCTTGGGGTTGAAGTATGTTGAGTTACTTCAAAGTTTCTAAAAATGACTCAGCAGGGAGCAGGCGGTGTCAGGGCCACCGGCTTCTCTCGCTTATCCGGTGCCCATCTTCATAAGTCAAGTGTCACACGCTACCCGTCTACAGTTGCGCTATGAAATCCAGACAATGGCTTCCTAGTGTCTCCGAATGGACCTCGCAGACAGAATAAGCTCGACTTGCTGAGTCATCCGAGTTGAGCTTCAAAGGAACTGGCAGTTTAATCGTACGTGATCATTCGGGTCGGGATGACAAAGATGAGAGAATGAAACCAGTCATACTCACTGCTTGGCTGAAGAGATGTGTAATTAAGACGTGTTTTTATTGACTAATTGAATTGATTCATTTGTCCAACCGTTGATCATAAAGAATTCCCAAGAGCATCAAACCTATTACAGTTCTGTTATGCCAGCATGGGGGAGAGAAAACCACCGGTGCTTGCTGATATAATGCTGAAGAAGGCATTTTAAACTCCTTACAAGTCTTAGGTTTGTACATGTGGACTACAGTTCAGACTCTACCTTTTTACTAGAGTGTTTCTAAGTTGAGAAATGTAGAAAGCTGTATCAAAGCTCCTGCTAGAGATGATCAGGTATCGAACCGAAATTTCTAGATGCTTTGCAGGACATACGGATGTTTTCACCAGCTACAAAACTCATCCAGTCCAGCTCATCCAGTGGCTGCTTTTCCTTAAATGCAATCCCATTTCTTCACCAAGCATGCGGATTGTGTACATGAACACGCAGCGTTTGATATTTAGTCTCATCTCAGTGCAACGCACAAGGCCAACTGCACTTCTAAAGAATTTCAAAGGAAGGCTCTTTCTTTCTTGCAACACTTCCAAACATTCTGTTGTTTGTTGAAAGCTACTTCCATCAGTTGGTGTTTGAACCTGCAAACTACAAGGATCAAAAGGCAAAATTGTAAAAACTTTTGAACCTTTGGGGTCTTTATTTTGATATAACAAAAATTCTACTGCTTCACCATTCTGCTCACAGTTCTTTGTATCTCTGATTCAATATTGACGGACGTGAAACTTGACTCTAATTGTTCTTAACCGCATATGTATTTTTAGATCCATTACCTGATTTGAGCAGATCAGTAGACACCTGTCTCATATGTATTGAAAGTGTACGTTTGGTGTTGTTCCCTTGGCAATGGACGACCAAGGAGTTTCACATGTGCACAACCTCATGTTTTTTTTTTTACCTCAGAAAGTAACAGGACGTGGTGAAAGCTAACAACAGAACTGCTCAAAGTTAATACAAAAACTCCATAGATGTGATACCCTGGTTATTTAGTAAATTCAGGTCATCGGTTGACTTCATTTTATTGCCACACAACATTG
The DNA here is from genome assembly GCA_030014365.1 of Clarias pachynema. NCBI lineage: Eukaryota > Metazoa > Chordata > Actinopteri > Siluriformes > Clariidae > Clarias > Clarias pachynema. The sequence goes on from JAQMYL010000001.1 coordinate 21,868,755, forward strand.
CTGAGGCTAGACCCTTCTAACCCTGACACACCCACACCTCTGGTATCGGATCAGTCTGATCTCATCAGACCTCATGACCTTTTTCTATTGCTTCAAAGTCTGATCTTTATGCTCCATAGCAAATTTAAGTGTTTTTTTATTTTTATTTTTTTTATTAATCTCACTAGCAAGTGATTTTCTGATGGCTACATAGGTGTTTAGTCCCAATCCTGCGAGTTCTCATCACACTGTGCAGCTTACTTTCACTATTAAACATAGCTCTGATTTCTACTGTCAATGTTTTATAATGCATCTCTCTTTAATAGATCTCCATTCATGTTTTTTTTTTCTTCCACAAAGTTGAAGGTTCAGCACAGTCCTTACAGGTTTTAATCATGTGTTGGACAGTTCTTAACCCAATTTTAGTGTTCAAATACTGTCCCTTTAAAAACCCATACTACCACTTTTGTAGTTACATGACTCCACCCTGTCCAATCTGCGACATCGAAGCAACATGGAAGAGAACTCTTATAAGCAGAAATATTCCAGCTTTAATGAACTGAATTGAATGTAATTGAATGCAGGCTTACCGTACAAACCTTGGGCAGTGAACTATGAGGGCAAAAAACTAACAAAAACTCTCAATAACAAATTAATCCTTCATTAATCATAATCAAAGTAAAATGTTCAATTAATCTTGATATTTATTTGAGATCATAATCGCTCAGCACTTCTGTACACCACACACCACCATTATAACCACTTGCACTACAAGCACATATTTTAAAGGCTTACGAGTTAAGAGATTATTTTCCTGACAAAGTGTGCTGTATTTCAACAAAGTGCAATACATCCCAGTTGACTTAAATGAGCAACAACAGGGGTTTATCTAGCTTCATCTGTTCACATCAGCCTTAAGTGTTTAACTTTCACAGGGGTATTCAGGCAGGCCGCAGAATTCGCTGGAGCTTTATCCAATAAGACCTTGTGTTTTTTTAGGTTCGGGAGCAGGCCTGAATGTAAGCATTGAATGAAGGAGAGACATAAGAGAGATAAATTGAAAGTCAAACCAGGGTAGATGATTTTACTCGGCATAAAGCGCAAACATAAACATAAACTTCATCGGGTTCAGAACTTTTTCAACTGCATTACTTAGAAAGCTAAAGATATCCCAAGAGAATGTTGAGAATGTCATCAGCTTTCTAAGTAATGCAGTTTATTTTGCAAGATGCTTAGATACTGAATCCGATCAACTATTATTCATTACATATTTGTATGGTAGAACTTATCATGAATATATATTTTAAATATATTACATTTTGATACAAAATAAATAAAATCTTATCCAGAAATGTATTAACAGTATGCTTGCATAAATATGCACACCCCTTCATATGCCTATGGGTAAGTATTCACCCCAAGACCAAATTAATAGCATCTCATGCTTCCTTTGAAATCCCTGCGAAGATGAATCCATGTCAGCTGTAACAGAAATAATTAGCAAAATCCAGATTCGTTCAACTTTAAGTGCGCCAACTACCAGGATGAGGATCATATATTGGCTATACAGAGCACTTACACCGTGTGTAGACGCCATTATGGTTTGTTCTGTGTGGTACACGTATATGTAGGGAGCAGTAAGCTGTTCAGTAAACTCTTAGGTCGGCCGTTACTATAGAAACAGCTGTAAATCAAGGTTTGGAACTCAAGCACAGCAGTCAGAGCAACCTAAATACATTTCTGTTATTGGAAACAAAGCTCACAGGCTGTTTGTTCTCGCCATCTCGTGCACTCTGATACACTCTGTATATATAAAAAAATTTAAATCCCAATTTATTTAGATAATTGGAAACAGTGATGTTGATCGGCATGTACGTAAACTGTGGATTAATTGTAAAGATTAACCACCACAGTGAAAAATTATATTTTACAGCAGCTGTATAGCTTTATATTACATTCCAATATTGATCTGTTGTATTTTCGTTTGGACTCTCTCGGTCGTGGGCTTTATTGCCGGGGTTGCCAGATCACACACAAAACTCCTACTATGAAGTGCTGAAACCCCTCCCACTCTGGGGAGAAAAAATAAATAAACGGTTAGATAATAACCCCTGTGCTTGAACTCGTATTGTAGCCTAGTTATATGTGGCTATACTTTCTTTCACTAAAATTAGTCTGTTATTTTTAATTACAAAGATGAAATTGCATTCATATTATTATTATTACACTCTGTCCATTTCATTAAAAAATAATTCAATAAATACACATACCTCATATCTACACAGCTCATATCATCATTCAATTTAACAATTATTGAATAGTTGAACATTTATTTAAACATGAATGTTGTTTTATTTAGAATGATGGACAAGTGTTCCTTGCTTCAAGTGTAATATTCACAATCAATAAAAGGGACTGCGGAACGATGTCTCCCTCGTTTTTTGCTGATCTAAAAAAAAAAAAACGACTCTCTTTACTAGACGTGCTGCTTAAGTTCAAAACCAACAACAGATTTTATATTCAAAATACATCCACTTTATTGCAGTAACTCCTTTCCCAGTGAATGCTTGCTCTTTTGGGCCACCCAAAGCTTCACAATTACACTGGCTTGGCTTCACTAGCTGCGCAGTAATAACCAGCCAAACCCCACCCACCTCATGCCATCAGCTAGTCAGCCATGTTAACACATCACTTCTGTCCGTTTCCAACATGTCTAATCTGGTCGCATTTTCACCTCAAGTCCCTGGATCAAATTAAGTTCCGATGAAGCAAAAGCAGTGGCATCCAACACACACACACACACACACACACACATACACACATACACACATACACACATACACACATACACACATACACACATACACACATACACACATACACACACACACTACTGGGCACATGGACTGGAACAGAAATGAGAAGCAAATGGCTTTTAATACCTCTTTCCTTCAAATGAGCAGAAATTGCTAGGAGGAACTACGCAAACTATGCAAAATATGAAACTATTGTCTGGATTCAGTAATGAACCTAATTGTTCAGGAAGCTTTAATTTACCTACATTATGCAGTCATTACCAATTTTGCAGAACAATATTGCAGTTATAGCATGAATTAAAGAAACTGCGAGAAAGAAAGAGACACAAAAGGCTGCGCTGCTCTCCCAGCCAAGCCCACACCGAAACAAAATCCTAATCTGTTTGTGTCGGAGCTCAATAACATCGCAAATTCACGGTACCCTTTGAGAGCAAGCTTCCTCGCAGTAATCTGCACTTTTCCACAAACAGCAAAACCCACTGTAAAGCCACGAATAGCAGGTGTAATGAATGCATTTCAGCTCGTTCTCAGCCACACCTGTGGACTAAGCCTGTCCATCGACCTGTCCATCAGCATCTCTGTTGCACTCTTTCTCTCAGAAGTTTATTCTGAATGCATAGAGCTCCCATTCGCATGAGCAGCCAGACTTTTCTTCAGCACAATGCCTGGAAAAAAAAAAACCCTCAAGGAACATGGAATCACATAAACACAATCATTTAAAACTAAAGACACGCTGTTGAACGTTCCGGTCTTGCATTACGCTGCGAGACTGAATCTGTCAGACTCAATGAAAAAGAAACCTTTTTATATCAGTTCTGAATTCTGTGCTTTTCTAAAACTGAAGCGGCCTGAAACGCCTCAAGCTTTTACATATGACAAGGAATTTTATGCAAAATAAGATGTGCGGCGAATGACTTGGTGCGTTTTGCCTTCATATAGCAGAAACTGATTTATAAACAGTGAAGTCATGGTAAAGCCAGATATCAGAATAGCGCTAGAGACAGACCAGCCATGTTGTAAATACAAGGAGAGCAGGACAGGTAAACAAATGAGAGGCTTCTCAGGCAGCTGTATAAATATTCTAATATTCAATGACACAGCATTTTCAAAAACGTTTTTCTCCACTTTGCTCATTAACTTCACAAGTTGTGCTTGAACTGAAAAAATAACAGCTATTATTATTATTTATACAAGTTTGCATTGTAAAATGTTGCTGCTCCTCTATAATCCTACAGGTAGTGTGTTATAAACTATTCGTACACTGTCTGGCATCGCAGACTCCTCTGTGATTGGAGTAAATTAGAGTAAGAGTAAATTGCAAACTAAAAATCTATCATATATAAGTAATAATAGAATCAACACATAGGTATCGTGATAATATATTATCGTCTGGTCCCTGGTGATTCCCCACTATGTATGCTTTGGTTTCCCCTTCTTTTCACAGGAGATCACAGTATCACGTGCAGCAACAAATTATACGTCTCCTATACTCCTAATATTAGTAGTACTTCCTTGAAAATGAAAAAAGAAAAACACAAAATTGCATCCATTTTATCCTATATGTCACTGCAGGAGCTCATTACATCAAATCTTTATCTAACGAGGTGAGAAAGGAAGCAGCATTTCTTTCCTTCCTCTCTTGCATCTCCACCCTTTCAAGCCCTCACCCTGAGCAAAGCACTTTGTGCCATTGCACCCATTACTCTGATACCTTTTGCCACGATCTCGTGAAATATTTATAACGCAGGGTCCTTCCAAAGGCACTCCGAGCCATTTCGCTCGCGTCCACCGGCCAAACGGAGGAAATTGCTCTTCGCGGCAGCATCCTAACGAGACGCAGCCGAATGAACGAGAGTCAAAGACTTATCGGCTCTCTGAGGGCTTTCTTAAGAGAGCAATCAATTCATATCAGAAGGTTGCACTTATACAACAACCCATAACAAAGGAATGGATCACAGCAGTGTTCAAAGTGCTTGCCTGCAAGAAAGGCGGCAGACTTTGGTATTTAACTTGGCGGAACCAGGGTGCAAAGAGATTTTGAGGAAACTGGTCAGTGTAAGGTGCACAGAGCAGGTCAGTGTATAAAAATGGGTTCCAGAAAGGAATAATCACACAACCTGTTAGATGCAAGGAGCTTAAATGGAGGAGTTCAAGGTTACATAATTATAGTTTTGAGTTAAATTATTTCTAAAATTCTTAACAGTGTTAGGGCGATCACTAGTACTATCACTGCTTATATAGTATACCCTTCATGAACTAGTCAGCACTTTCAAATGTATATACTGTACATACATACACTTTATTTTATATTATACTATATGCACATGAGCTGAATTTTGTTTTTTTGCTTTTTTTGATTCCAACACCGGTGCTGTTACTCTTAATCAAAATGTTTCCATGGCAACCACATTTTAACAGTGTGAACAGCGAGTCATGTGTTCGACTCTCAGCTGTGTGTATGAGGCAGCAGGACAGGGAGGATCCGCCTGCGCTCCGGCTTGCAGCAAACTGCAAGTAGTCGAGTGCATCAAGGGAGGTGATCAGTGACCAGGGTAAATGGAAATAAATCTTAATCTTAACGACTCGTAGGGAGTGGGACGGTAACATTAGCGCAGAGACGTCTGTAATGCCTTGCTGATTTTATAATCAGGCGAATAGATTTGTTCCAAGAGTCTCTGTACATAGAGGAAAGTAAGACTATTATGAGCCATATACGAATGACACTTCGTCAAAAAGACATGGAGTCATCTCTCCCACTCATGACCAAATTGCGTTAATCTGGGTTTATTCATGCGATTGCATTTCAAATGCGTCCGTATTTTCCTGGTATTTTCCTGGTAGACCCCAGGCTAAATTAAGTCAAGACCATTGCAGACTGTTATGACACCATGTATTGTTGCTTTAGTATGCATGCATGTATGCATGTTTGGATGGGGGGGGGGGGGG
>JAQMYL010000001.1:21874574-21896926 GCA_030014365.1 Clarias pachynema
GGATGCGTGTATATATGTACAGTATGTATGGATGGACATATGGATGTATGTAAGTAACGATGTATGTATGGGTGGACGTATGCATGCATGTATGTATGTATGTATGTATGTATGTATGTATGGGTGGGTGGATGGATGCATGCATGCATGCATAGATAGATAAATAGATATTTTATTAATCCCAAAAGAAATTCGTAGCAATAAGTTGTGCAAAACATGGGCAAAATGTAGAAGACAGCATAAAGACACGGGAAAAATTAGAAGATGGCATAAAATTGCATGAAAAAAAAGATCAGTCTATATTGAAGATATTGCAAACGTTGTCTGTTTTAGAAATCAAATAGCAACGAGTAATGTTTGGGAGCCGAAAGAACCGACTCCGAGTCAAATGATTCGACTCAGTGAAAAGAAGCGGAATTCCCATCACCACTGAGTGAGCGGACTAACGGCATAAATTGAATAATCACCCAACACAGAGCGAATAAAATCTAGAAAGACTGGGTATTCCTGTAACCATGGGCACGGCCGTGGACACGGGAAGGCGAGGGGGGTTTTCCTACACAAGCAGCAGCGACGAAATGAGTTTGTGCAAAATCGACATGTGAAATTGAACTATGCATGCTCACAGCATAACAGAGCTATTGAGCAACACCTGGGTGTACTGCCTCCCTGCCTGCGTGTGTGTGTGTTCACACTTCACCGCGCGCTTCGCTAAAACAACGCCGTATGGCGCAAAAGTAAACACGCGGAAATATTAAACCCGGGACAGCAACACGTCGTGACAATCTGACGAACGAATACAACGACTGTACACAACGCTACAGCAGAGAGGCGGTCTGCTAACTCGCTAATAACTACCTTTACTTCCTACTTTCACCACTCCAGCCGGCTAACACCCTTTTTTCCCCCTCTTAAGCAGCCAACTGGTCTCTTTACCAAACCCAAACCCATTACGACTTTGCATCGTGGATAGATTTTTTTTTTTTTTTTTTGCATACATTAAAATATCCATATTTTTTATTATTGTTTTTTTATGCACAAAAAAATAACCCGTGTGCCATTTTAGCATGGCGCGCTTGATACTCACATTTAACAACTCTATCCGTCGTAGACAACTTCGGATCATCATTCGGTTTGTTTTCAGACATTTCCAGTCAAATGTGTGTGTGCTCGCCTCTCTTTCTCTCTGTCTCTCTTTCTCTGTTTTTTTTGTTTTTTATTTGTAAACGATCCGTTGCTGTAGTCCTCGCTCAACAACTCTTCCTCAAAACGGGAGACTGCAGTGATATCGCTCGCTCGTATCACTCGCCAGAAATACTCGCAACAGGGTCAGAAATTTCAGTGCCGTTACTGTAGCTCCGTCTGATTTACAGCTCTACTGTAAATCTCACCCCTCCACCAACCGCATCTCCTCTCATCTCACAACCAAACGTGCTCCTCACTGGACACGCCCACTTATTGTCTACTTCTTCCTATTGGCCCCCGCGGTACAGTCCTGGCATCAGATTGGCTCTACAACGTATTGATCTCTTTCTCGTGTGCAATTTAAGGTTAGCGTTCAAGAAAGCAGTATGGCATTATAATCTAGTTCAGTCGTGGATATTGTAGCCCTTAAAACGCAGAGCGTTCTAGCCATTGTTCCCACCCCCTTTAAAAAAAAATAAACATACATATTAGGGCTCAGGATTGTGCAGTATAGAATGCTTTTTTTTTTTTCAGCACAACCTATGCAATATGATGAATTTTATTTCATTTTAACCAACTATACAAACATGACTGAGCAAAAAAATCAAAAATGGGTCACACAAGCAAAGAAATAGCACAGATACACATTATCATGTCTTGTCCTGGTTGTTTTTTCAGTTGTTTTATTGACCAATAAAAGAAATAAATTAATAATAATAATAATAATAATATGCTAATTTTGAGAGTTCTATATTTTTGCGACGACACAAACACAATAAGAGAAAAAAAAGATATTTCATACTTATCCCCCCCCACACACACACACAGTATTTTATCGTAGGCAGCATGATAGCTTAGTGCTTAGCATTGTTGCCTTGCACCCTTAGGGTTGTGGGTTCGATTCCTGAGGTCTGTGTGTATGGAGTTTGTATGTTCTGGAGTGGGTTTGTTCCAGGTGCTCCATTTATCCTCCCACATCTAAAAATATGCAGATTATGCTAACTGGCGTTCACAAATTGCCCCGTAGTGTTTGTGTATAAATGTGTGTGTGCCCTGCGATGGACTGGCACCCCATCCAGGGGTGTACCCTGCCTCGTGCCTTAACTCTCCTGGAATAGGGTCCAGGCCTTGTGTGACCCGGTATACAGGATAAAGCGGTATAGACAATGACGACAAAACTAAAGCTGAAAATCTATCATTTCAATCCTGAACATGGCAAAGATTTCTTGTAAGACTGAGTGTAACTTTTTTTTTTTTTTAATTCTCCCAGTATTTTATTGTGTCCAGTGGATGCCAGTTGCAGGTCCACCAGAAGGCATGCTGGACTCCAATCCAATTGGGCAAATTTTCATTCCCTTTCCCAGGGGCAGCTGGTATAAACATAAAAATTTACCAGGGGTAAAACCTTAAAAATTAAATCATCCACATTGTGTTCGGCATCAAAATTAGATTATGTGCTGTAAATAAGTTTATTAAGCTGAATTGTTTTGAACTTCTGGTAAAAAAAAAAAAAAAAAGGGAAAAAAAGTCGATTACGTTCCACTCATGCGGTTTTTATTGCTGTTTTTTTATATAACCTATATATATTGGAACAAAATGTAATTTCCCTAGGATTATGATGCAACTCATAATAAAGTAACACAGTACATAGGACTACATAAAGTGTAGCTGCATGACGGAGTGGGATTAGTGCAGGCAATATAATATATACGTACACCGCCTTGTCAACAAAACAAAAAATCACTGTCTCAGAGCGGCCTGCATCAAGCAAAGGAAAACAACTAAGAAGATTAGTTAAGACCTGTTCAACACATTTGTTTAACTGAAATATAGTGCTGAACATCAATTTCATAGCAGAAATATGGTTGAAAAATGATAAGGAATGACTATAATTGAAGATCACTTCAACTCTTCTTTAAAAAAATTGTAATCATAACTCTCACTCACTCACTTCCTCATCTTCTATACCGCTTTAACCAGTATTCAGAGCCTATCCCAGGAGTCGCAGGGCACAAGGCAGGGTACACCCTGGACAGGGTGCCAATTCATCACAGGGCACACACACATACACACACTCACACACTTGTAATCATAACTATGTTGTAAAATTAAGAGCATGTTGTCACACAATGAGATGAGAACTCATAGGATTAGGACTTAAGAGCTGTGTGGACATAAGAAAAATACTGGTTAGTGAGAGCTTAGGGAAAAAAAACACTTAAATTGGCTAGCGAACATAAAAATTACACTTTGTGGTCTGATGAGATCAGATTGACCCTATTCCAGAGTGATGGGTGTAGCAGGGTAAGAAGAGAAGCACATACAGTATAGTGATACACACATCATGCATAGTGCCTACTGTACAAGCCTTTGGAGGCAGTGGCCTGGGTTTGCTAAAATGGGTCAGGTCTAATCTCTGTCTCAGCTGATGACTTAGGTTATAATATCTATGACCAGGGTACAATAGCAATGGATTTTTTTGATGGCACAGGCATATTTTAGGACTCATATTGTGAAAAAGTGGTTCTTTGAGCACAAGGAATCATTTTCCCACATGAATTGGCCACCACACTGTGCACTGTAATCATACCTAAAGGCAGTCAGATGAAATATTAGTGTTTGCCTTTTTTTCTTTTTGCCGGGCAGCGTACCTTTTCTAGCCTAGAGAGTAGATATACACCCTTTCAGTGACAAGCTTTTCAGTCGTATTTAATGGAAGCACAACATGAACTCTGTGTGAGTTCCCCCTGGCCATTTAGATAATTAGTCAATAGGTCAATCCCATGTTGCTTGACTAAAGTGTAAAAATGTCACCAAGTAGGGAATAGTGCAAGTGAATGCACTAATAGAGGGCCCCTATGTGCAAATCACCCTTAAGAGAAAAGAGCATTTGCACAAAGAACGGACATTTTGCTTACCCCCCTGGGTACTGTACACAGAGCACTAGGTTGTATTTTACCTTTCGGTGTTCTTAAACGTTTTATAGTCTGCAGTCTGTTAACCCTTGACTTTACTGAGGCTGTGAAGCTGTCACGAAGATGTATGAGATAGAGATTTCATGGAGACATGCAGAGTCTGCGCTGTCCCTGTGCTGATTGACTCGATATAAACGTGTGGGCTTAAATGCATCGAGAGGTGTGACCTTTAAACTCTTTAGTCTCTACTCTAAATGTAATATGAATGGAAAGCCAGGGGACATGTCCATCCATGAATAATCCATCAGAATATTAAATGGAATCCAGTTTGAGATTTAGGAGTCATAAATCTTTTATATATATATATATATATATATATATATATGTGTGTGTGTGTGTGTGTGTGTAAGCATGTATATGACATGCAAGGCATTTCTCTCTCCAGTCAGATAGTTATAGGGGAAGAATGAACTGTTGTTCCTTTTCTGATGCAAACTAAGTAATCTAATTTCCTGATTTTTGAATTATAAAAAACATACCATCCATATAAAAACATCACTGGGATGCTACATTAGGCCTGGGAAAAATCCTCAAACCCAGGGAGGACAGAAAAGGTGGATCCTGTCTTATTGCAGCCTTTCAGTTGAGCCCTGCTCAAACAGTACTCTAAAGTCACCACAGACCAAATTACTCACCTGACATTTTAGCAGGAATAAATATTTGCAAGTGAGCAGCAGGGCTGCATTATCACATGCTGCTTTTGGCACAGTGCGAGTTCTACTCTCTGTCAGATGTGCAGACAGATGCTTCGCACACAGTGGCTGGAGGCCTGGATGTTAGCCTGTCAAGCTTGTTGAAGTACAGCCACCCCGCAGACACAGAAGAACTTTGAAAAACATTGATAATGACATTTCTATTGCCATGCTGGAACTTGTTCTCTTTATGGGCCCTAATGTAATCCAGAGTGGCCTTGTTACACACAACTTTGGTTGTTTTAAATTTGCCATGCAACAACATCCAGGCTCGGTGGAGACTTGGAATGAGTTTTTACAATATTGTGGAATTTAGAAATTAGGGAAACCCTACAGTTTTGATAAGTGCCAATAATCTATTTCTGTTTTATTACATATATGGATTTCACCATACTGTATCAACCTGCTTCTATTCTAAAGTAGTCAATAGTATTGACTAGACCATTTGTTTTAAGTATTTGTTGTTGTAACTTTAAAATAATGTCAAAAATCTGTTGCGAATAATGCACATAATACACTAACATCTTTAAACTAGGCTTTAGAGTTGAAAACATGATCAAACATATACACCGTATTGCCAATAGTATGTGAACATACATACAAATTGTCAAAAAGTCAAATTGGACCTTATCATGAATTTATGTGTAAACAGATAGATGGTATCCAGGCACTAGTGAAACGCTGGGATAAGTGTATTAAAATCACAGGGGATTAAGTTATACTTGTATAACATATTGTGTTACACATTGTACTATACTACAGTACATGTCTCATGTCTCAATTCATGTACTGTTTGACAGTAGAACATGTACCATATTACGGTGCATGCACTATATCAGTAAATACGTCCCATCCATGTGTTTTCCATTAATGTTGCACAGACAATAAACTGTACAGGCTATATCCCTATGCATGTGCGTTTTTGATAGCTCAATTAACTGCCATCTTGCAACTACAGAATTTCCATGAAAACCAAGCATTTCTTTTGGTCTGAGGATTAAGTCATTCAAGAGAGACAAGAATCCCATGGAGATATTTTATTAGGATCTGCTGTGAGTTTACAGTGGAATTATAAATGATTGACTGAACTGCAGAATAGCATCTAATGAAAACAATAGATGCTAATACTTTGAGGTCTTTCTCTTCATTACTAATCAATACAGCGGTGATAACATCATTTCTCATGTTGTGCTACAAACCGCTAACTAACAATTACACTGATAATCACAGGGTAGCACAGGATGCCAGTGAAATCTGTAACTATTATGCGCTACTAATGACCACATATAATAAGGCTACCATTTGCCATTATCATTTCATCATAATCATAATGTATGCACAACAGGAGTATGGAAACGATTCCTTTCATCCATTTCACACAGTGAAACAGCATTTAAGTTACTGCAGAAAAAAAAAAAACTCTGACAAAAATTATTGTGTCATGCAAATCCTAGTTCACTCCTTTTCCAATCTTGAATCAAATTCAAACAATTTTTCACCATGGTGTCATCTATTTCTCACCGGAGTTCTCAAATCCATCCAGTCACGGAAGCATAAATGTCTGGTCTTTGATAAAATGGCTGAGAGATTGATCTCCTGGTGAGTCAGCACTCCACAGCAAGAGTAAATATTTCAGCTGGATGTATTGAGCGCTGAGGTGGGAGCACCATGTTACACCTGGTAATGCAGAACCTGCTGAGATTCAAAGAACTAGTAAAGAAGAAATCCTTTGAAGTTCTGGAAGCAGAATTAAAAGCTGGTATGTGCAAAGCATGGCAGAGGCCTGGCGCTTGCCTTTTTGCTTTCTTTGGCAGAAGGTCTCTTTTCAGTAATGTGGGCAATTCTGCACACACATTTATCAACCTTACCACACAAAAAGTGTAGGAAAACTACTGTACTTTGCAAATATTTGCTCATTTCTACATTTCATTGTATTTAACTAATTAGACTGATTATACAGAAAATGGCATAATTTGTCTATTATACAGTACTGTATATGTGGAATACTGACTCAGATACACATACAAATCATAGCACAAAAATATCATCTCCATTATGGCAAAACATAACAGAGTAACAGAGCAAAGCAACAGAGTTTATAGAGAATGTGTAACACTGATAAATTGATGTGTACTGTATTTTAAATATCTAAATCAATATACAAGCTTTTACGATTTGCCTGTGTTGACTTCAAGAGGTTAAAAGGCAACATCTGCAATTCAGCTTATTGATCCCAATCCTTCTTCTCTTGTGAAACGATCTATTATCCCACGTGCGTGTGAATATCACATATCGTATTAAATGGGTTTTCTCCAATGAAGTTATATACAGTAGCTACCTAATATTACTGCTCATTTTTGTAACAGGAAAATATAAATACCATTACATAACATACAATATATATATACACATAGATAGTCATATCCAGTATGATATGAGGTAAAATGCTTATATGACTGCTGATGACCTAAAAAAAATAAAATAAGAAACTTTTTCAATAGGAATATGTATAAATATATTAGAAATATAAAAATATACAGAAAAAAAAACTTTAGTTGTAAAAAGAATTAAAACATTTACATTATGTACAAATAATAAAATAATAAAATAAAAATATAATAAAATTAGCACTGTTGCCTTGCACCTCCAGGGTCTGGGTTCGATTCCCATCTCTGTGTGCATGGAGTTTGCATGTTCTCCCCCGTGCTTGGTGGGTTTCCTCTGGGTACTCCGGTTTCCTCCCACAGTCCAAAGACATGTAGATTAGGCTAATTGGTGTTCCCAAATTACCCAAAGTGTGTGAGTGAGTGTGTGAATGTGTGTGTGCCCTGTGATGGATTGACACCTTGTCCAGGGTGTACCCTGCCTTGTGCCCCAAGACTCCTGGCATAGGCTCCATGCCCTCCAAAACACTGAATAAAGGATACAACATAGACAAAGAGTGAGTGAATAAGATAAAAATTAATTGAAGTGAAATGTAGAAACCATGTCCAGTCATGGGCAAGGCAATGTGCAGAATAATGTGCAAAGTGACAGTTCAAAGTTTACAGATCCATGGTGTGCAAAATGTGCAACTGTGCCATATGTAATGTGTGAGCATCGTGGTGGATAGTGACATTGTTTGAGAGTAAGCAGATCAGAGTGTTAAGTCCTGTGTGGTGTTGTGATTGAGGGTTCGTATAGTTTGCTGAAAGAAGCTCCTCTTCAGTCTCTTTGTGTTGACCTTCAGATAGTGGAATCGCTTTCCTGCCTGCAACAGAGAGAACAGTCCATTGTCGGGTTGGCTGAGGTCCTTCACGATCTTCCTGGGCTTGGTCAAGCACCACTTGCTTGCAGGAAGCTTGGTGTGGATGATGCGTTCAGCTGATTGCGCCACCGTCCATAGAGCTCGTCTGTCCTGCATGGCGCTGTTCCCAAACCAAGTTGTGATGGTTCCCGTCAGAATGCTCTCTATGGTGCAGGAGTAAAAGTTCCTAAGCACCTTAGAGGGCAGTTTAAAGTCTCTCAAGCATCTAAGATGGTAGAGACGCTGCCGGGCCTCTTTTGCCTAAATAACAATAATGCAATCATACTTTTGAGGGGCTTTTTTGAGCTTTTTTCCCCAAACATGGCTCTGGTGTTCTAAGGAAACTTTATAGCTTGATGGTATCCAAGCACTAGTGAAACTCTGGGATAAGTGCATTAGGAAAAGGAAATTATACATGTAGCATAAACTTGTATAAAATATTTTGACGTATCCTGAAATGTGTTACGTTGTACTACAGCACATGTCTCATTGTACCAATGCATGTATGACAGTAGAACATATAGTGGTACACTACAGTACATGCACTATATTAGCAAATAATGTGTTTTTCATTAATGTTGCACAGACATATGTGTTTTTGGTAGCATAATTAACTGCCATCTGCAACCTACAGAAAGCCTTTAAGATTTCTTTTGAGGAAACCAGAGTATCCGGGGGAAACCCACCAAGCACGAAGGGAACATGCAAACTCCACGCACACAGACCCGAGGTGGGACTCAAACCTGGATCCTGGAGGTGCAAAGAGACAGTGCTGACCACTAAGCCACGGCGCCGCTCTCCACATATCAGTTGTATAAAAATGATGTTGGTTGGCTGCGTCGTCACATGTCATCACTGATAGCGATACTGTATCGACAGATAGCAATTATACCACTGACCATATAACAATTGTGGATGGAGAGTGAAGATATTCAAATATAAAACCACCTAATCAAAGTAGCTTACAGTACATTCCTTGTTCTCTGACTTGATTGAATCCCTATCACACTGAATAAACTGCCATGTTTTACAAAACTAAATGAAAAATTCGCATCAGCTTGGATGCAAGGACTCCCAACGAGAGTAAGAGGCTTATTTTAAGTACGATGTGTCTTATTACTCAGCAGATTTGCAGTGCATCCTGGACATTTGTGTGCAGGGGTTTAAACCGTGCGCTGTCCTCCTCCCTACAGAGTACTACTTGGCAAGCTTAGAGACAGCAGAGTGGAGGAAATTGCAGAGTGCAGTTGAAAAGGACTGCTCTAGCAGCTGATGAAAATGCAAATTGCTGGCACGCTGAAGAAGCGAAAAATAAAATGAAATAAAGATCTGCTGGGTTGTGCTGGGCAGTGTCCTCTAAGGCAATTATGAAACTGCGTTTTAACAGAATTTAGATGGAGAATAATGACATTAGCCCAAAACTCTTTTAAATTCACTTTCTGGAATTATCAGGTATTTTTCCTTCCATTCATTCTTCCATCTGCACCAAAGATTTTTTTGTTCATCGAAGCTTTTTATTCATATTTATACCACAGAGCTGTTGAGTTCTCAAATCTGATTGGTCAGTAGGAGATATATTTTCTATAACAGCAGTATTTTCTTTTTTTTTCTCCAAGGCAAACCACAGGCTTATCTTAATAGACTTCTAATAAAAGACGTCTTATGGTTTTCTATAGCAGTCTAACATCTTACATACAGATCTGTAAAGTGCACACTAACACATTTTTTGTGTAATTATGGACATAGTTATATGTTATGTAAGTAAAATAGTTTTTTTTTGAGGAATTATCCAGCATCAAGGTTCAAGGTTTGAGGTGTGGGTGGGGTGTTATGGGGTATATGCTTTGCAGTTACTCAGCATCAAAGCACAATGCAAAAAGGAAGAATAGAAGAAGCTGGCGAGGTAAGACCCGATTACAGAGACATGTTTGGTGAATTGTTGTGGTATTAGGGGTGTTAAACATTTCAAGATGTGCGGTTATAAAAAAATAATAAATTAGAGAATGAATGCTGATTATTTTCACATAACACCGTGCCCTGCTCTGTTTTATTCATTACTTCATAGTTATACCATATCCAATCAGCCAATCATATGGAAGGAAATCCGTGCATTTAGGCATGTAGACATGGTCAGGACTAAATACTGTTCAAACCAAGCATCATAATGGGGAAGAATGATTTGACTTTGAACATCACTTGGTTGTTGGTGCCAGACGGGTTGGTCTGAGTATTTCTGAACCTGCTGATCTACTGGGATTTTCACATGTGAACATCTCCAGGATTTACAGAGAATGATCTAAAAAAGAGAAAATGTTCAGTGAGCAGCAGTTCTGTGGGTGAAAATGCCTTTAAAATACAGAAAGCCTTTAAGATTTCTTTTGAGGAAACCAGAGTATCCGGGAGAAACCCACCAAGCACGAAGGGAACCTGCAAACTCCACGCACACAGACCCGAAGGGAGACTGGCCAGACTGGTTCGAGCTGATAAAGAGGTAACAGTAACTCAAATAACTTCTGAAGAAGACTAAACTGGGCACCACTTCTCTTAGCTAAGAACAGGTAGCTGAGACTACAGTTTACATGGGCTCACCAAAATTGAACAATAGATTACTGGAACAAACATTGCCTGGTCTGATGAGTCTCAATTTCTTCGGTGACATTTTGATAGTAGGATAAGAATTGGCGTAAATAAACCAAAAATCCTGCCTTGTATCAACAGTTTATGTTGCTGTTGTTGGTGTAATGATGTGGAGGATATTTTCTTGTCACGCTTTGGGCCCCTTAGCACCAATTGAGCATTGTTTAAATGCCACAGCCTACATGATTATTGTTGCTAACGCTTTATGAGCACAGTGTCCAGCAGGATAATGTGCCATTTCACCAAGTTAAAATGATCCCAAAAAGGTTTCTTGAACATGACAATGAGTTCACTCTACTCTACATACTGTAAATGGCCTTCACAGGCACCAGATGTCAATCCAATAGAGCACCTTTGCGACACAGTGGAGCGAGAGATTCACATCACGAATCTCACACCTGACAAACCTTCAGCTACTGCATGATGTTATAAAACTGTAAGAAATGTTTCCAGCACCTTGTTAAGTCTGTGCCATTAAGAATTAAGGCAGTTCTGAAGGCAAAAGGAGGTCGAACCGAGTACTAACAAGGTCTATCTAATGAAGTAGGTGGTGAGCGTATTTTCAGTTCTGTTCCATGAACATGAAACAAAAGTAATTAAATGATTAGATTCATTCAAGACATCATCATGTTGGCTGCTTTGACCTACTGTATATCTTTCAGCACACACACATACTGTGTGTACAGTTTGGAGACGCAAATCACCCTACAGCGCATGTCTTTGGAATGTGGGTGGAAACCAGAGTACTCAGAGATAACCCACCAAGCACAAGGAGAACATGCAATTCTCCAGAGGTGGCAAAAGTGGACAAACTCATCATTCAAGTAAAAGTACGTGGCTAAAAATGTACTCCACTTACATTTTTTACTCAAGTAGAACTACTAAGTACTGTATGTGCTCTAAAATGTACTCCACGATGAAACAGATCTAAAATGTTGGCACACAACGGCATAAATTAATAATGAGAAAGTAAATACAATTAATTAGTTATGTTTATTTGCATCATAATAGATACATAAAAAAAATAAAAATTATATTTGTAAATTATATAATAAATTATATAAATTATTTGCCTGGTTGGTTTAGACATGGCTGAACAAATACTAGTGAACACAGCATAAGACAAATGACATTACAACTAGAATTTTAAATAACTTTCAGCATTGGTGAGTTTTATGGATAAAGAAGAGATCACCTTACAGGATCTGTTGCCAAGGTAACCGTCAATCACTTTGGTGTGTTAACCAATCAGCTCTTTCGTAATGACCTGCCAATCATTTCTGCAAACTGATTATTGAATTGTTTTATACCTGTGTTTTCACACATGGGGCAGCTTAGGTCAAGGTATGGTGTGAGTGACGGTGTAAATGCTTATGTTTAGGTTAGAAAGTCAAAAAGTAAGCAGGCTCTTTTTAAAAAGGTAGGGAGTGTGAAAACGTGTGAGGTGTTAAGTGTATGTTCTGAAGCAGAGATAATATGGAATTGCTAACCAAGGCACAGTAGTACCTTTAGAGGTACTGCAAACAAAACCCACACACACACATTGCTCACACAGCTGCAACAGGCTTTTCTATATTAGGTACTAGCCAGCACTAGAGCACCACAACGGCGTGTCACCCAAGGAGATAGAACAACACTTTCGGTGACCAGAATGGCCTTAAGCCAGAATGTGACAATAGAGACTGGGTGCTTTATTTTTATCCTAACTCTTCTGCAAGTGTCATGAACCACTTTGATAAGGTCCCTCAGCTGCTGTGCTTTTTATGATGAGTCTATTCTTCCGTTCTTTATGACAAGACAACAAGGTGACATGACAACAAAGAAAATTAGGTGCTTCTATTCAAAGACAGGTTTTTTTTTTTTTTAGTTTAAAGCTATTTTGTAACATGTAAGTTGTCTGCCTAATGCACATTTTCCAGTAGTCTTTGGTTAGGTCAGTGAGATTTCTTTCTTTGCATTCCGTCAGTAATTTGAAACTCCTCCATATGCAGTATATATACACTACATGGACAAAAGTATTTGGCCAAACCTGCAATGATATTGTATTCAAATACATACACTTCAATATAGAGCTGGTCCCTCGTTTGCAACTATAACAGCTTTCACTCTTCTTGGAAGGCTGTCAATAAGATTTTGGAGTGTTTCTGTGGGAATTTGTGCTCATTCATTCTTTAGAGCATTTATGAGGTCAGGTACTGATGTTAGATGATGTAGATGCCTGGATTGCAATCTCCATTGGAGTTCATTCAAAAGGTGCTTGATGGGGTTGAGGTCAGGGTTCTATGGGGACCAGTCGTTCTTCCACACCAACCACCACCAATGCTATGCTTCCAACTTTGAAGCAACAGTTTGGGGCCTTTCCCAAAATGTTGCTTTGAAGCTGGAAGCATAACATTGTCCAAGATGTCTTGGTATGCTGAAGGATTAAGATTGCCCTTCACTGGGGGTAAGGGTCCTGATTGGACACCTTAAGTCAATAATGAACAGGTTTGGCTAAATACTTTTATTTTATATATATATATATATATATATCACAGTCCAAAGACATGCAGATTTGGCTAATTGGCGTTCCTTAAATTGCCCGTACTGCGTGAATAAGTGTCTGAGCGTGTGTGTGTGCCCTGCGATGGATTGGCACCCAGTCCAGGGTGTACCCCGCCTTGTGCCCCAAGACTCCTGAGATAGGCTTCAAAGCCCCCTGTGACCCTACAGTATATACAGGATAGACAATAAGAGTATTTGTATGATCAGCCTTTCATGATACCTGCTGAAAAGTCCAATTTGATCTCAGCAGGTACCAAACTACAAGTAGAGCTGGGCAAACTGGTAGACCAAATTTGCCAGTTATAAAGTTATTCTCCATTTTCCTTATTTTTGCCTTAATCTTATTTTTCCTTTTAAAATACTTTATTAATTAAAGAAGTTATTGAGAAACATCTCCTTGCTACAATTTTTAAGCCAATTTTTCTTTTTTCTTTTTTTTAAACTTTGTCCACAATTTTTCCCCATTTGCCATTGGGTTTCCCCATCTTAACTGCAACCAACATGGTAGTATGAAGGCTAGCTCATGCTTTGAAGCCAACCAAGTTTCTTCCAGTTGGACCATCTCAGCCTTTGTATTTAGTACTTCAAGTAACTTGTTCGAACCTTGTTCACTTTCTGTAGCTGTTTTGTGCAGCTGATGTAAAGTGATTTTTTTAATTATTATTTGAACACTAGAAAAGTGACATTTTGTAACAAAGCGATACATTTATACACTTCTGTGTGTGCACTGTTCATAAAGGTACTGAAACAGTAGTTCACTAACCTCTGCTGCAAATAGGTCTAGTCATCTGAATTCCATAATAATTAGAGGATTCAACACTTATACAGTTTAACACATTACACAACCCCTGCTTTTGTGTTCTTGTATATAAGAGCTGTTATATGTAAGAGACTATAAGGAGAACTCAGCAGTGAAGCCCATTAGCCCATTAGTGTTGACAGAAACTGCAGCCATTTCCATGACAACACCATGAACTTACTGTGTAACTGCAATACAGTCGTTTATAATGTCTTGACAAAGCCAGCTCATATTTTTTCTCCTTCGTCTTATATTTCACCTACATTAAAGAGTTTAACTAAAGTGTTACACTGCAGAGCTATTTCAACTGAACCACCAATTGTTCCTCGACATACAGTATCCTGGAATATCTACAGTAAAAGAAGCACATTGATTTGTTGCTGCTTGAGACAACAGTGAGAAGGAAAAGAAAACTCTTAAGCCAAAGTATTGTACATGACTGCAATTCATACCAATAGCAAAAATAATGTTCTTAAATCCAGCCATCATCTTATACAGTATAACCACATTGAGATCTGTATTCCATAGGTGTGTCATACAGAAGCACATTATCTTTAAATTTTGTCATGCTCAATCTATAAAATCCAACTGCAGTGCATATCAGTAGAAGGTAACTTGCTGTTCTGTTAAAAAAAAACATGCCAAAAAAAAACAACCCACTTTTTATCAAGTTTTAAAGAAAAAAGAAAAAATATTAACATCAGCTAGCTGATTGAATTACTGCATTCTCAATCATTCTAATTTCTTGAGCCTTTACATGTTAAAGTTTCCTTTGACTATTACTTAAGTCTATTTTACAGTCCTTTAAAAAAGTATTTGATTTTTAATGTTTTGTATATTTATTTAACGTTTAAAATTAGAATATTACAAATTTGAATATTACACAAAGATAAACTGAGTAAGCACAAAATGCAGTTTTTAACTTATGATTTTCATTTATTAACTGAAAAAAGATGCCCAAACCTGTGAAAAAGTAATTACCCTCCCCTTCAGAAAAGAAGAGCGGGCGAAAATTCCTCCACAGCGATGTGAAAGACTCATTGCCAATTATCGAAAACGCTTTACTGCAGTTGTTGCCTCCAAGGGTGGCACAACCAGTTATTAGGTTTAGGGGCAATTACTTTTTCCACATAGGGCCAGGCAAGTTTGGACAGTTTGTTTACTTAAAATAAATGAAATCACCATTTACAAACTGCAGTTTGTATTTACTCTGGTTATCTTCATGTAATATTAAAGTTGGTTAATGATCTAAATCATTTAAGAGGGGAAAATATGCAACAAATAAACTTAAAAATTCAGGAAGGGGGCAAATAATTTTTCTGTACATTCCTAGTAAGCCAAGTAATTCTATAGATAAGTGTACATGTGGGGAGACTCAAAAATAAGTAGGTCCACAAATAATTTAAACTGTTTTTTTTTATTTTTTTGCTGGTGAATTTTCAGTGAAGTTTATGGCCCAAATAAATCATAAAAATGTTACAATAAACATAAAACATAAAAACAATAAGCAATAACAATAATTGTACAAATTTAAACAATAATAAAATAATTAATTGATTGATTGATTGATTGATTGATTGATTGATTGATTGATTGATTGATTGTATTATGCTCATGATGTAAATCTGTGGGTCTAAGCAAGAGAGTATGTGGAATTTATGTTACATTTATGAGTACCCATGACTGCAAAAAGATTTAGAACATTAACCTAAAGAGAACTTTCAGTAGGAAACTGTCAACTGCTGAAACTGACAAGGACTTATATAAGGGCTTGTGAGCATCAGAACTGGATCATGGATCAATGGAAAAGTTGGCCTAATGAAATGTTTCAGGTGGATGGCTGTGTGTGCTGCTTACCTATAGGAATGCCTGGCATTTGTGTGGATGTTACTGCTGACACAGTTATGATGCTCACAAGCCCATGTTCATTTCATCAGTTGCTGATCAAGTCCACCCCTACATGGCAACGGTATTCCTTTATAGCAGTGACCTATAATGTGGCTTTAAATACTGCAAAATCTGTGATCAGTGTGGTGAATTTGACCACCAAACTCCCCAGATCTCAGTCTGATTGACATCCAAAATATCCAATCCATGGAGGCCCCAGCACACCACTTTCAGGAATTGAAGGATCTGCTGCTTATGTCTTGGTACCAGATACCAGAACACACCTTCAGCCAGACTCAGGGGTCTTGTGGAGTCTGGGCCGTAACAAATCAAAATTTTGCTGACACAATACACAATATAAGGAAGACAGTTTTAATGTTGTGGTTGATCGGTGTACAGTATCTAAAGCTGATTTCACATAAGGGACCAGGCATAGATCCAACTACACTTGTCTGGTATGTTTGCTTAATGTGACACATTTAGCTAAAGGTAAGTGCTGTTGTCTTATTTTTCACATGGATCTGGAAAACAATTTAATGGCATTATATATTATAATTTTAAATTTAAAAATATATATTTCTTTTTTTAATATAGATTTCTACAGCCTTCTCTGGAGATCTGGAGAGTATTTATTTATTTATTTATTTATTTATTTAAGAACAATTAAATTTTTCTAATCGTGGATAATGCATAATTTCAACCCATCTGGCAAAAGATTTGCATGCTAGAACTTTTCCAACCTTTTGTTCTTTCCTAAATGGCAACCTTTCCTGCCTGCAGACTCAGCTTCCCACACACACTCTCTAAGGGATGATAAGATTTTAGACAGAAAGGCAGACTAAACAGATGACTGCTACAATATACCTCAAAATAAGAACCTTTAGATCCTTATTTTGCCTTAAGAGATTTCTGGACTGCCTGCAGGCTCTTTGAAGTCCAAATGACCATATAAGTTGTGACAACATGAAAGGCTGAGTTATGAGTCCAGGAACTGCTTATAGATGTCCCATGTGTTATGATTGCTCAGCTCGGTTATAACTAGTGTTCATTTAACAACAAAAGCTACAACACATGGTAACTTAAGCTCCTAATTTGATCCATACAAACATAATGTTTGCAAAACACAGTCATCTGATGATCTACTACATTAGTACTGTTGCTATTTTACTCTACCAGTAGTATATGACACAAATATGAATTTTCACAGATATTAATATCAATTGATTACATATTAATTTTCAAGTGGTTTTAAATCTTTTTGTCAGATGCTACTAATGGTATACTGAAATATAATCACAAGCATTCAAAATATGTTAAAGGGTTTTATTGACAATTATATTAAGTTTATGCAAATAGGCAATTTTTGCAATGTTGATCCTTCTTTTTCAAGAGCGCTGCACTTGGCCAAGGCAGGCTGTCAGTCAACTTCTGGGTCACTATCTGACTGATTGCAGCATCTTACATAATAAATGCTTGGAGGCCCAAGAACCCAGGAAAAACATGACAGACTGAAACTCTGCAAAAGGTATCATATCATGAATAAAGAATGGTACACAAACATCCTCCGAGAGCAACTTTACCTAACCATCCAAGAACAGTTTGTTAACAAACAATGCCTTTTCCAGCATGATGGAGCACCTGATAGGAGCCCAATTGATAACTAAGAGACTTGGGGAACTAAACACTGAAATTTTGGGTCCAGGGCCAGGAAATTCCCCAGATCTTTTTTGCATTTAGAACTCGTGCTCAATCTTCAAGAGACAGATGGACAAACAAAATCCCACAAATTCTGACTCCAACTATTGATTATGCAACAATGGGCTCCTGTCAGTCAGGATGTGGCTCAGAAGTTGATTGACAACATGCCAGGGTGAATTGCAGAGATCTTAAAAAAGAGAAGGGTCAACACTGCAAATATTGACTGCTTAAACTTAATGTAATTGTCAATAAATGCATTTGGCACTTATGAAATGCTTGCAATTATACTTTAGTATACCATAGTAACATCTGACAAAAAGATCTAACAACATTGAAGCAGCAGACTTTTCACAACAGCAGTTCTTCTTATGGATTGAATCCTTATCTTGGGCACCCAGCCATGTGACTTGATAAGATGTAAATCAACATACATACTGTAGTTCAAGATAGCATTCAATGTCATATGAGTTATTGTTATTTAATGGACTAGTGCAGTTTTCTTATATGTCATGACAAATGACATGCATTTTCAAAGAAATTAACAAAAATGTATTTCCATAAAAATAAAACAATTATCACTACTTAAATGTTGATGAAGTAATATTAGCGGGACCCATAACACAGGTGGCTAAATAATGATACAGTACAGTCCTTAATATGTTAGTTATTATTTTTAATTAAATACTTTGTTATTTATTATTTAGTCATTTGTATCTTTTAGTGTTTTATTTTGTATAAGCATCAGCAAAAAATATATAAAAATAAATAAATAAATAAATAATAATAATTAATAATAATAATAATAATAATAATAATAATAAATTTAAGCCTAAACATTTTTTGGCTTTCCAGGAGTGGAACTGAAAGTAGTCTTCTGCTGTTATAACCCCTCATTGTCTCATTGTGTAATGTGCTGTGTATGCTGAATTGCTTTTCTGCTCATCATGGTTGTCAAGACATGTTATATAAGTTGCCATAGACTTCCTATTACCTCAAACCTGTCAGGTGCTTCTCCTCTGACCTCTTTTAAAACAATGTTTTTTCCTCTAGAAAACTGCAGCTCAACTGATTTTTGAAAATAATTTTGTAGTGTATAAACTGTAAACTGCATAAAAATTCAAGAATATCAGTAATTCTAAAATATTCGAACCAGCCCATCTGGCACCAACGATCACGCCACTGTCAAAAGCACTGAAATCACACTTCCCCCATGTGTTAATTAAGCTAACAGGATTATTCCTTCATAATTTAGGCACATTCATTTGGTTATTAAAATGATATTAAGAGCTATCACTAGCTAGGGGTATCCAGGACCCAGGTTGTGCATACAAATAAACTACAAAACTGAATATAACCACCAGACAAAAGAGATAACAAATGAAGACTGCACACTCTTTTAAAACTGTCTCAGCTTTTAAGACTGACAGAAAAGGTGGGCGCATAGCTAAAGAAAATACACATCCAGGAAGCATGGATGTGCATATATAATGAAGGGTAAATGCAGTCAGTGTAGTTGTGATTGATATAGAATGATGTGCAGCTCTTAGTGCACTTGTGCACATAACCTTCACCACATCATGTAAACGCTGTAAACTATTTTTGTATTATGTGTTATTTTTAACATAAAAACCCTCAAGGTTACATAGTGTTCTCTTATACACACTGTTTTATTTACAGCTGCACAAGCTTAGAAGGTATTTCTTCCTTGCTCCATTAATTGTTGGTATTAACGGTAATTCCAATGTCACTAAATTTGCCTTTACTTAATACTGTAATTTGTTTTAATCTCATTTATTGAAGCATCCAGTTGACACAAATCTTCTGTAAGATGCTTGTAAGGCGGAACACTCCTAGGAGCATACTCTTCTTTCTGATTGGTCAAGATCATGCACAAGAGCCTGAGCATTTGACACTCATCAGTGGCAGGACATTGTATGGTAGCTTGAAATAATGAGCTTGCCCTTAGGCTGCTATCTGACTCATGCTCATGACATCACCATCAGGTCACCCTTGTTACTACGGCAATCTCCTTTTTCTCCTGGACTTTCTCTTTCCTCCAGGGTTTGCCCTATGACCTGTGCAAGACAAAAAAAAAGGCCTTTTCTGTAAGCCTGGGTTAAGGATGACAAATACAATGCCGTAGTTTTTAAAACATGTTTCACTGATGGTTTACTGATGGCTTAATAATTAAAAAGTTGTTTCATTTGCTGTGCTTTTCCGTCTGTTTTAAGCGTGGTTTTGTCAGTGCTGCAAATTGCTCTACATGTTGAAGACAGCAGAAAAGCACATGGCTAATTAGTTTCGCTTGGCTAATAGGCAGATACTTTAAATAGTGACACACAAGGTTGATTTTTTCCCCCAGACTTACTCCTTGGTGGGTTTCATAAATTGATAGAAACAGTGCACTAATAAGCAATTCAGAGTCTATTTGACATGCTCACCAAATCCTAATTAAAATGAACTAAATCGGTAGATAGGCATAAATAATGATGAAATACTAGCTCAGGGTTTTTCCACATGGTGTTAGGGAGCTGGTAAAAACCCCATGTGAGTTTTCTCATCTGAAGCCTTTACAGCACCACATGGTATGGAAAATAAATGAATGGATCTTTTCTATAGCTCACTCTAAGATGTTCAGGTTGGATATTGAAGGTTCATTAACAATAACACCAACATACATTTATCTTTCTTATGCTTCCATATGTTGTTTTAACATAATTCTTATGAGGTTCCACTTATGTATGATACTTTTCCTTGGAAAGCCATAGTGATCTGAAGAAAGCAACACTGCAGTTAATGAGGGAGATTTGCTTCTTATTTTGGAGCTATGGGCATTGACCGGGTCTTCAAATGACTTGCCTGGGACCACTTCACTCACTGTCAGGTCTACAGTCATAAAATTAAAGAGGCAGCACAGTTGAACTGATATCTCACTGTAATGCATTATTTGGTGTGTGGTAAGACTGCAAATACTCAGAGACCAGGCAGTTTCTCTTTGGGCCTTCTAGAGGATCTACCTCAAAGCCAGTCCTCGCCAACTGAGCTAGCCAGATATGTCCACAATGAGATCATTTTGGCTTAATTTACATCCCGGTGGGTAAATTAATTCGCAACGTTCTTAGTCCTTAATTCCCGCCAGTTTCACATGGGGAAATGAGAGAAAGTGGTGACATGAAAAACCAAGCAATGTTCACAATTAGAGTGGTAGGTGTTCCTCTCTCTATGGATTTATCTAATGAGCAGAATGGATTGAGCCTGAGAAGGGTGCCTCTGTGAGAAGTGAAAGATGTAAGGGTAAAGATATGAGGATTCGTGCTCGGTTCACTAATTACAGGCCATTTGAAGCCATATGCATTTTTCTCTTTCCAGCCTACTGCTTTTCCTGGAATGATTAGACCCTTGCACTTTTAGTAGAACAAGTCATTTTATTCTATTCATGTATGTCGGTTACTTGGTGAGATTTTTGTACAAGTGAAAAACCTCAAAGGCTTACATTTGGTTAGTTTCTTTTGTTCAGTTCTTTAATTACCAGTTGCAGAAACAAATGAATAGGCATATTAAATATGTGGTCAGGAAAAAGAATAAAATGTTAATTGAGTAAAATATAATTATATAAAAATATACTAAATTATGTAAATAGGTAATACAACATACACATATATTATCAAATAATATTAATTATTTTGTAAAAACAAATTAATTATTTTAATTATCTAAAATAATACTGTGATAACTAGGAAGTTTCTGTATGACTTTGTGCACTGCACTGCTGCCAGTTGATTGGCTAATTAGACAATAATTAGACAAGTTAGTTTAATTTTAACTGTCTTATTTCTAAAAATTAATAGATGGCGCATTGGTGATTTCCAAATTGGCTTATTGTGCATGTTTGCATATTCTCCCTGTTCTTGTTGGGTTTCCTTTAGGTACTTTGGTCTCCTCCCATAGTTCAAAGACATAAAGATTAATTAATTTGCTTTTCCAAATTGCCTACAGTGTGTGTGTGTGTGTGTGTGCCCTGCTATAGATTAGCAACCTGTTGAGAGTATACAATTCCTGGGTGATGCTGTTGCCTTCCGCAGCCCGGGGCCTAGAAAAAGCTGATTGGCCGAGCTCTTTCAGTGGGGTGGGATGAGAGGCACTTGCGGCTCTCACGTAAATCACGCCTCTACAACCAATCATGTGTGTCTGTCTGTCTCATGAAAGAGGAAGGAGCAGAAAGCGGTGGTGCGCGAGCAAGCAGTTCAAAAAGAACCGTCACACAGTTTGCAGGAAACATGTGATCGTCCCTGACTGGTAGTAGTAGCCTTAATATGGTAGCCCCCTAGTGATGGGTGGGAATTGGATATCAATAAAAATTAGTGAGAAAATCATAGAAAAAAAAAACTAAAAGAAAAAAATAATATGAAAAAAAATACTTATGAGTTTGCTGACTATTGATTTTTATAAATGTGTAGTTATTTAACAGCTATAGGCCAGTTTCAATAATTTTTTTCTCTATTTTACTTATTGTTCAATCATCTCCATAAAGATATTAATGTATGGGCCTCCGAGTGGCGCAGTGGTAAAGCACTCGCCCTATCATCCGGAGATCGCTGGTTCGAACCCCAGGTGATGCTGTTTTCCTCTCACAGCCGGAGGCACAGAGA
>JAQMYL010000001.1:21911089-21923490 GCA_030014365.1 Clarias pachynema
CGTCTCTGTGTGCATGGAGTTTGCATGTTCTCCCTGTGCTTGGTGGGTTTCCTCCAGGTACTCCGGATTCCTCCCACGGTCCAAAGACATGCAGATTAGGCTAACTGGCAAGTGAAAAATCACACTTCTCTGTCTGGCAAACTGATAGATGAGTCTGGGTTTGCTGGTTGCAGGGAGAAGTACTTGGGGTGTGGGGTGTTTTTCAGAAGTTGAGCTCAGCCCCTTAGTCCAGTGAGAGGAACTTTTAATGCATATCAAGTCATTTTGGACAATTTCATGCTCCCAATTCTGTGGGAACAGTTTGGAGATGGCCTCTTCCAGTTCCAACATGACTGAGCACCAGTGCATGAAGAAAGGTTCATAAAGGCATGGATAAGCGAGTTTGGTGTGGAGGAACTTGACTGGCCTGCACAGAATCATGACGCAAGCCCCATAGAACACTTTTGAGATGACTTTAGTGGAGACTGTAAGACAGGACTTCTCATCCAACATCAGTGTCTGACCTCACAAATGTGTTTTTGGAAGAATGGTCAAAAACTCCCATAAACACACTCCTAAACCTTGTGGAAAGCCTTTACCGATATATACCATTATATTAAACCCTATGGACTAAGAATTAGGTGTTATTCAAGTTCAAATGCATGTGGAGGCAGACAAGCGAATACTTTTGACAATATAGTGTATATATTTTCATCATGATGTTTGATGAGTTTTGCAAATGCAATTGACAATTCTCTTCTTGCAAGAACTATTACAGAACAACTGACCTTTATGTTTTAAAATAAAACTGACTTTTATTGTTGTTGTTACTTAATTACCCATTGCCATAGGTGTTATCTCATTGTTTAAAAATAATAATAAAAAATCCAGCACTGCTTTAGAATATGAAAATAAACCCAAACTTGTGGCAAAACTGGACACTAATTGTCCCTGTCTGAATAAAAATTGCATAATGTCAGCACCTCATCTGAACTTCAAATGTTTTGAGCATATAATAGCACATCTTATCAGATCAGCATGAATTTAAACATCTAAGTTGTAATGTTTCATCAGAATAATTTCAATCAGGTTCAATCAAGTGGAGTAGGCATAAACATAACCATGGGCACATTGCTGTTCTAAAAGGAACAGAACACTTTGGGACATGGTATTGATGGAAAACAATCTTTGTGCTAATAAACTTCAGAGTGAAAATGACATGTTTAATGGTGTTCCCAATAAAAAGTGTTTTGTTACATTCATGAACCATATGTATCCATTCACAACAGGACAACAATAATACTAAAGCTTAAGATAACAGTAATTAAAACAGAAACTGGATTACAAACTGCTAGCTTGTAATGTTTTTTTTTCTACAGTAACCCTAAATGTATTCTACATGCAGCTTGATCTCCATTTTCACAGAACCCTGGGGAGGTGTTCCTTCTCCTGAAGCAGGCCATGGCCAGTAAAGACCTGGAGGTGGAGTTCAGTGGGAGCAAGCAGAAAGTAAGAGTAAAACCAGTGAACTGGAATGAGAGCACTCTCAGTGTGACAGCTGCAGGTAAAGATCTATCTTAAACCTTCCCACATTTTCTCTGGAGAAGGTAGGCATGTTTATGTTGTGGGGTTATGGATACAATAAAACAAAAAATATATATTTATAGTAAAGTCCATTGACTTATCGACAAGCAAAATAATAGGTAGATAAAACATATAGTTGTTCTTATTCTGTTTATCCTGCAAATATCAGTATTCAGTGCTGAAGGAAAGTTTTCTGACCATTACAAGTTTTCTGTTTTGTTAAGTTTCATGTTCATCGTAAAATGGACTCAAATCCTTTATCCCTTATTATTGTACACACAATACTCCACAACAACAAAGTAAAAACAATTGTTTGGAAAAATAAAAACTAAATTACCACATTTGTAAGTAAGCTTGGTATATCAGTCTCTTGGGAGTTTCTTCCATTCTTCTTGGCACGACTGTTCAAGCTCAACCAGGTTGGATGGGCAGCATCAGTGCACAGCCATTTCCTGAGATGCTCTACTGGATGATGCATAGTGCCTGATTTCCTGGGAATTGTGTCCTCAGGTCAAAGGAATTTGTTTCTCATGCACTGAGAATCCTTCAGGGGATTCTTAGCAAATTGTCATGTGCTTTTAAGTAAGAAATGGTTTCTATCTGGCCCCTCTACCATAGAGGACTGATTGGTTGTGTTGGAGTGATGGTTGGCTTTCTGTATACTTCTGTAGAGATGAACACAGATTAGCCACAACACTACCAATAACATAGATTATTAATAATATACCAGTAAACTGGTGACAGGATCATGGGTGTCCAAAGGTCTGCCTGTTCAGCCCAATCCCACAGCAAAGCTAATGCAGCACAAATTGCTGAAAAGCAGGTAATGCTGGCTATGGTGGAAATGTAACAGAACACTCAGTTCATCACAGCTTGCCATGTAGTATGGAGCTTAGCAGGCAAAAGGCTAAAGGTTGTTGATCTAGTCTCCAAATTCCCTCAAATCTCAATCTGATAGAACAAATAAGTCTAATCCATGGAGGTGATGGAATCCACTGAATCAGTTTAATGTTTATACAAAAAAGATGCTTCTCATTCGAAACACTAGGAAAAAGAAAACAAGTGTATGTGCTTTTAGCCTTATAAGCAGAGAAATTTCAAGATGCACTATATTTGTTTTGGTCAGTATTATGGTAATTGCATGTTATAGAATTTCCTGCTGGGAGTGTAGTGGTAACGCTCTACTGTGGAGGTGTAATAAAGGGCAGCACACACCTACACTACTACAACACCATGGGAGAGATTTCCCGCCTACTGAAGCAAGCTGCAGAACCGATGAACTTCATGAGTCAGGTACACAAAGAGCATGAAACACATTAGAAGCTCAATTAACGAAACAGGTACATGATTAGTGCCGGGTCAAATACATATTGCTAACAAACCTTCCGTTCAAGCCATCTTCATTTCAAATGGGTCATTATGTTAATAGTGTGTTCAGGCTTATGGCATATTTATTATAATGATTGTGTATGTTTATGCTGAGCATATGACATTTCAATCGTTATTTATCTGCCTGAAAAAGACTATTATGCCATTTGTTTTACACTTCAAATGCCTGCTTTAAGTCCTATTAATAGGTATTTCTAGAATTAAAAGATTGCAGCATCCTAGCTCTTTCAATAATTTATGTTATGAAGTTATGATATTTCTGTCATTTATGAAAAAGCTTTTTTTCTGCACATATTTTTAAATGTACTCTATTCGATTCAGGCTTTTCAGTTATCGTCCTCGGAGAAGCTGGATCCTATTCTAGCTGCATGCATGTTGAAGAAGATGCCTACTGGAGGTTTTCAAGGACTGCAGAACGATCAGACTCTGACTGGAGGTAAATGAGTCTCTGCATTTAGTTTACTCCTAAAAGCCGATCACAGCTCAATTAAACAGACGCCAGAACTGATTTTTAGCTCTTACTGTCTGTGACCTCCATGTACAAATAGCTCATTTTTCTTTCAGTTAATAAATAAATGTTAAAGAAATGCCATCCTACATTAACTTTGATGTGTACCACTGGTGTTTTTTTTTTTTTTTCCAGAGCATTAAAACAAACATTAATACTGTCACTAATGAAACATTTCTTATTCTCAGACAGTATTACACCAGAATATAATAAATGCTTCATAAGTGATTCTATATAGACCATTGTTTCAGACATATAATAAGGTCAACCATCAAGCCAAACTGGAAATGCTGGTTTAAGATTCAAAATACATGCAACACAGGGCAACATCTCATCTCTTCCGAGTAGAATGGAAAGCATTTTTTGGCAATGGTGAAAATGACAAGTCAATCTTTACACAGATCATCATTTCTTAAGAAAAATCAAGATGAATTGAGTTTTACAGAATATTAACTTCACCTGGTCTTTTATCTCGCACCAGCTGGCAAGACAGCAGATGAAAGAGTAGATAAACTGCATCTTAAAATTATAATTACAGACACTCCTAAAAATCATTTCTCAGCTTGCTGAGAAGAAATGATTGCTGGAGTGTCTGGTGTCTATCAGCCTAAATTAATACACATTGCTCCTCAGTCATTCATACACCTGTGTCGAATCTATTCCCAGAGACAGGGCACAGGACTTGGCTGACCGAACACGGCCTGCATCACTCATTTCTCTATTGTCAAACTTTATTCTTTCCCCCTTTTTTGCACAAAGATACAGATTGTTCATTCGCCATCTGTAGCACTTACAGTACTCTGAGTACCTTTCTCGTTCATTCGTTCAAGCCACTTTTTCAGTTTCACATTTGCACACATACACACACAGACACTCACTCACCAGCTTGATGAATAGCGAATTTGTGCCGCTTTCCCAACATGGTGTCTGAAAGCAATAACAGTCTCCTT
The DNA here is from genome assembly GCA_030014365.1 of Clarias pachynema. Classification (NCBI taxonomy): domain Eukaryota; kingdom Metazoa; phylum Chordata; class Actinopteri; order Siluriformes; family Clariidae; genus Clarias; species Clarias pachynema. The sequence goes on from JAQMYL010000001.1 coordinate 21,915,500, forward strand.
AGGGAATGCTTGTCATTAAAGTTGACCTTTGGTTCTGCTTCACTGATGTTTGTAATGTAAATCTCTCTAAGATCTTCCTCTCAAATCAAAGGCTGGAGCTCATAATGTGATATTTGTTGTTTTTCTTAGGCTTGTCTTACAGTTACAACTTACTGTATATGGCAAGATGTAACGTCAAATGTTGTCAAAAAAAATCATAAATGAACAATGAACACCATTAACAAGAAATGTTTAAGCTAATAAAAGTTATTATCTTAAAATATAATCTTAATCCATAAGAGCCCTGACCTACTGCTTTTTTAAAGGACATTTTGGGGGATATAACACGGACCAAACAGATGACATTAAACACATTCTGAATTGTTTGCATTTTCACTACCAATTGTACAGTATGGTAAAAACTATGATATATTTCACAGCAATGATTTCTTACAGTAGTTTGTTTTATAGCAATTTATTCAAGAAATGCCACCAGAACAGGTTAAATATACAGTACATTTTTAAATGTGATGAAACTTAATATCTGTAGCAAAATACAAGCTTTTTAAAATTCACAAACTCTGCCATATGTGCTACCCATGCACATCACCATTTTGGAAATTATATCATGAGTACACAAACATGACTGCCCCAGGATGTTCATTAGATGCCACTTAGGCAGGTCATGAGTTAAAGTCAAGGATAAAGTTGAATAAAGAACTTATCAGAACATTTAGAGTGTTTGTCACCATGGGTTTTTATTGGCTGCAATCCATTTTGATGCAACACAAGAAAAGTGTAAACGATTTATGATTTTTACAAAGATTTTTATATAAAAGTTTTATTATATTTTAGGAATTATTATTTTTTATATTTTTATATTAAAGCATTCATAAAATAGAGTAAATAAATACAGTCAGTTAGAGAATGATGGTGAAACACATTTTTGATTGACCAATAATAAAAAAACTTTTTATTTGACAGATATAAACCAATGTTATCTAATCACTTCTAATCACTTTACTACATGAGCACCCATAGAGTCATTACTGCAGCTAGTGATCAAAACATTTAACTACAACAAGCACTTATACACTGATCAGCCATAACATTAACACCACAAAACACTCTCACTCATTCATCGGCTATACCGCTTTAACCTGTATTCAGGGTCGCGGGGGGCCTAGAGCCTATCCCAGGAGGGCACAGAGTGAGGGACACCCTGGACGGATTGCCAATCCATCGCCTGGCACTCACACGCTCATTCACACACTACAGGCAATTTGGGAATGCGAATTTGTCGACTTTGCATGTCTTTGGACTGTTGGACAAAGAAAACCCACCAAGCCCGGGGAGGACATGCAAACTTCACGCACACAGACCTCTCAAACCTGGAGGTGCAAAGCGACAGTGCTAACCACTAAGCCGCCGTGCCATATCATCACAAAACATTAACGCATTAATATTGGTTATTAATAACATACTAGTATTAGCAGGATCATGGGCACCTGAGGCTGATTTATGACCACAGGAATCGACGGCCAGCTATGATCCAACAGAAAAGCCAATACAGCACAACTCACCAAAAAAGTCAAAGCTGGCCATGACAAAAAATATATCAGAACGGGCACTGCACTGTAGCTCAGCTTACACAGGAACAAGCAGGCAAAGAGCCCAAGGCTGTTGCTCTGGCCTCCAAACTCCCCAGATTCCAAGCTAAGCACCGATGGAATGCACCAAACAAACAATTTTAATAAATGGAGGTCCCACCCTCCAACCCACATAGGACCTGCTGCCAATGACCTGGTGCCAGACACCACAGCACAGTCCCAGAGGTCTTGTTGCGTCATGGCCCAGGGGGCAGAGCTGCCCCTGCGGCACAAGGGGAACCTACACAGTACAGGACATTTCACCTTTTTTGTGCCAAGTTAAAAATAAATCGTCCAAAAAACACTCTATGGCTGTTAAGATCTTGCTTGGCAAACAACTAACATTAGAGGCGCACATAGTGAGCAGGCAAAGTATTTGTAAAGTACAGATCCATTTATATTTTTAAGATGCATTACAGTATATTGCAAAGAGTGGGATAAAAAGGAGGAATTATGGATCGGATCGTCTACATACATCAGAAATGTGTCTACACCACAGCGACCTTGTTTCCTACACAAAAGCTGAGAAAAAGAAATATGTGTTCATTTTCCAATACCTAAATTTTTGGAGCTACAGTTTCAGGCATGGTTTTTGAAATATACTGTAGATGGGGTGGAATTTTTTGCTAAACCCTGAGAAGCCTGTGTAATGATAATAGCTCTACTGGGTGTCTTGCAGGTTAAGGGAAGCACACACACACACACACACACACACACACACACTCCTGCTGATTAAAACAGAGCTCTCAAAACAAGCTCTTATCCTGTATGCTGGATGATTGTACAATTTCAGCTTATTACAGATTTACCCTAAACATTCACTAGATAGCAGTATATAGTAGAATACAGCTTTATTTAAGGTTATAGCCTTATGGTATTCTTAATGTTGCCCTACATTATAAAAACCTATGGTCTTGAGCTGCTACTTCTGATCTTCGGCCAGTGCAGAAACAGAAAATTGGTTTTAAATAACCTGGAGCGGTTTGGAAGTAAGGCTCTGATTGATGGAGTAATCAGTTCATCAGTAGTCAGTATTGATCCTGTGACCAACAAATGATTTTCAATATCTGCCTCTGAGCTGTATTCTGCCATCAGGGCCGGTCATCACTCACGGTACAAGCTGACCACAGCTGAGATTAAATTAATTGTCCTGCTGTTCTGAAAGTATCTTTTAAAACACAGAGAACAAAACATTAGAGAGAATAATCTTTATAGAATAAAGTAACCTCTTAAAATCTGAATATGAAGCAGTACAAAGCCTGATAAATAATGCACCAGCTTTGACTTTCAAACACCTACACACTGAGTTATTGTTTGGACTGGGAGCTACAGTAAAGCCATGGTGTAAAGTAACCCTTCATATAGCTTCCAAAGCAGCAAAGGTCTATCAATTTTGTATTTTATTTTTGTTTCTGTGTTTGATACTGCTACCGCATGTTTTCACATAGAGATGGATCTCTACAGTTACAGTTATTATAAGATGTTTATTTCTGTGGGTGCTCACAATTTAGATGTCTATGTTTTTTCATTTATATACTTATAGAATCATTTCTAGATCGTACAGAGGATGCAAAGCTCTTCAGTCATCCATTGTATTGTTTAACGGCATTAAAACTGGTGTTGTCATCTGCAGTATCCCACTCAGAGGACATCCCAACTCTCCTGCACTTTGCGGCGCAGTATGGCTTGAAAGATCTAACCAGTGTTCTGCTGCAGTGTCCTGGAGCTCAGCAAGCCATGACAATCACCGACCATTCTGGACACACACCACTTGCCCTGGCACACAAAAATGGACATTCACAGCTCCATGTTCTTCTGAAGGAATCACTGGTGAGTTCTTTTTCAGAAATTGTTGTTGTTGGAAAATTTTAAAATAGTAGTAGCTTTTTAATGTATTAATTCATTTTTTAATGTCCACAGACAGATGGACAGACAGATACAGTAGCTACAGTAGATAGGTTTGGTAGAAGTTCAATATTGTATGATACTGTATTTCAAAGAAACGCTGTTCATCCGCTGTGTAAGCCAAGAGCTTCTGAGGCTGTAGGAGAGGAAACCATGAACATCTTGTAGTCATTATTTATTAGTAATACAAATATAATTGAAGGAAACAGAAAAATACCCATGTGTTAGAATCTTTCCTCATAGGGATGTGTGTGTGGGGTCTAGAAAGGAAAATCCTTCTCTTGCAGGTTCCTAAAGACACTGAAAAATACTGAGAAACCCAGTGCAGCTAACAATCTAACACTAAACAAAATCTAACAATAAACAGAAATTTGTAGGATATAAATTTGCTCAGCTCCTGAAGTTGCTGAAGTTCCTTGGCTGAGCAAACTGGGGATCTTTAAACAGAAACTTTTCTTTTCTCAATTCAGGAAACTTTTGATTATAGGTGACAATAGCGACCTATCTGACTTTTGTTGTCTGTTATTTTCCAGTATGATCAGAAAACCTTGTGGCCTATGCTATCCAAAATAAAAAGTGCAAAAACAGGAAAACAAGTCATGTGTATAGTGCAGTTTCTATTAGAATCTGTATTTGTACGTGCCTAACCCTAGAATATAGTGTACATACTGTATTATCTGTTCATTCTGAATATCGGATTCATTACATTCTTAGTCCTCCTAAATTTTAACCTTTAATTTCATTTCATTACTCATCAAAGCGACTTCATAAATCTGCTCAAATGGAACAGTAAGACAAAATGACGGGAATGAGAACTTGATTCTAACAAGCAAACCCAGCTGACCTTAGGCCCGAGGGGTTTATAGCTGCCTGCTCACAGGCAGGCCTACTAATGTTCAAACCATTATTTATGGACTTCCTCCCCCATCCTTCAGGCCCCTCAGAGGTTGTAAATACCCAGCTCAGGTGGATTGGGGTCAGCTAGCAACTGCTGTCAAGTCACTGATTTGTTTTTGGATATTTGCAGCCAAAGGGATGTTAATGGGGCTAGGGAAGGTGTCTCTTTTTAATGTTACCCTTGAGGATGAGGTGAAGAAAGGAACGGTGTTGGATTTATGTCTTTAAATGTTGTTGTGTCTAGGATTGGACTTGTGATATACTTGGAGCTCAACATGCCAGTAAACCTAGCCTTATACCGTATACTGGAACATTACACTCTGAGGAGAACATTTTGTTCTTAAAGAAACTCCAATCCCAGTTGTGAATTAAAGCACTGGCTAGGCCGATGCAACAATGATGAAACCTCACTGATGTTATTCCAACCCTTGTGCTCTGTTTAAGTCCTTATGAACCATTTTAATTGCTTGCCCGATGTAGGCGAATATTAAAAACACCAACTCAAAGGTTGAAAAAACAAACAAACATATAAAGCAATATGTGGCTCTTTTCTTATTCACAGTGGTGCATTATAGTAAGGGTCTGAGAAAGCGGTTTGGAGAATGTTAATTACAGGATTATACTATTTTTTTTCTTATTTGAATGGATGAATGCCTGTGTGAATTACTGTAAGATCCCTAATAGCACCCAGATGAAAGCAAAGAGGGGGATTCAGTATGCTACACTTATTCACTAATGGTAAGCAGTTAACAAGTATCAATCCTAATGAATCCCAACAGGTACAGTATCCTAATCCTAAATGTATAATCCCTGATATGGTGAAGTTTTTTGCAAGATGTTTGTTTAACATTTATGTGAGATTTTTTATAGAGCAGGTAATAAATTGTCTCACAGACATTCCACGAAATTACTGCAAATCCACATAAAAAGTGTAATGTTCCATGTATTAGTTCATAAAAAAGTGTAATCTTTGGTAATATGCTGTAGTAAACAATAAACCTGCAGTTATGGCAAAGTAATTGAAGCTGGTAATGAATGACATCACTACGTTGTCATGTCTTTTCCTACTGCATTGGAATGTTTTATTTCTTACTTAATACATTTTGCTTGACAACCCATGTTTAGGTAATACAATATTTTGCTCTCAAATAGAAGCAAATACTACATTATCCAGGAGGTAATCTTCATGTTCATTTATAAGAATAAATTATAATAATAGTTAATAATTGATCTATTTAATATTTGATAATTGGGGATGGGAAACACCAGAGACCAGCTGATACTATAGAATCACAATGTCTAAGTTTCAATTTGATTTGTATTGTGATTTTGTTAGTATCACAATTTTACAAAAATCTTGATTTAATACTTTTTTTGTTTGTTTGTTGTATACTTTATTACAATCGTAAATGGAATTAGCAAATAATTTGCTCCTACCACACCAGGTTCTGTACCGCCTGCCAATGTATAAATAGTTTAGAGTGTGTCATCTGTAGGATTATAAAGCAATGCCAACATTTTACCACCTATTATATTAAGCAGATTCAAATAAAAACAAATTTTTAAAAGCTATTTTTAATTATATGATATAAAAAACAAGATAAGTAACTGCATTGATTTGTCCCCCATCTCCCTATATAATATTTTTAGTTTTCGACTAGATTTCTGGCTATAAAAATCCCTAGTAAAACACTATGGGTCACCACAGATTTGAACCTAGAGAAATATCTATATTTGTCAGATATCTGCACTGCGATGTGTGTGTGTGTGTGTGTGCGTGTGCGTGTGTGTGCGTGTGCGTGTGTGTGCGTATGTGTGCGTGTGTGTGTGTGTGTGCTGTTTCTGCACAACAGGGCAGAATTTGTTCCAGACGAACTGTACTGACTAAGGCTTGATTACAAGATGTTGCAGATGAGGAGTAATTTCGTTTGATTTCTCAGGTGCTTGACTCACAGCATCCACTTTTAACTCTTTTGCTGAGCATTGTTTAAAATGCACAATCTGAAATGTACTGTCAGCAGGAGTGCATGGATTTCATGGAAGTCCTGCTAGTCACCTTTTTTTTAAGCCTTTTGATGGATATAAGAATGTAAAAAATATAAAAGCTTTAAAGCTGATGTAGCTTGCTTTCATCAATAATAATTAAAATACAATCTTTTAATACATTTTGCCTTATATCTTATATCTAATGTATTTATTTATTTATTTATTTTTAACAATAAAATCATGAGCTGAGAAAAATATGCCAGAATATGTTTTGTTAACATATAAACTTCACCCAAGTCAGACTCTTATTGTATAACTCAACCTTCCATTATTCAATATGTGATTTATCACCTTAAAGCAGGCATCTCCACAGAGCTTAATTAGGAAAAACACATGCCACTACTATTTTCATTCGAAGAAATGGATTTAGCACAAGCCTCCTACAGGTGCACTTCATCTCCAACACTAACAAGCTTTCAGTCCTCCCAGGGAATTCCCAACCTCAGGGGAATGAAAATGAGAGGACTTAACCTAATCCCCTCTCTGCTCTGTTTGTTATGTGATGGCTGTAATCATGCCTGTACAATTGGATTAAAAGTGACTGATAGGGCTTGCCTAGCTCTGCCATACATCTCATAAATACTGTACTGTACAGGGGAAAATATAAAATAATGAAGGAATCGCCTTATTGGATTAAATTCCTTAGGTAGGGATGACAAAAGATTGATATCCTCAAGAGCTTAATCATGAAAGTGCAAAATGTGACTTACAGTAGATTTAATACATTTAAATGTTATTCAGAAAAGATAAATGATCACGTCATACTGGATCAAAGTTTATATATAGTGGAACCTCAGATTGTGAGTAACGCGGTCATATTTTATTTTGTGTTTGTAAGCATGTGTGTACAGCGCATGTGTACTGTTTCTTATAACACACGTATGTGCGCACGTGTAAAGCAAAAGAAAGTCTCATTAGAGAGGTTAAAGATCCATTTTCTCCCTCTTTTTTTCAGCCTGTGTGAGCTTATGTGTGTGCGCGCGCATAATTTGACACCATGCCCCTTCACACCCACACTCTCGCCTTTATGACCCCCCCCCCCCCCAACCCCCTCATAGCTTCAGACACACACTCTCTGCTCTACACAAAAACACTGCTCTGTTGCGATTCTTTTCAAAGGCAAAGTGCAGGTTTATTTATTTTACTTTACAGTGATTCCGTTAGTATGCGCTTACGCGAGTGTCATTAGCAATGTTCCTTGCTAATTTTTCCGACAAAACAGTCTTTCCGTTAATGTGTGTGTGTATGTGTGTGTGTGTTTGTGTGAAATTCAAATAAGGGAGGAGAAAGGTTTACTGTGTAAGATGAGAAGGGGGAGACGGGAAGGGCTGATTCCTCCTGTCTTCTTACTTTCATATTCATACACATACACAAACACACACACACACACACAGCACCTGTGCGCCAGTGGCGGCTGCTAGCTTTTGAAACAGGGGAAGCTAGCTGGCTAGTTTCTCCTTCCACGAGCTACTTTAATTATATGAACGAACTAACTTTACAATGCTGAAACAAGGA
>JAQMYL010000001.1:21923590-21933935 GCA_030014365.1 Clarias pachynema
TGCATATATGAGCATTTATTTACTGACATAGTAGAGGAAGCGGAGCTTCCCTTGTAGTCTTAGAGCAGCCGCCACTGGTGCGCGCATAAACAGAAACACTTATCTGTCGGGATTTTTTTTTTTTTTTTAAACGTAAAGTGCAGGTTAATTTGTTTTATTTTTACTTTATATTTTGTATTAATTATTTTTATGTATTAATTTTTTTGGACTGTGGAACGAATCATTTGAGTTTCCATTATTTCTTATGAGAAAATTTGCTTTGATTTACGAGTGTTTTGGAATACGAACCCACTTCCGGAACAAATTAGGTTCCACTGTACCTCGTTTATATACCCTCATTTCCCAAACACATCAATTATTTGGTGTCATATATTATTTACAACAATTATATGCTTAAAAGCAATCAATATTTGATGAATGCATCAGTACTGTGTGTTGATCATGTACTGTAACTGCATACAAAAACTTTCCAGCTGCATGTGATTAGAGCAAAGTGGCTTCTACAGGAGGAAAAAAACATACTTGCTGCCACTGGCATAGCCTAGAATTTATTCTCGGGGAATAAATCATTGTTGGGGTTTCATACATACATGATGACATAAATTTAACTTCTGAAACATAAAACAAAGCTTCTTTATCACATAAAAGATAGCTACTACTGACATCATTATAAAATGGTATTACTGTAGATGCCAATTAATGACCTAAAAGCAACTACTTAGCCATTCTCATGCATAACTAACATTTTTCTATTTCTCTCTGAGTATCAATTATTCATAATGATAATTCTGTTCAAATCCATTCCGGGTTTACCCGGCTGCTGGATGATGCATGTAGTTTTAGAACCATATATTCTGATTCTTTCCAAATGAAAAATTCTCCTAACTAATACACTATTCCCCCAAAAATATGTGGACACCTGACCATGGCAGCCATATGTCTTTGTTGAACATTCTATTCTGAAGGCATGGCAATTACACCCCCCTCTTGTTTGTGGCTGTGGGGATTTGCTCATTCAGATCATTAGTGTGGTCAGACTCTGATGCCAAGCAACAATGTGTGGGTTGCAGCAATTATTTCAGTTCACTGCAAAGGTTTTTATGGGGTTGAGATGCAGGACACTGATGATATTCCACTCCAACCTTGGCAAGCCATGTCTTCATAGAGCTGCAAGGGAACTGTCATGCTGGAACATGTTAAAGCATTTTAGTTTCAGTAAGGAGAAATATTAATGCTACAGCACACGAAAAACATTCTACACAATCAGGCACTTATAAGTTTGTGGCAACCGTTTGAGGAAGAAACGCATATAGGGGGCCTCTGCAGGAAGAAAAAGATGATTTCTACTGGTTAATCCTGTTTATCACCATAACAGCTGATTAAACAAAGTAGACATACAGAACATCTGTCTGCTGGCATTTACCAACAAATTAAGTACATATGCTTTACAAGCAACAATGTAGTGGAAGAAGAAGAAAAAATGATAAAAAGCTCCTACTTTACTTGTTTGCTACATTATCATCTCCTGCCCTCCTATTCCCGGTGTTATACTACTCTGTTGGGATTACGTAACACTGTACAGATTTGAGCAACATACTGTAATGTTGTAGTTAGGACCAGTGGATTTGCTAATAATAAAGTCATTTGGTTTTGTAGAACTGATTGTTAGATTGTTTACCTGCTTCAATGAATGCAACAATCCTACATGGGAATCTGATTTGAAGTTATGTTGGTAGTATATAGTGGCACTGAGGACCATGTAGCGGAAATGACCTTGTCTGAATTTACTCCTGCATGATACAGTAAATTATTCTGTTTACCAATATAGAATTCCAATTTTTAATTAAGCAATATTACTGTACATGAGAGGCAGTGCTGTTGTATGGAATAGCAGCATAGGCTGTGACGTGGTCATACACAAAAGGCTGATATTCCTCACCTTGAGTGGAATAATATTTTTATACAACAATGGCACAAACATCATTTATTAATTATTATTCCACCAGCATACACCCTTCCGCTATTGGCAGAACTGTCTAACCATGACTTGCATAGCTGGCTAAGTAATTAACAGGGGTGAAAGTATGTAGTCAAAATGTCAGGAGAATAAACCATGCAGGTGGACAGTCTTAAACATACAGACAGAAACTTAAGAAGATTGAATTTATATTTGCACTTATATATTCTTAAAGTAAAATATATATATATTATAGACTTATATCAGTGCTGTTAACGTCCAGGTTTCAGCCTTGTGTTAGAAGCTAATTAGCATTAACTCATGTTAACTGTAAAAAATAAAAATAAAAACACCTACAGAGGAGATTTGAACGATCACAATTTGTGATGTACCACAACTATGGACTGATTAAAAAAGTATCTCCATCCGTCCATCAAGGAACCTCTGTAGTCCAACTAGGAACAGTGGAGGCCAGTACCACTGGGTTTATTCCTATTTTAACGACCGTGGTTGGACCTCCGGGCAACGTTCACACATGCATTCACACACTATGGACAATTTGGGGGCGCGAATTAGCCTAATCTACATGACTTTGGACTGTGGGAGGAAACCGGAGTACCCGGAGAAAACCCACCAAGCACAGAAAGCCTCTTAATGTGGCTATGTTGCCTGAACGCTGTTCTTTATGTTCCTGCGAACATACGAGACAAATCAAGACATCCACTTACTGTAAAAGGTCAATGCTTAATGGGGTAATACTATTGTGAGCAGGATACATTTGGTCTGGGGTCTTATTTCAGCTTATGCTCATAAACATGTCCTCTCTCCTTTTGATGAGGCTGCTGGAATGATATTGGAGCAACCTTCAAACACCATAAAAATGTTAAGAAAAAACAACAACAACAAGATGTAAGTAAATGGTAAAACATTTGAAGTGCCATGACGTGGACCAGAAGTTATTCTAATAGTTAATTTTTTGTATTTTGCATTTTATTTATTTATTTATTTATTTATTTTTGCCATTTGAGATACTGACTTTCTTTTCTTCTGTGATGTCTGGATCATTCATTTAGTTTCATCATGTTGCTGATGGCAGAGCACAAGTGGCAGCACTGCCGAATGCATGGTGTGATCAATCACTGGGTTTATAAATAGGTTAACTCAGGCATTGGGAGTTAGTTTACCCAGCCAAATTGCTATCCATAGGCACCCTCGTTCCAGTGGTAGAGCTCTAAACATCTCCTTGGCAATAGCAACTCAGAGTCTGATGAAACTAGGTGCAACCGCAATCAAGCACGGTAGCCGTTCTGCACCTCCCACAGCCCCCAACCCTTCCCGTGACTGTGATTACAGTACACTAAAAGGTTATGGTTTGATGATATTTGACATCGACCTACATTAGATGTCATAAAACTAAACAACCTGCACTACAGCTAAATCCTTCAGCATCCTGGTACTGTTTAAAACATGTTGTTCCAACTTTTGTTGAAGTCATGCTAGTGCATGCCTTATACTGTATAATTCATAATGACATTTGAGTATGACACTCAGTTCATCTTCCAAGCCTTTAATACTCTCTGCATTTATTCTACGTTTTATGTCAGTAAGTGGTTCTTGTCTTATACCTTCATCCCAGGCCCCAAACAAATAAGAGTTGGTCATCAAAGCATCCCTAATCCAAGCTTTTTCGATGTTTTGCTCTTCTCTAAATGATTTTGATCCGCTCCTCATCACTCTCTTGGTTGGCAGAAGTCTGTAACCACAGCAACCTTGACTCAGAATGTGTAGTACAAAGCTTGAGTTCTGGATGAGAGCAGATTAAGTGTTCCACCCAGAGATCTTTTTCTCCATTTTCTTCCAGTGCAAGGCTGAGTTTCCCCACTGGATGTCTCGAAGGTTCACTGGTTATTTGCTTCCCTGGTGAAAGGTTCACTGCTTTTTTTTTTCCTGCTTTGTGTTTCTTAGTGCTGAAATTCAAAATGTTCATGTTCTAGGCCATTGAACAATTCATGAATAACATGATTACATACTATGTAATATAAGGTCATTTTTACACTTTGGTTGTTTTTTTTTCTGGACTCAAGGCTTTTTACCCAGAGTTCTACTTTAGTAGAGCATAAAAGCTGTTTTTGAAAAGTCCAGAGATCATATAATTGGCTTGCCATCTGGGCCCATGTGATGTCTTCATCATGTACATTAGTCGTGACTGGTTGAACTCACTTTTCAGCAATTCGTGTTTCAAGTTTTGTAATGGTAGAGGTGGAATGACTTATTGATAAATAAAACAAGACTTTTATACAAGTGAAGCAAGTCTTGAGCCACCCAACATTTTTTCATATTTTGTTTCTAAAGAGCAAGTCCGTCTTGTATTTTTAATGTAGTCCTGAGGAATAGTTCTCCAGGCTTCCTGGAGGACTTTTTTGGCTCTCATTTCAGTCCAGTCTCTGTACCTGACCAGGTTCAGATGAATGTTTTTTTGTTGTTTTTTTGCCACACAGTGACCTATGAACCATGAACACATAATGTAAGTCATGAACCCGTGAGAAACAGGTACAGATGAGGATGGATGATTTGGCCAGTGATTAGTATCCTGGCGAATGTCGACGAGAAGGGAAATGAGGTTGCTGCTGACAGTTTTATATGAACAAACAATTGCATGTTTAGGAACTTCGCAGTAAAACATTTGTTCCCATTTGTTTAATTTAATATAGTTCATTTTTCATGAGGACGGCCCATCATATGCAGCTCCTCCTGGCTGATGACATGTCCTGCATCTAGAAAGAAGTACAGTTCTCTTCTTCTTGAGTGTGTTTAACAAAGGAAAACAACAATAAAACAATGAACTAAATTAATTCAGTGCTTTCCATATTGCAAACCTGCACAAAAGTGAAGGATGGAATCAATCGAAGGTTAGGGGTGAATTCTTTTGCCCCCAAACAGTCGGGGTAGACTTTCAGGTCAATTCGTGTCAAATGTGAATGCTTCTTAAGTTGGGTTTAGCTTGTTAAAATGTCTTCAGCTTGTCATTTATATCTCCAAAAGAATTATAAGAATAGCCTTTATAGCAACATGTTTGGTAACAATTTACTGTTCCTAAATGCAATATTCATAAGGCTACTGTACATAACCACTGTCATAACTGACTTGGTAAACACAGTGTACTTCTGGAACAGAGTCACATGATAAAAAATGGTATATGATACAATGATAATCCTTATATTGCGTCAACAGTGTTATGTATATGTACATGTATATATAACAATGGACATAGTGTGGTATCTATTAACTTATTATTTTTTAAGCCTTCTGGCAATGACACGATACAATAAGCACTAACTAAATAAGCACAATTATGTGTAATTTCCGAAATTTCATTTCAGAAATGAGTTTCTTCACATTTTACACATTAATCCATCAACAAACACTTCAAAGCTTAGAAAATAACGAATCATAGTTAACAATGACTGACTAATTAGACACGCTGGCAACTAAAGCATGTAAAAAGAAAATTACGTTAAGCAATTTTGATAATTACACCAGAAGAACTCACAAAATTGGGTTGCTTGACATTAAGTGGGCTCAGAAAGTGTTGTACAGCAATCTTATACACTTGAAAAAAAATTTGACTGATGTTATACAACATTAAAATGAACACAGGACGTTTTTTTTTTTTAATATATATTTTATCAGTAATAGCTAATAACTGTGGGAATAAACCGTTTCAGCTGTCATACATAACTTATAGTATGCAGGTGTTATTTAGATTTATGAATGTTCTACTCTTAAGCAAATTTTATTTTAGTGTACACTAAATTTATATGACGGTGTAGTCGTACAACAAGTGGAGCTCCATTAAACATGTGAGTGCATAAGTATTCACCACCATTAATGTAAAACCCCTTAAATAAGCTCTGGTGCAACCGATTGCCATTAGAATACATGTAATTACGTAAATCGAGTACACCTGTGTGCATTTACAGCCTCATGGCATACAGTAAATGCAACTGTAAATATGTATGCATCAAGAACAGTGATGGGTTTGTTTCTTTGAAAGTATTGTGGGTTTAATGCAGGGTTCATGGGATAGGCGGCATGGTGGTGTAGTGGTTAGCTCTGTGACCTCGCACTTCCAGGGTCAAGGGTTTGATGCATATTGTACTTGCAATAGTTGGTGAGTTTTTTCCAGGTTCTCCAATTTTCTTCCATATTCCAAAGTCATGCAGATTAGGCTGATTGGTACTACCAATTGCCTCTAGGGTGTGAATAAGTGTGTGTGTATGCATGCTTGTGTGTCCTGCCTTGTGCCCAAAGTTTCCTGGGATAGGCACAAGGGATTTCCCGAACCTGTACAGGATAAACAGTATAGAAAATAAATTAATGTGCTTAGGCAATATGTATTATTTACTCACTCACTCATCATCTGTACCGCTTTATCCTGCATACAGGGCTGGGGAGGCCTAGAGCCTTCCCCAGGAGACCCAGGGGTACACCCTAGATGGGGTGCTAATCCATCGCAGGGCATACACATACACACACTCTTTAACATACTAAGGGCAATTTGGGAATGCCAGTTAGCCTAATCTGCAGGTCTTTGGACTGTGGGAGAAAATCAGAGTACCTGGAGGAAACCCACCAAGCACAGGGAGAACATGCAAACTATATGCACACAGACCCCGAGGCAGGAATCGAACGTGGACCCTGGAGGCGCAAGGCAACAATGTTAACCACTAAGCCACCGTGCCGTCAAAATATGTTCTATACAAATATAAATTTATTGATTAAGTAATTATATTAGCAGTCTTCATCAGTATTTGAGCAGATATGAGCTTTAATTTGAGGGTATTGACTGTACATTAAAACCAGGTGAAAGAAACAGAAAGTACAACATGTTCTATACAGTATGTTGCTATATTGGATCTATTTTCCAAGGGACCAAAAGTAACTGAACAAACAGTTTTAATTGAATTTACTAAACTGACATTTATTAAACTGACATTTTAATACTTGGTTTCAGTCAATGAATGTCTGAGATCTGGAGCCCACAGACATCACTACTGTAGATGCCAAGTTTCCTTCCAGGTCATGCTCTTCAACACTTTTACCACACTGCCCTTCAGTTCCTGCTTGTTCTTTGGGTGCTTTGACTTTGGTTTTACCTTTGGCAAGTGAAACACATGCTCAGTTAGATTCAGGTCAGGTAATTGACTTTATTAGTCATTACACAATGTTGCTCTTCTTGGCCTGTCTTCCATCTGCAGTGTGAATCCATGCAGATAATATAATCCTCCACAATCATCCTGCTGCTTTTGTTAGCAGTCACATCATGAATAAACACAAAGGAACCGGTTGTGTGATGGGCAGCCTTTCATGCCCAATGCATAAGACGAGGTTGTATGCTTTAAATAATAAGCAATTCCTCCACTTAATCAATCTTTGTCTCTTTGGTTTATAGGATGTTTTTTCCTTTCCTTCTTCTTTTTTTTTAGATGTTATTTTTGTTTTCGAGGCTTACCAATAATTTACATCTTGTGGTAAACCCTCTGTGTTTACTCTGACAAAGGTTTCTCTTGATTGTTAACTCTGGCACAGATACACCTACTAGGGAAAGAAAAAATTCTTCTGTCATCCACCACGGTTATTTTTCACAGTCCTCTGGGCATGTTTCTGACCTTACCAGTGCATTATTTCTTTTTATAAATTTGCAAAGTAATAAATTTCGCCACACCTAATGTTTTTGATGGGTTGCTTGACTGACAGTGGCAGCTCTTTCAACGGTTTCCGCATGCAAATGCCTCACCCGAAATCAACTCCAACCTCATATATGTTTACTTGTAGGTTAAATCATGAGGAAATCATGAACACCTGGCCATGGGAGAGCTGCACACACTCAACTGTCCAATTACTTAACTGTCCCTTTAAAGAAGGGAACCAAATATACTGAAAAAATCCAATTGCTAAAATGTTAATAGAGCTCACCGTAGGCTCTTGATTATGAAAAGAAAGTCCTTCTTGAACTAGTTGAAGTCCTAGAGTAATTCTGTTAATTAAGTAAACATATGTTTATTCTTATGATTAAACATGTTTTTGCAATATCTCAAAAATATATATATCCAGTGATGCTTTCTGTAGGTAAAAAACGGTTTTAAACTGGTATTGAGGTAGTTTTAAGTCAATGTAAACAAGACTTCATGAAAAATGATGCATGAAAAATGATGCAGGCTTTAAACATGCTTACTAATACTAATACTAATATTAAAGCAGATCCATTAACAATGCACCGTTTGTTAACTCTTTCACAATGGCTCTATAAAGTTGGAGTTCATCAGTACGAGACCGGTCTTGCTCTGGGATTTGCTTGAAATTTGAATGCTAACATCCGCCCCAGTAAAGTATTACACTGATCTCTTTCAGTTACCGCATGCTAGTCAAATACAGTACACGGTGAACTAACAGCTCAGTCTGAGCAGAAGCTTCTTGATGATATAAAGTAGCATTGTTCCAACGCGGTGTTCTAAATGACACATTCAAAGCATGAACTCTCAGTGAACTGTCATAATGCAACTGTCTGTTTTAAAGCCTTGCATTTGTGAGTCACACGCTTTCTATATGCTAATTAGTGTCAGTGCATATTAAACATCAAAATGCATTTGCACAGTGGTGGGCTTATCTATATGCTGTGAAACACGGTGTCTGAGAAATTACATTTGTTCCAGTTCATTTAAGCCCTCATGAAATCCACACGCTTGATAGCCGGTTTCCAAAATATATTATAAGCTATAGTTGCTCATATGCAGCTCCGCCAGCGTTCTCTAGATTTATTAAGGTAGACAAACAACAGACATTGTAAACACGGGAACAAGGAGCAAATATTATGGTATGACATGGTTCCAAGAGTGGGTAGTGCTGCTTTTTGTTTATTCTGAAGTCAGAAAGTACTTGGAAGAGTTCCTATTCAGTAAGGGACAGCAAGGTCATGTGTGTGAATCAGGATGTTTCCAGTTTTAGTCCATCCGTTAATCCATTTAAGCACTTAAATGACCATTTGATAGCAAAAGAATATCAATACACATCTAGAAAAAAACATGTTATATAAAATATTGATTTGCAATTCAATAAAAAAATAAGTATTTGATTCCCAAGCAAAACCTGACTTAGTGCTTGGTGGAGAAACCCTTACTGGTGAGCACAGAAGAAAGACATTTCTTGGAGTTGGTTTCTTACCAGGTTTGCAAAACATCTCAGGAGGGATTTTGGTCCAGTGTTCTTGACAGATCTTCTCAAAATCCTTAAGGTTTCTTGCCCGTTGCTTGGCAACTTGAAGTTTTTGTTCCCTCCATAAATTTTCTATAGGTTTAAGGTCAGGAGACTGACTAGGCCACTACATGACTTTAACGTGTTTCTTCTTGAGCCACTACTTTGTTTTGTACTTATGTTTTTATTGTCACGCTGGAAGACCAATCCAGGACCATTCTTCAGGAAGTTCTCATCCAAACTTTTACAATACATGAGCCCGTCCATTGCCCGTCTCTCAATGCAGCAAAGTCAGCCTGTACCTTTAGCAGAGAAACAGCCCTAAATCATGATGTTCCCCACCTCTGTGCTTGACTGTAGGGATGGTGGTCATAGTCATTTTTCTTCCTCCAAACACACAAGTCAAGTTGATGCCAAAGAGCTCAATTTTGTTCCCTTTCAAAAGCTACACTCGATGCTGCGTGAAAACGCTATGGGAACATCTTTCTGTGTTGCCGGTTATGAAGCATGTGTGTATCAAACACGCCAAATTTTGGCATATATAACCTCGGTCAGGTGACGTCATCTGATGAAGCGCACCTGCAGGTTATAAATAGGAGTGAACCGGAAACATTCCTCAGATCTTTTTGTCTTCAGTACGTTTTGTGTTCGCGCGTGTGTAAACCAGCGAAATAAGAAAGTGTTTAACTCACCTATATGGCTGAGTTTTAAGCGAGATGTGTCTCTCCGCGTGATAAATCCATCCCAGAGGGCGATCTCCACACTTACTGTTTCGATTAAAGTGCTTCGCGTGCGGCTCGCATTCTTTTAAGCACTTTTAGGCAGAAGCTACGAGCCGCGGCGCATTCCTGGGGCTTAAAACAATGTGCAACCGGCAGAGCTGCGGGAGATGGATTCTCCTCCTTTCTCTCGCGCTCTCGTTGGATCGGGAAATTCCTCCGTCCGCTTCTCAAGCGCGCCCTGGCGCTTCTTGTGAAATAGGCAGGATAGACATTTTCTCTCGCTTCCGCGGAGATGGAAATAGCCTCCAAGCACTCGAAATTAGACGACAAGTTTCTGTCGGGCATCAAGGATAAGGATCGTGCATTCCTCCTTGATGCCCCCATCTCGCCTTCCGGCCTGTTTGGCGACGCCGTT
>JAQMYL010000001.1:21943826-21962426 GCA_030014365.1 Clarias pachynema
TATATATATACTGTATATTCTCAAGATTTGATTATTGTATTTTTACATTTCTAATTGAAATGAATATAGAAATCAATCAAAATATATATAGAAATCAATTAGTCTCGTAGTCTCACACACTATCAAGTGGTTTTAAACAGCTGTTTGGTTCCAATCCTGTGAACTATCATCACACCTCCACTATTAAACATAGTGATTTCTACTGTCCATTTTTATGATGCAACTTCATTTCATTTTATCATGCAACTTTTTTGATTGATGCAGCTTAATAATTTTAGATTTTGGATTTCTTTTTTGTTGCCCAGGCAGTGTATATATGGTGGTTGGTTAATTTAGCTGGAAAACTGTTTTTAAAAAAAAAGATGAAAGATTTGGTTTTGGTCTAAGGTGGAATTTGTCTTCTAACAGATCTTTTAACTTTTAGAATTAAAAGTTGCTCAGGCTTAGGGTTTTCTCAGGCCACCACACGTACAGGATAAGCAACATTAGTTTAGAGGGTGTTTGATGAATTAAAAGGAAGAGTGCAGTGAGTTCTAATCCTGAATAGTTAACTATTAGACTCAAAAAGCAATGAGAGATGTATTAATCCTGTACTTTTTGTGCAATTATCCCATTTATGCTACATTTAAATTTAACTGGCATTGAAGTCTGTATATTTTTTTACATGTCATTGAAATACCAAAACTAAGATATTTATATTGAAGTTGAATATTTGTACTGCACTTACTGTGTATTCGTCTTGCTTTGTCTAATCGTCGTGCTGAAATGAGAGCGCTGTTAGATCTGTGACTAAATGCTCATTAGACCAGACTGATATCAATATCACTTATCATTATTGTCAGCAGATAATATCCAGATGGGATGCTTCCAGTAAGGATCCTGAGTGGCTGCAGAAGTAAAATAAACACAGAGTGCGAACAGATCAACATTAAATTCATCTGAATTTGTAGAGCAGTGCCGCACCAATAAAACATACCCCTACAGCTGTGGCCATATTAGGAGCTCATACAATATACAATATAAACATTCCACATTACTGCAGTGAATCAAGCAACATAGGAAGGTTTGCAAAGAAGGCAAAATAAACACACTTCTCATGCTGATCCAGTGCAGTGGTAATTACTTGACCACAAGATGTTAGGAAAGCAGGATCGCCCATTTTCCTGACACTCCCTCTGCTCACTATGTAGTGTTCACTTGTTCTACAGCATTCGGTCCACCCATCCGGTTTGTGCTTCTTGGTTGAGACTTGCAGTTCACGTTATTCTGCCTGACATGTGGCTTGTGACTCATGCAGCACTAAATGCTAACATTTTTACCTGAATTGAATCCATGAGCAAATCAAATAAGCAGCTATGGTTAAAAGGTATGTTCTGAACAATTTGACAAAAGCAAGAGATTTGGTTAGTATAATTTAGGAGAATTTTATGCAGGTGCATGAGCAGAAACCCGAATACATAAGTAAAATGAGTTGTAAAGCTACATTTGGTTACACTGTACACTGTTTTTGTAACTGCTTGAACACAAGCTAATACAACATGCTGCTTTATTTAAAATTCTTTTGATGCTCTCAAAACTATTACTAATTGTAATTGCAGAATAGTAATTGCAGTTCTTTGTTTTGTAGGAGAAACTGCGGCAGTTGCGGGCAAGCATTATGAATAACAAAGAGGACAGTGATGACAGTGTCTACGGTCAGTACATACTGTAGGAGAAAAAATTCTCAAAATTCAGTCAGTGACGCCATGTATGCTATATGTTTGAACATTTGTATTTTATCATAGAATAGGAATTATAACATTTTATACAGTATGTTTCTACAATGTTTCCGAAACAATAAAACCATAGCACTGGAACTAAACCAAACTACATACGAACATAAAAAGGATATCTTTAACACTTTGTGTGAAATGTACTGCCAATGGAGGGAGTACATTTATAACACATTTATAAGCATGACATAACAATTTAAAACATAAAAGTATTTTTAATAATACTGAGCATTGACAGACATTTGATGAAAAATAGAAGGAACTGTAACTGTCAGTGTAATTTATCCTTATTTTGCTATCTTTTGTTTTATCTAGCAGCACATTTAGGACACATTGAGATGAACATTAAAAAAAATGTTAAAGGTATATATAGTGCTTCATAACAGTTTTATAACTGCAGTGATTACTCCTAAATATACCATTTTAAATATAAAAGTAGCATTATCATTTTAGTTAAAGAGTACCCACTTCCATTATCTAATAATAATAATAATAATAATAATAATAATAGATACACTAAATAAACCTTGGTAATGAAGATCTACCAAGTGAACACATATAGATTTTTTCTTTCTTTTCTCTTTTAATGCAATTTTTAGTCATCCCCTCACTAGAAAGTTAATTTCATACATAGGCTTTAATATAAGCTTCACCTGCTGTGTGTGAGGGAACGTGTTCTGAGGATCTTATGAAAGTCTAAAGTGACTTACCAACATTTCTTCTGTCTCTGCTATAGTGTACTTATGAATTTATAGCTTTAATCATAAGTTGTGTCTGTGTAAATATTTCATGCTGTTTCCAGAGTACAAGAAAGCATGTCTAGATTCTTGTCAAAGTAAATAGCACATTGTATACTGATGCAGGAAAAAGGTATTAAACACTAGAGATTTCCTAATAATATGGTTAGAAGGAGTTCTAACCATATTATTAGGAAATCTCTAGTGTTTAATACCTTTGCAGCTTAACTGTTTAAGCTGTATTATTTTTTGCTTGGGGCAGCATGGTGGTATAATGGTTTTGGACAGTATGTGGCCTCGCACCTCCATGATTAAGGGTTTGTGTCTCGCCTTGGGTCTGTGTGCGTGGAGCATGTTCTTCCTGTGCTAGGTGGGTTTCCTCTCGGCACTCTGGTTTCCTCCTACGGTCCATGGATAGACACCCCGTCCAGGGTGTACCCCTAGGATAGGCTCAAGACTTAAGACTTAGGCTTCTGCGACAGGATAATCAGTATATAGAATGAGTTAAAGTGAGTGAGTGAGAGAGAGAGAGTGAGTATTATCACACAAGATGTCTTTTGATACAACAACAGAAAGTGGTTATGAGTTGGAAAGGCATCAAAAGACAAACTAAAATGTTGCCTGTGTTCGACATGGTGCTCAATCCTGAGTCTGTTCCAAAACAGATCCCTAATTTGGAAAAACATTCAGTGTCGAGTTGACAGATTCCTCAAAAGCACCAGTAGAGAGGGAATAATAAAAGAGTTAAGAGTAACTGACCTTGTATGATTAAAAGAAATTCTGCAAAAACATCAGTTTGCCAAATCCATGATCCATGTAGGTTAACCATCTTCTTCTCTGTCCAACAGATAAAATCAACATCGTTCATCACACGCCATGTAAGTGCTTCACTTCTACTTTTCAGCATTTGAGAGCTGGGAATATTACCATGGGAGATTATTATTATTATTATTATTATTTTATCTTGCACCAAGCCTCCTTCATATCTCTAACATTTGGGTCTCGCAGGAAGCAGTTAGCAAGCAGGATCACACGCAAGGATAGAATCTTTTTATAGTGTGTAGAGGTTGAGTAGAAGAGAGTACACACAAATATCAAACACACTCTTTGAGGTGCCATTTGTCAGTGTCAATGGAATCTGCCTTTTAATAGCTGTGTGGTTTTGGGAGCATCAATTTTAATGAGCGTTACAACTGTTCAACAGCAGTAAGGATGCTTAGTGACACTCCCTAAGTGGATCTTTTACTGTCAGACTAATAAATGTTTTCACCCTGGTCAGCTGCGCCTACTAAAGAATGCAGAAAAGGAAGCCAGCAATCAGAGGGGAGCTACAGCAAACCCGTGAGTTTTAATGTGAAAAGGTCTTACTTGAATTTCATTAATCACCCTGCAGATATTAGTTGGCTTTCTTCCATGACATAATTGTTTTTATAATAATCTCTAATTAATATCTCTAAGAATAAAAATAGCCCATGTCTATGTTTAAATTTGGCCTTTTATTTCCAGACAAATTTTTTTCGGAAAGCAGATAAGCGATGAAAAGTAAGTATGATCAATTCTGCTCGCAAAGATAGCTTTAGTAAACTGTTTAGTATTAATTAAAGAAGGAAAATAAAGTAAATTTTAAACACGCATAAAAATACTATACTATACTATATTATACTATACTGTTCCTTGTTGCCAAGGCAGTCTTATGATCTTTTTATATATTTAATATATACTTGTTATACTTTTAGAATATACTGTTAGAACATACCCTTACAAATTATATACAGTACCATAACTATTTTTCAAAGGAAAACTCCACCTACAAAGCATTAATCATAAAACAAGAAATATTGTATGATTAGGGGTAACACCCCGCCATAAGGAAATGTAGAGTTTTATTTAGCATTTATTTTAATTTATTTTATTATTATTATTCAGGATAGCTGCATATAGCTGCACATAACTTCAACAATATTGCATGTTATAAGGGGATTATGATGCAAATTTCTTTTTTTCTCAGAAATATAACATCTATACAGTTTTAAGCTGCTTTGACTGGACCATAACCAGAATGTGGGACTGTTGTAGATCATCATAATTTAACATTGTTCTTTTAAACGTAATTTAATGTTTTTTTCTTCTCTCTTTTTTCTTTTACATTTGCTTAAATTATCATAAATAAACATTATGAAATTATGTAACATGAACATTTCATCCATTTTTTAAATAAAAAAAAGTACTTAAATTATAGATTTTTCAAAATCTACACACACCAAATTCCTTGCTTTATTTTCAATGTTCCACAAGGGGGTGCTATCTCACCAGACATGCTGATCAAAAAAATAAAAGGCCTGTCTTTATTAATTCACATCCTTTGATAGACAAACAAGGCCCTTGCACGTCCCTTTTCCCCCAGCACACTCTTCTAGTTCTATATGGATCACTACCTGCACGAGAGGACGCAAACAATCGTCTCGGAAAGAAAATCATACGATGCCTTGCAAGTGAGGTCTTGTCTGTTATAATGGTGTCGGGGGATTTGGGAGAGCTAAAGTGGCTCGACGATGCAAGGCATGCTGCTAACTTGCTTTGCCTGCCAAAAGCAAGCAGCTGGACACGTTTGCATGATCAATCATGCTCTTTGTGAATAATATGTATTAAAGCCCCCACACTCATGGCGTGTTTGGAAGCAGCAGTTTTGCCTTTGGAGATGATCCGGCTCCAGCAGCCCCGGTGGCATTTGAGGAGCGGGTTTTGCCTGTCACCTGCTGCTCTGGGAAGGAGCCGAGCTTCGTGATCCTGGGCTGGAGGCAGCTTCGCCATTCCTTTTTCACCTCCGTGTGTATTCTTCAGCTCAGTGAGTGGGAACAGGCTGTATCAGAATCCTCCGTGTACGCCGTTCCAGATCTAAATCAGGACATTTCCAATATGACAGTTGTCTCTTGCCAAAATCAGCTCACTTGACGTGTGTTGGTGAAATGAACCTAATTAATGAAACTGCTTGTCCATTAGGCTCTTATGGAAAGATGCCACAGGAGTTCTTACTTTTCTCAAGCTGGGACAGAGTTGATAAACCCTTCATGAAAGATTAAGGCTTCCCTGAAGTATAGAGCTTTATCTGTGAGAGAGCAGAGGGCAGGATTAGAATGCAGATGCATCAACAATGCTGTCATAAAACCGCAAACTGATAAAGATCCAGTGCAGCTGAGGCTCGTACTCAACCTCGACCCGTTATTTCAGCTCATCTCTCCATCTGACATAAAAAAAAAAGCGCCTTGATTTCTTCAGAAGCCTGCTGGAAATCTACCATTTTAAATGGACACGGGTATTTGGGTTGGGTTTGGGTAAATGTCCATTAATATCCAGTTCAAGTCCAAACACATATATACTCACACACACTTCGAACATTATCATTCTCTGCATTAAGAACCAGAATTATGCACAACTCTTCCTTTTTCTGCACTCTGATAAAAATCAGGCAATTTCACAGTCAGTGGCATTCTTTCATCCCCTAATCCCTTGGCATGTGTACAGTATACGTGACCCTCCTCTGGAAGGGGCCGAGGCCACGGTTGTGGAACCTCAGATCATGGACGGGAGCTTCTTATCCACAGCAACCCTAGTTACAATAAACAAATAAAGAGTAAGGTTCAGGAGAAAATGTGGGAAGGCGACCCAGTGACACATGCAATTATAGCAAGTTTTGGTCACTGAAAGAGATTTATTTGAATTCAATGTGAGAAAAGCTCTAAATTCTAAAATTCTGTCCATCGCACTAAAATAAGTCGCCTCCAACTGTCCAAAATTTATCAGTTTGACTTGTTTTTTTTAAACATGCTTTCATCAAAGTTTTCATCAAGTTTTTCTTTTAATCTTTTCCTACTGCACTAAAACATTTACATGGAAGGCAATCACCATGCCTCTCACCAATGTGGAGAGAACAGTGTGGTATAGAACACTCTATAAGGAGATTCAGAACTCATTTTGTTTCATTTCATGCTTTTAATAAAAAGGCACCCTGAGATATATCAGTCGATTGAGAGACAGCTTCAACATTCAAACAGCACTTTAAATCCTGGAGATGTTTGTTTGAACCAGACTTAGCACGGAAATTGACTCAAATTAACCAGAAGAGCAAACTACTTACATTATAGACGCTATGCATCTCTAGGGTTTTGAAAACATCTTGATTAGTAAGTTGCTAATGTTGTGGGATCTCTGTTGTGAGTATTTGTAGTGCAGATGACTAGAGCTGGAGTGATTGCTAATCAGCGCATACAAGAGCCAGGTGTTTGCTTGAGCTGTGACTATAAATTCCAGGATCCTTATTCTAATGCTTATCGGTGATCTTTGGTAAGGCTTAAACACTAAACAGCATTGCAGTATTTTAGTGAAACAAAACTGATCTTTGTGCAAATGTGCAGTCAGAGTTAGGGTTTACTTTTGAGTCGCATTGCACAGTCTGGTTTTGGACTGCTTAATGCAAATCTGACTTTGGACTTTGAGTTTGGGAATTTTACAAAAAAATCTGAAATAAAACTGAAATATTGAAAAAATGTCAATTTCAAGTAACTCATTCGTGACTACCACATTAACCAAAACAAGCGACAAGAAACTACTTTGGAAATAATATTCAGTTTAGTCTTCTTTCTTTTTTTTTAGCTTTGTATCTTTGTATCTTTTTTTGGCTTTGTCAGAAATAAAAATCCTCAATTTCTACAGGACCTGCATTCAAGGTATTTTACCCATTCAACCCAATTACCCAATTGTCAAAATTATCATATTTATGATA
Source organism: Clarias pachynema (assembly GCA_030014365.1). Taxonomy (NCBI): domain Eukaryota; kingdom Metazoa; phylum Chordata; class Actinopteri; order Siluriformes; family Clariidae; genus Clarias; species Clarias pachynema. Next base: position 21,951,116 of record JAQMYL010000001.1, read on the forward strand.
GAGCTTACTATATTGAAAATGGCATTTCATTTTTTATATATTAGAATCATTATTAAAGATTTTTGTAACACCACACATTGTTTTCTTGTTTGTCTTTCTCTTGATAGTGCACTCACAGTGAAATAAGCATTTTAATCTGTTAGTTCCCAAGATTAGAATTATTATGAACAAACATTTAACTGATGCCTCTTTTAAATAAGAGACTAAATACAAATAGTTAAAAACATCTGTGTCATCTTAAACGTTTTTGCCAATTTTCCTTTTTTTTTTTTTTACCGTTTTTTTTTTTACCTTTTACAACTCAATGTCTATATAAAATATAAATAAAAAATAAATTCTAATAAAATAAAATGAACAAGATTTTAACATATTATGCAGTAAAGGAAATAGGACATAGAGGCTGGATACCTGCTTTTAATATTAATCATGGAGAACAGGCTTGGATGTCATTATTGGGAAGGAGGCATGGAGTAGGACGGTGTCCAATGCTGGATGGCCAGTGAGGTAAACTGGTAAAGGAGACAAGATGTTGGAAATCTGGAAATGCCGTGTTCTCTTTTCTACAGTACATCGTACAGTATATGGCATTGCCTACCTGTTTTTCCTTTTTTTTACCTTCTTTGGAACCAAATTATAAAATAAATAAATAAATAAATAAAACACCTATTGGCTGGCCACACCACTACCAGTCTCTCCCCAACTCTGTCTATTAGGAAAGAGGTCCATTTTTCCATTAGGGCTGTCTAAAGCAGAGTCTGCCCTGGCATTATCTGGGTTCATTACCGCAATGAGAATAATTCTTAGACATTGGAAAAATCAGGTAAAGCCTAGCTTCATAGACTGGTTAAAGTTAATTACAGGCACAGCCTCCTACGAAGGGCTTATCGCAAGATCTAATGAAGGCAGAGGAAAGTATTACCAGGTTTGGTTCAACTTCCAACATTTTATACAATTTGGACTACACATTGTCCTGTAACCTTATTTAGTATGTTATATTTGTATCCTGATACCCCTAAACCCTCCACAAATGCTTTCCCTTCCTTTAATGTCTTTATATGAGATTTAAGGATTTTTTGCTTGTTGTAGTGTATTGTTTCTATGGGAATGTGGGTTGGTTAATGAGTGTATTCCAAGAGTTTAACACAAATTTTAATATAAGACAGAGTTTGGTTCAATACAGGGTTTTTTTTTTTTTTTGCCTAGCACATACTGTATAACAATATTGTCAATTAAGCTTTACATAAATTTGTATGTAGATTTATATTTAGATTCCTAATGAGCATGCAAAAGCTCTGTGAGATAATATGAGGAAGAACGCAAAACAAACAAAACATCTTCAGTGCAAATCTTTAGTGAGATTATAGACCATAAATCAATCACAAGTTAAAGACATAAGAAAATATTGAGGTAATGTACAGTGGTGTGCTTTAGAGCAACAGAGCTCTGTGTAACATTTGAGCCTCATATTTCTCTGCCTTTGTGTGGTATGTAAGACTGGCGTGAGTATGCAGCTACCCCTTGGAATGTACTTCTTAAGCCTTCACCGGCACCCAAACACCCCCAGAGGTGTAGCTATTCAAGCATAATAACTCTGTCCCAAGCTTTCCTGCTATGTTGATGCTACTCCCCCCTGAGAAACTCAATCCCTGAAGGGCGAAGTAGCATCTGCCAAGAGGGCAAGGGTACATGGGGCACTGTGGCACCATGGGCCCCTGCCGACCCTTCATCCATCTGATCAGGGGCCAAATGAGGCCCCTAGGGTGAGGCTGTGCCCCTTCGCCTGCAGCTCACAGGCAGATTAGCAGTTCTATTCAGCTCGGGGCTTTTGTTCGGCAGCGCCCAGGCGAGGTCCAGCTGTCTGCGGTCACAGGGATGCACTAATTCCACTGCAGGTCAGCAGCTCTGCATTTTCAAGCGCCTCCTAAAAGGTCACATCCGCTCAGGAGAATCCAGACGACCAGAATTGCCGTCCTCGCACAATCCCAGTGACCCGTGTCTTCCCCCCGCCCTTCGTAAAGCCGGCACTTGGGCTGAATCAAAGGCTGAGTTGATATACAGGGAAGGCTTAAGGCTTTATCTTTTATCATCACTTCAATCCTTCCAAGAGGGAGTTGAGCCTTTGAAGCTGACGGTTATGTTTTCATAAGGATGTTTTGACTGCTCGATGTGTCTTAGTAAAGGCCCGTCGTGCATTCGGTGTAAATTGGGGCATTTGATTTAGTGTATTTTCACAAGAGTCTTTGTGTTTGAACAAACACTGTAAAGCATATAGAGGTCAATAGCGGTGAAAATTTATCATTAATGAATGGCTGGCTTTATTTCAAATCTCATAGATGCTCTCTGTCTTAAGGCACATTTCATAATGAAAACAGTGCCAGAGTTAAGGAATAGCTGATAAGTTCTCAGGGCTCTGTCTTTATGTTCTTGCCAAGAGAGGTTTTTCAGGGTAAACGTCAGGATTCGTAAGAATAATCTCATTATTGCTATTATATACAACACAACGAAAGAGAAAAGGCAGTAAAAGGCAAGAACTGTTATTCTGTAGCCATAGCATTTTAAACAAAACCTGTAAAGACGAAATACCACACGTTATTCATGAGAATAATCCTATCCATGACTTTTGGAAATGAATTCCAAAGCATTTAAATATGCTAGTATGGCACGTACTATCATTAAGAGCCAGAAAACAAACAACAAGTTAGCCGCACTCGCTGTACTGATGCAAAGCAAATAGCTATTACGGTATAAACCCACTCAGCTTGCATACCTTATGAAATGACATCGCAAGACTGAAAACTAGTACATGATAATCATGATGACAAAATAAAAGAAGCAGAAATATGGTGTGACAGCAACAATCTTAGTCTTGAAAGCACTTCTCACCTAAACAAGCCTTAGCACAAAAGAGATTAATTGTTCCAACACATGTGCAATAATTGCTTGAGTCTATGCCCGACCAATAGGGTGTGAAATGCCAGTCCATAGAGTAATCAAGGTGATCTGGCAGGCGCTGCTCTGCATACATCGTACCGTAAAGTCATCATCCTATGCTGCACAAGAGCTGCCCACATAGTGCCTTGAGGGCCTTCCTGTGCCAGAGTTAGGATGTAAATGGGAACCAGGGGCACTGAGTAATCAAATAGAAGTGTGTCTGAATGCTCTTTGTCAGCACTATGACTGAGGATGGGATATTCACTGTGCTGTGGTGTGGGCCATAATAAGCACCACTGCCTCTCAGGGATAGGAGTGTATATAGGAAACAGACACATTTCGAAAGTTTTAGTAAATTTCCTATATGAAATTCCAATATCCTTTGCAAGTTTTCTTTTTCTTTACTCGTAACCTCATACAGTATATGTGTCCATCTCAAGTGTCTCTCTTTTAATCTCCCCTTTTTCTGCTATAGTGTGATGAACATGCTGTCAATACAGGCTTGTAAAATCCTGACGAAATATGAAACTTCAAACATTAATTCTTGAAAATGTAAAAAAATAAATAAACCGAGAAGAATAAAACGATTGGGCTGTTTTCCCATTTCCTCTCAGCCCGAGGCAGCTTTAATGGCTTTTCTCCACTCGGATGCAGGTGAGGAGAGTCTGATTCCAGCTGAATCACGCTCGATCCCCTTCCTCCTCCCCCTTAACCACAGTCTCAACCAATCACTGAGCTGCTGCTGCTGGATGGCAGCCATATTGTTATTAAAACCTGCAGGCGTGCTGAACACAGCCTCTACGCATCGCCCTCCAGTGCCGCAAGGAATTAGGAAAAAAACACCAGATACCCTGAAAGAGAAGTGGAATCATGAAAAAAAGCAAAACAAGGGAGGAAAGAAACTGATGGGTTTAGTATGAAGATAGAGAACGGCGAGCACGGGGCATTGCGCCTTCACCTAATCACTACCGCTAATGTGGTCGAACATTAAAAGTGATGTGTGAAGTTGTAAAGAGTTGAATTGGACTGGCTTGATAACAACCAAATGTGAAAAAAAAAAAAAACTTCAATTTCTTTGACAACGTGCTTTACCACATTCTGTTTATGTTTGTAGGGGCTTTTATGAAAATTTTTTTGTCTCTCTTTTTCACTAATGGCTTCATGCTAATGCACCCTTGGTGCCAGGTATCCTGCATTAGCTTTGATAACGCTGAGTTTTTCTCACCTGCAGCCAACATCACTGCACGCTTCCACCAGGCACCATATGCAAATTATTATTAATGGCGATTCATTTACATTGTGTTCTGTGCCAATCTTTAATGGTAAAAAAAAAAAAAAAAAAAGTAGCGCGACAAAAGCAAAAACAGATCCATGTTGGGGGGTTTAAACTCTTCTCTGCATATCATCCAGCTTCAAGGTTGCTGAGGCAACATCCAATCGAAAGCCGCGGTGCCGGTGTGGTTGGCGCTGTCTTCGTTGGGCGCAGGTGGAACACATATGAAACAATCGCCCATCTGGGTGTGCCAGCGGCGCCCATTTTAATCACACCATTGCCATGGTACTGGCTAATGGAGACGTTGAGTGGCCTGCTGGGAGGTGGCCAGGCTCGGTCTATGCCAAGCAGAAGAGAGGGACAGGAGACACTAATGTCCAGAATGAAGGACGAGAGACTTACAATTAAAACCATCACTCATTGATTCGATCCCTCAGCACCTTGAGATGAATATGAAATCAAACTACCATACCATGAGATCAGTATCATAACAGTATGTACATGCATACAACTCCTGCATACATTGCTGCCTAATACTAAAGCTAAGGTTAGCATTAATGCTATGTAAATTGGAAGCACGTGCGCCCAATGAATCAATCAACCAAGGCACCTTATCAACTGAAGCACATTTAGCACGAGCAGGCCCAGCACAGGTTAATTAAAACACAAAAGCCAAAGGGGGGGAGAGGCCTGGCATCCATCCCTGCCCAGTCTAAGCCTGTTTATGCCATGCTGGGGGAAGAGGATTTAGGGCTGTGAGTGTAATTTTAAGCCCCCCCCCTCCCTAAAACCCACCAACCCCCTACCATGCTCCCACACATACAAAAATAAATCAAGTCTTTGCCTCTTTCCGCACCTGCCCCATTTCAAATGATGTTTGTCAACTCAACTGCTTGTGAGACTTTAAACCGAAACCGATTCCCAGGAAGCTTTAGATATGCATTTAGGAAGAAAAAAAAAAGTAGTTATACATCTGGTTTCAAACATGCAAAGCAGTCATGTTACAGAAGATTAGCCCTATTTTAAATTCAGAATCATAAAAAAAATCACCACAAAAATCAGTCATAGTAAAGCTTTCACAGGTGGCCTCAAAATGTTGAATGCTTGTAAGTGAGCACTTTGTAAGTAGGGCAAAGGCAATAAGGATGTACACCATTTATATACGTACTAAGCAGTATTATGAGTTGATACCATGCCAACACTTTGTAAAAAGCCATACATTTTCCTTATAGGTCCAAGTGATTTAGGAGCTCAATAGAGAAAGCGATTTAGCAGGAAATACACTGTGATTTAGATGAGCTCACCGCATACGTCTATAGCTTTTTTGTCCTAATCAGCATCCGGTGCAGAGATATCTGCAAATCACTTCCAGAACTTTCTATCCGGGATGAGGGGCTTCAGTTAAGCATAAAGAATGGCTGTCATTAGCTTTACTGCAAATCACTTGACTAAAAGTCATTTTTCAAACTATTAGGCATCAGATAAATTACAGGTTTAGGACACTGATGTGTGTGTGTGGGGGGGGGAGAAAAACCTTAAGCATTCACTTAAACAGACTCACATGCAAAAAAAGACATTAAGTGAGGTGTGCACGTACAGTACTATTGTGAAGACTTTTCATTATTGTTAATTAAGGTGATTTAGGTTATACATGCACAAAAATCTTACCCTGACCTTAACCTCAATATCTAAAAGGAAATAATTTGGCATTTTCCAATATTTTTATACAGTATGTAAACTGCTTTTGGGTAGGAAAAAAAAAATCTTCTGAAGACATTTGGTCCTAAAAACATGCCACCCACACATCCATACTTGCACTACCAACCCCCATCAATCCCACATATACACAAACAAGCAAAGAATACCACTTATGTATGTTCCACACATAAATGAAATGGTTGTGTACTATGGAACGTTTAATTAAGACCCCACTCCTGCCACGATGTGCCACACCTACCAGCTTCATGAGCTCCATTACACATGAACTTTTACAATTACATAGACAAACCAATGACCTGTGACAACTGCGAAAATCACGACAGGACCAGCTTTATATTCCACACGAATGTCTCAAAATATGCAGGAACTCGTTCAGAATAAAAACGGGAAGAAAAAAATATCTTTTTACATCTACACGTATCTGAGTAGTTTTTGTGGATGTGAAAACACTGGCCTCGAGAGGTGTATCATAATGATGGATACTGTTACGATGCTACTTTCTCATGCCGCCATAATCTCAGTATGCATGTTCCTCTAGCCCTTTCACCATCTGCAGCCAGAGCCGGAGGGGAGAGCGAGCAGCAGTACAGTGAAGGCATTGTGTGCCCTGACACAGGAGGGGGATGAATTTCTCCAAGGTGGAGACGCATGAGATCGATTAAAAGCACAGGAAAAACATATGGCTTTTTCGAAAAATGAAGTTCATGTTGATTATGTATAAATATGTACATTTTTGAGGTAGTCGTGGGTTATAGGGCCAAAGGGAACAGCTATTGGGAATTTATACAGGTTCAAATACAAATAATGAACATTGCAATTATTTATCTTTCTTTGTACGCACAGCGAAAAAATATAATTACTCCATTAGGGACTTCTGTATTTCAGTTTTTAGTTGTGTATATCGACTTATGTAGCATAAGTAATTACTATCCATCTATAAATGTCACATGTTTGGGAATGTATCAGAAACATGAGAGTAAAAAATGCAGACATTAAAGGTCTGACAATGATATTTGTTTTCAGGTCTCATCCACATACCAGACATAACACCCCCCCATACCCCCCAGAAAGAAAAAAAAATCACACTGCAGATTTTCCTTTTAAGTACACTCCCCCGAACATGTACAGTCCCTTCGTCTGACTCTTGTTGATATACTGTAAATTCAACATACAGTAAATGTGACTGATACATTTAATATAGTCCTGTGTTCACTAACAGCTCAAATAATTAATCTAGACCCACAGTCCACAAATTCTCAGCATGAATAGTTTGGTATAAAATGCTTGCTCTTGGCCAGCACTAAGCTTTTACCGCCATTTCCTGCAAACAGTGTCCATCACTGCTCTCCATTTTGCACCACTCACTCTGTCAGCCATTATTTATCATATAATATTGTGTTGGGCAGCAGACCAAAACCCAGAGCAGCCACAGGGAGAGAGAAAAAGGAAGAGAATAAATATTCGACTCTTCATCTTTTTTTTTTCCGTTTTTGTGCAAAGGATGAAGATTCTTTAAGTTTGTTCCATTTTTAGTGATTTTTCATTCTATTGTGTCATACTTGAAACTTTATATGTGCTTAAGATTCTGAAAACTACATGAAAAATCATGCAAAAGCTTGTTTTAACTCATTATAACCAATATTAATAGTAATAATCTATGGCGATTCATTTTTCATCCAGATTATTATGCATTGCTTAAACACCAAGCTATAGCATCCTGAATAGGTTTCTCTCTGAAATACTCCAGGCACTTTCCAAGCTCTGCTCAAGCTTTTTCCTCCATAGCCGAGTGGCAGTGTTAGGGCCTCTGGGGCTCTGCTAGGGAGCCGAGCGGTGGGGTAGAGGAGCGATTGGGATTGATGGTGATTGCTTTAGCATGTGAGCATGCAGGGGGAGGACAGGCACAGCTTCACACAGCCTGCCTGGACTGAGGTTAGCTAAGGTGAGAGTCAGAGAGGCAAGACGGTTTTGCTGGCTCAATGCCCAGCTGCAAATAAAGTCATACTTGCAGAGAACATTTAGCCTCAGTTATTGTTAGGTGCTGTAGTAAGTGTCCTGGCTGCAACTTGACTGCTCTTTCAAATGAAGGAATACAATCAGCTATTGGTTTATCACACAAATGTGCGTTTAAATCTAGTCAAGATTGTTTTATACGCCTGTTTTTAATATCTTTGCTATCCCTATGCTGAAAGTTTGGATGTCTACCTTTTCAGAGCTTAGGAAACACACATAAACACAAACACACGCACACACACACACACACACACACACAAACACACCTACACACACACACCTACACACACACGCACACACACACACACATACACACACACACACACACACCATTAGACTCGATTATCTATGACTGAACCAATGCCAGTGGGTCCATTCATATAATTGACACCTCAAGCTAGTCCAAATTATGTTTCCCACAATGCACTGGACTTGATTATTCATAATTAGCCTCATATTTCGCAGATGTAGTAGATGATGATGTTGATGATGACAATAATTTGTAGTTTTTTTTGTTTTTTTTTTTTTAATCACTGCCAGCATTTACAAGTTTTCATTTTCTGATTACATCTGATTCATAGAGTCTGCTTTGATCTAAAACATCGAGAATTTTTACCACAACATTTTGAGAAGGTGCGATGTAAACCACTGAAAACTGAACACCATTTACATTAGGTAAGAGAGTGACTTAAAATCCAAACAGCTTAGACGCAGTAATAAAAAATACCTAGATACTCTATAAGAGTGAGGACACCCAGCCGAAACAAAACCCAACAAATAAAGACAAGTTAACATCCATGGACATAACCAATGTTACAAATAATTTCAGACAACCGGACGGCAAAATTCCTACTGTCGATTTAACACTTTCTAAATTAATTTAAGTCCAATTGGGTCTATATAAACAGTGTGGGTGTTAGTTCAACACGCTGGGTGTTAATTCCACACTTTGGAAGAAAAAAAATGTCCTCTCAAATTCGCATGAATTAATAAGTTTTAGATATGCAAGTCCAGAAAACCAAGAAGAACCATAAGGCCATGTTGCAAGGTCAGCAAAAAACATGCCATGTGCTTTAAAGTCGATGTACAAGTGTACTGAGCTAAATAAAGATATGGACTATGGAAAGTCCTTTGAAGCCTGGAATTCAAATCCAAGAGTTTAGAATTAAATTCATGATGCAACTGGAAGCAAGAGTGACCAAACTTGCCTGAATCACTCCAAACCTGGAGTTAAAGTGTATTGTCAATGTAGACAATACTATTAGATGTTATTCTAAACGATACTCGAAAACAAGTCCGTTTAACTGTGGAGCATCAAGTTATGTGGCTGCTTCATTTTAGTCGGGATTACAGCTCTAGTCATGTTAGAGTGAATCATGGGCAGCTCTAAATACAAATCTATTTTGGCACAAAATCTGCAGACCTCTGTTAGTCAGATGAAAATGATTTCCTTCAAATGACCCAAAGTCAACAAAGAAATGGCTTTAGAGGAATAAAATTCAATAAAATTCAATTCAGTTAAATTCAATTCAATTTTACGGTATATAGCATTTGTAACAATGGTTATTTTTCAAAAGCATCCTTAAATAAATAAATTAATTAGTGAATTAATACATACCAATATATGTAAATACATTTGAAACGAGTATAAATATAAAATAAATAAATAAATAAAATAATAATAAAATATTTATTGTAAACAGGCCACCTATCCACTTCTGGTTAGATGCTAACTGCATTTGGCTCTGTACAGGTAGTTTGCACAATGACAATAAAGTTCAATCTAGTCTAATCCCATCTAATCTAATCTAATCTAATTCGATCTAAATTACAATTAACATGAGAATAGGAAGAAACCTTGGGAAGAACCAAACTCAACAGGGAACCTATCCACATTTTGGTACAGTAACACCAGATAGTATGCCCATACACTGAAAGGTCAATATAGCAGGAAGGATGTTTAAGGTAATATAAAGTTCACCTTCACTGATGGAGGTCTGGTACAAAACTCACTTACTCACTCCCACATAGTCTATATCGCTTTATCCTATGTACAGGGTATCTCAGGAGACTTAGGCATGGTACACCCTGGACAGGGTGCCACTCTATCGTGGGAGGGAACCCACCAAGCATGCGGAGAACATGCAAACTCCATGCACACAGAGACAGGAATCAAACGTGGCAGGGAATCGAACCCAAACCCTGGAGGTGCAAGCTGACAGTGCTAACCATTAAGCCACTGTGCCGCCTCAGGTACAAAACTGTTTGTGGCAATTTAAACTCTAAATCTATTAAGTCACATACCATCACAGGAAAAAACTGCCTGCATCAGCCCAGTCCAAGGCCATCTTCATGGACATCGAGTGGAACCATTCTCAAAAATCAATGGTATATAATGGTTCAGTGAGAGCCTAAATCTAAATCCTACTGAAAACCTGTGAAATGACCTGAAGAGGGCTGTGCACAGAGGATCCCCATGAAATTTAATAGATTAGGATCTTCTTTAGCTTTTTTCTTTTTTTGTTAATGAAAAGTGGAATAATCTAACTAAACAAAGATGTTGTAGCCTAATTTAGTAGAGTGCTGATTTTTAAGGAAAAAGTCCTTTAACAAGCTATACTCTAATTTGTGTGTTAATCTTCTTTTTCATTTTTTTTCTAAAATGTTGCCTGCATGTTTCACAGAATAGAAGGAAAAAATGAGGCATGCTATATTTTTGACATTATTATGATTATTAGACAATAAAAACCTGCATTTAAACAGGTGTGTAAACCTGTATAGTATAGTATAATATGGTATGGTAGGGTATGGTATGGTATGGTATGGTATGGTATGGTATGGTACAGTATGGTATGGTATGGTATGAACCTTCTCAGTTTTCTTCTATACTTAAACAGGACCCAAAGTGCCTTAAAATATTTATTTTACACATAATCATTAATGAATTAATTGCTGAATTACTGAAAAAAAAAAAGACTCAAAGTATTAGGATAATAGTTTTAAAAACAATAGAAATAAAAGGATCTGTATACTGCTGTGAAGATGAAGAGTGTTTTTTTGTCATGGTTTTGTCATGGAAGACACTGACATACATAACAATCTCTATAAATAATCAAACAATTACTAACTCAACATTAAAGGGAATTAGAAAATTAATTAAGTATCCCACCACAGGCTAATGAACGATATTTCACATCATAGATCCTCAAAGGTAAAAATCCACCTTTAAAAAAAAAAAAACCTAATTTCACAAATACATTTACCTCATAATCCACCTGCCAGAACCAAACCAGATTGACACTACAATGAAGATCAGCACGAGAGGGGGGTTTGGGGTTGGTGGTGGTGGTGGTGGGGGGGCATGGTGGGGGGGTG
>JAQMYL010000001.1:21962442-21981635 GCA_030014365.1 Clarias pachynema
GGGGGGTGCAGCCAACGGAAGACACCACTTGGGGTTTGGCGCTAATCTGAATATGCAAGATGAGAGACAGAGAGTGGTACTGCTGCCAATTTGACAGATGGACAATTAATACGAGCTAAGATGGCATCTTGGCCTGAATACGAATCGCAGGATACCGAGCTGGACCTGAAGAGAACGAACAATCATTTTTCTCGCTGTAATGTGGCCCAGCTTCCACAAAATGAATCAGACTGATGGGAGGCCATGACTGTTCATCCGTATGGGTAACCTCAATCATTACTGGGAATAGGAAGAGTAATAAATGCACATTATCATCAAATCATAGCAAAAACAAGTTGTTTAGCCTATTTGCATCCTACTAAGATATAGAAATGTCTATTAGGCATTCATAGATTAATTTTACCAACACACAACAACAAATTTCTTAAAAGATGTTGGGGTTTGAGATAATATGCAAAGCAAACATTAAAAAAACAACAACAAAAAAAACACAGAGGCTTGCTCATTAAGTTGGACTATAAAACTGTTCATTAAAGTTAACTATTCTGCAGGCTTTAACGGAAACGAGTGGCACAAATAAAACAGCGTAAAAACTTGGCAAAGACATTTGCATTTAATCGGTGCACGTCATCTCAACAGCACTAAAAGCCTTCGTTTAGACGAAGACATAATGTCCCAATTATACCTACAGTATATTTCCTATTAATCATTAGAAAAATGTGTATTTAAACAAGGTGGATTTTCCTCAATTTCTCTAAATAGTGAAAAATGATTAGCAATTTTGGGAAAACTTGATACTGGGAAACGCATGAACAAAACTTGCTTTCGAATGAAAGTGGATGAGACGAATACTTCCCGCGAAAATTGCCAAAGTCAAAGGGATATTTGAATGCTTCATCTGAAATAAAGTGCCATAAATGGTTGAGTGTCTCTTATCCAGCACTCGTATGTACTCGCTGTACTGGCTCTTCTCCACAGGTGTTCTCTGAGTGTATTGCTAGTTATGAAGGCTCCTGACTAATTAGCCTATTTATGTTCAGTCATTCATCATAGCCATAATACACAATGCCTAAAGGCACAAATAAATCTCATCTAATCTTAGCTTTTGATGCCAAATGCAGTGCAATAAGACTAAACCATTTGCATTTTTTGTGTTTTATATGTTTTATTGTTAATGTTAATTTTACTATAAATTATTCTCATTGACTACAGTAAAGAAAAACCTAATATTTGTTTGCTACACAGAGAATATGGCCATGATAAAGCATACTATACATGTGCAGGCTTTCATACTGTATGTTCATTTATTTAACTGTGTTATGCACCCAGCCACAAGGGGGCAGAAGCCAAATTACTGGTAACCTCAAATAACTGAGTTTATCTATTTGACTCAGACATTTAGAATAAAAACATATTAACTCCACTAAAAACTTTGTTGAACATATGGCTTTAAGTGTACATAAAGTGAGTTAATACATACAGTATTTCAATATTTCCAGTATATCAAGTGCTTCAGGTCTGTTCTTGTGCACACCTTAAACATACTGTAATTACTGGAACATACACATGTATTCTGCTTTTTAAAACTAAACTGAAAACATTTGTGGGGAAAAAGCATAATTGTTGGTGTAGATAAACATTTCCAATAAACATTGCAAACAATTAGTGACTGGTACAGCAATTAAATGATCGGAAAACTGTAAACGCAGGTGTTTGTGTTCAATCTCAACCAAATTCTCACAATTATTATTATTAATTTTTTTTAACTAATTAGTGATTTGTTCTTTGGATTTGACAAAAGGATTATTCTCACTTGCCCTGCTGTTAAACAAAAATTTCAAAGCATATTTTCACTCCATATTCTAGTTATTTTTCAAAACCCTAATCTTGCCATCCAGATGGTCTAAGTCTCTTTCTAATATAATTGGCTATGAATATGGTGTGAGTTACAGCCTAACACATTGCAAAGACAGGTGCACATTTCTTTTCTTTTTTTTTCCAGAGTGGCCTACGCTTTCTGACAAGCTCCTATCATCCCACATGTCCATTGCGAAAAAAAGAAAAACGTAGAAGAAGAAACCAACAACAAAATTTGTTTTCCTCCCTCGGCATACCTCATTTCAGTAAAGGCCTGACCTTGAATTAGGGAATTCTCAAAAAAGCTTGTGTTGCATCTTGTACATGTGTCCTTGTCTGTTTCACATCAGCGCGTTTTATCATATCTGATAACATATGTCCGGAAGTGAAGATAGGGACGGCGGGAAAAGGATGTTGATGCTTTTGAAGATTTGGTCAGGTTTGGAGAGAAGAACTAGGTGGAAGATAGAGGGAAGACAGCTGAGACCCATGGACTTAGCTGTTCAAAGAGAAGGAAGAGAAAAATGGCTCAGGGGAACGATGAACATCAAGTCCCGACCCTGGGACTGAGTCTCTCTACTTGCTTCTTGCTGTGTGTGATTCCCTGTTGGAGCCATCTGTCTCTCTCTCTCTCTCTCTTTCCCATTCCCACTCAACATATTGTTGTTCCATCCTCCCCCATCCCACTCTGCTCTCGCCAATCTGTCCCCTACCTATGCCAGCCGGGCATGAGTGTGCTTGTGTATATGTGTGAGAGTCAGTAAAATAGATAGAGAATGCTACGTCACACAAGCACGCCATTACATGCTCCCAGTTGTCCTTGCCCATTTTTAATCCCAAGGATCAGCAATTCCGAGAGGTGAATGAAGGAAAAGGATCAAGTCTGCAGAGGGACGACGTGATTCTTTATAGTTCATCCTGCTGGTGATTTCCATCCTGTCTGTTTTGAGGTAACGTGTACTGAGATTGTGTAAGATGCTCAGAAGTGTGTGTGTGTGCTTCTTTAGTCAACTGGCTTGACCTTTGCCCAGGCAAGTGGGACCTCAGATCCACAGTTGCTCATTACAGCTGAGATGTTTAAAATTGATTTGATTTGGGGATTAAATCTTCCCAGGCTTGAATGTTGACCTTTTGAGCGGATTTTTGATACACGACAGCAACGCTGGAATCATTAAACAGATTTAAGTTTTTTTGTTCCCCCTTACACAATGTCATGGTCACCCTTCAGGTCAGACATGTTCCTGGCCAAAGTGTCCTTCATTATTCAAATCTCAATCCAAAGTCTCATTAAATGCTGTCACAGGCAGGCAGAGATTGACCTGAGCAGCGAGTGAATAAGAGTGTGTTCTGTGGGGGGGCGCTATGAATGGACCAGAGCGCAAGGGTGAACTGTCCCGCTATTCATTTCTTCCCTTTTCCTATCATTCAATCCCATCCATTCCACCCTTCCATCCATCCCCCTGGCTCTTACTTGAGAGAAATCAGTGTGTAATGAATGGCCAATCAAAACCGACAGGGACACTGGTGGAGTGGAAAATAACCAATCAAGTGTAAGTGTTTCATCTAGCCCCCTGCACCAGGTCATCCATATGGGCACACCATGCCACCTTCTGCTCATCTGCGTGCATATGAGAAAGAGAGCGAGAGAAAGGGAGAGAGAGAAAGAGAGAGAGAGAGAGACCAGCTAGCAGCTGTTGTGAGATGAAAGCAACACACAACAGAGAGCTTATGCCAGGCAGAGTGGTGGGAATCAGTAACATGCAGATTTTTTTTTTTCTCAGAGGCAGGTGCTCAGATAAAATAAATAAAGGAATAAATATATAAATAAACAAATAAAGAGGGGATCTTAATATTCATTCTTTGAACTAGTGTCATGTGTGTTAACCATGCAGTGTGGTGCTGGTATCACTGCTTACACAGTTCAGATAACACCACAATTATGTAATGTAAAATTAAACATTTATAAAAATGTAATCTGTCTTAGAATATAATTTTAAAGTTAATAAGAGCTAAAATTGATGTTCGCGGAAAGGAGGACTGGAGTGTTGGGGTTGGGGT
This sequence comes from Clarias pachynema, assembly GCA_030014365.1. Lineage (NCBI taxonomy): Eukaryota > Metazoa > Chordata > Actinopteri > Siluriformes > Clariidae > Clarias > Clarias pachynema. The sequence continues at coordinate 21,966,358 of JAQMYL010000001.1, forward strand.
GATCTCATTGACTTTGACTGTGACATGCTTACTGCTGCCAGAATGACAGGTTGAAGTATTTCAGAAACTGCTCAGAGTATTGTCAAAAACTTTCTGTAGAGTTTATACAGAATGGTAAATAGTTTAAAAAATCTAGTTCTGTGAGTGAAAACACCTTGATAATGAGAGCAGTTAGAGGAGAATGGCCTGACTTGATTAAATAGACAAGAACTCTACAATAAAAAAAAATTTTAAAAAGGAAATTCTTAGCTGTGCTCATCAGAAAAACATTTCAGAATGTACAACACACCAAAAACACAGCAGACGATCACTAACAACTGGATGCTGAGGCTAAAGGGGACAAAACTGGGCAGCTGAATACTGGAAAAAGATTGGTTCTTCATCTGTCCAGTTTTGGTGATCCTCAGGTGTAACTCCATTCTGAGGTGCAGTCTGAGTTCTGGTTCACCCTAAACATGTTCAACAGGGTTGAGGTCAGAGCTCTGTGCAGGACACTCATGTTTTTCCATATTACCCTTGGTAAACCATGTCTTCAAGGACTTGTAATCATGCTGTAGCAGGTTTAGGGTCTTAGTATCCTCAAAGCGAAACTGTAGTGCTACAGATGTTACACACAAACACATTTTATAAAACTGTGTGCAAAAGTTTGGGGAAGGCCAACATCTGGGTGTGACGTTCAAGTGCCCAAATACTTTTGGACTCATGGCATGCACTACTGGCTCACTTTTTTGATCACTGTTTTTTTTTCCCAAGACACTTGCTTTTTTCCTTATCATTTTGGACAGGACTAAAGTGTGTGTACCAAACATCCCGAAGTAGGTGGACAGACGTTAGTCACAATGGAATTTTTTGTTTACTATCCATCCCAAACACACACACCACTGCTTTAAATAAAAGAGTTTAGTGTCCTTTTTTACCATAAAATACTGTATGTGTATTGCATAATTGTATTGTATAATTGTATATTGTATAATTGTATATTGTACTCTATGAGTACTGTGCATACAATATAGCCGAGGTGGGTCAGAGCCCACTGCTGTCGTTTCCATGAACATTCAACAAGTGGAACGCCTGATTTTGAAAAATCGATGGATCACTTGTTGCTAACTTGCGGAAGAGACGCATCTGTCTGTGGGAACTATACACGCTATCCTTCACGAACTCCACTTGCACATTACAGGAACTTGGCTGGAAGTTCGGCTGCCATATCCCCCGTACAGTCCTGACCTCTACAATATGTTTGGGTCATTAAAGGAATTCCTGGGAGGCCAGCGTTTTTCAGATGAGAAGCAGTCGTGGCTCCAGTGTACTCATAAAACTTTCTACTGTAATGGTATTAAAGCACTAGTGAAACAATTCCTTTCATATGTGTTCTGCGCAATCAAAAGTGCCAGTTTGAGTTGAACAGCTCATGTTTAAACATTTTTTTGTAAAATATGATTTGCGACAATGACCATTGTTAACAGCATTCTACAAATAAAATTGAATTAAATTGAGTTGAGTTGCAAATATTATTTATTTCCTGAGCCTATCCTTTTGTAAATGCTTATTAAATGATACATATTTAGTGTCATTTTTAGGTGTTAAAACACTTTCTATAACACATTCCACATTCCACTCTGTGTTTAATCTTTGTTTAAAGTGTAACTCCACACATTTTCCATAATATAATCCCACTTCTTGAATTAGCATAGCTGCAATACTTAATGCATCTTCATTCCATTCACACACACACACACACACACACACACACACACACACACTCCCTCCAGACACACACTCACATCCTCTCAACCCTCCCCTCTGTGTGAACGCACTCTTGTCTTAATGAGTGTAGAATTGGAAATCAGGCCTGATTATTTTTCAAGCACTCGCCTGAAGGCATGTTAGCGCTGAACATAGGAGCCAGGCCCTGAGAAGTCATACGTTTTTCTTTCCTTTCATTGTGAGGACATCAGGCTTCCACAAAGACCTCGTTAGCTGATGTGTGTCCCCCCTTTCCCCTCCATCTTACCTCTTTACCAAGTGGCAGCTGATTATGAAAGGAGAGGTGGGGGGGGGGGGGGGGAAGGGGGGGGGAGTGGGGGTTTGGGGGCAGTAATTCAAGAGATCATTGAAGAAGAGACGTGGTACAGGAGGCTTTGGAGATGTGGCGAGTTCGCTGTTGTAGTGCTTCCAATGCTGAGAGCATCTGCTGTGGCCTGGCAACACATGCCACACTGCATAACATGTAAACTGGTATAAAGCACCAGGATATTGTTCAACGTGTTAAGTGAAATGGTCCAGAAATGCATTATATTAGCATATTTGGTTGGAGGGAGACCATCTGTATCCCATCACAAACATGCATAAATGCTGGAATGGAAATGTGCAACGATAAGGGGATCGCACTACTGTGCGGAGAAATAGAGAACGACTCAGAGAGAGAGAGAGAGAGGTGGACAGATTTATGCCTTGACTGGGTTGTCCTACTGTTCCTGAGAAGTATCACACTGTGCTGTCCGGTATTCAGGCATCGGCGTGCCAGAATATGAGCTCATATTGTCAATCTCACCACTTCAGTGTAGGAAGAACCATATAAAGTGGCAGTTAAACAGCAAAATGTGTGCGTCAGAAAGACAGAAAGAAAAAAGAAACATGAAATCTCGAAATGTAACAGTGAATTCAAAATAATTATCAGTATCACTGTAGTTTAAAATAGTGTTCATAGGTCTACATGGCATCTTGCTAATATGGAATAATAACAGATAGAATAAAATAAAAAATTGTAGACATAACAGATAGAATAAACTGTAAAATAAAATTCATAAACATGAGCTACATAATCATTTGTTATGACATTCTAACCTACATCAGACACTGAGCTGCCACTGTTGGGCCCTCGAGCAAAGTCCTTCACCCTCAACTGCTCAGATACAATCGGGCATCGAGCTGGCAGCCTGACCGTGTAAATTAACTGCCATTGAAATGGTGGATATCTTTCTATTCATCACCTGATGTGCCTGATGGCCCACGGATGGACCCTTACCCCTTGTAAGCTTATTATTATGAGCCAAGCCACAAACTTACGACAAGATTAAACTACAAATATTACATTACAAATATTAATTTTCACAAACTTTGCTGCTTCAGTGTTGTTAGATCTTTTTGTCATATGTTACTACGGTATACTGAAGTATAATTACAAGCATTTCATAATGCTTGTCAGAGGGTTTTTATTGATAATTACATTAAGTTTATGCAAAGGGTCAATATTTGCAGTGTTGATCCTTCTTTTCTTCAATTTGCCCTGGCATGCTGTCAATCAACTTCTGGGCCACGTTGTGACTGATGGCAGTCCATCCTTTCATAATCAATGCTTGAAGTTTGTCAGAATTTGTGGGGTTTTGTTTATCCTCCCACCTCTCGAGGATTGACCACATGTTCTCAATTGGATTAAGGTCTGGGGAGTTTCCTGGACATGGAACCAAAATTTCCATGTTTTGTCCCCCGAGTCACTTACTTATCACTTTTGCCTTGAGGCAGGGTACTCCATCAGGCATTGTTCACCAAACCAAACTGTTCTTGGATGGTTGGGAGAAGTTGCTCTTGGAGGATGTTTTTGTACGATTCTTTATTCATGGCTGTGTTCTTAGGCAAAATTGTGAGTGAGCCAACTCTCTTGGCTGAGAAGCTTTACTGTTGGCATGACACAGGACTGATGGGAGCGCTCACCTTCATGGATGGAAGTACCATTAACCGACATTAGACTACTATGTATTATCATTAATAATTACGTTTGAGGTGTATTTCAAAGCCAAAAATATGATAAAACATTTACTTGATAATTACTTGATTAGTAACCTAGCAATTGATTGCTTATGTTCTGCTGGTTATTTTCATATGCAATATGTTGTGGTGGCCTTCACAACTTCAAGTGTTTGAAAATGTATAAAGAAGGTACAGTAATTGTATGAAGGAGGGTATTAATTTGCAGATGTTGGATTTGTTATCAAATTTGTCATTAAATCAGACAGTGTACAAATATACGATTTGATGCCTAATACTGTATATAGAAGGTGTACAACTATATGATTCCTCCTGCATTTGGTGGCATCTGCAAGTGTTATCGTTACCTCATTCGGTGCTTCTGTTGAAAATGAGACGACGCTATAAAATACACTGTGCTTTGCACTACATAAAATGTTGTGCAGGTAACTACAGTAATACTGACATTTCAAGCTTTCTAAACAGTAATAACTAACTAACTGTTCTTGGGTGAATCCCAAATAGCATAAATGGAAATCTAGTGCACTGTATAGGATGTAGAGTCCCTTGTTGCAAGCACCAAGTAGTCTAACCAACCTTAATCAGGGGTTAGAGAGAAATTTGGGATTCAGCCTTGTGTTAGAAGATAATTAGTTTTAAATGTTGCACAATACAACACAGCACGGACTGCTTAGAGGCAATTTGGAATGACTTCGAAGAAATTACCAAGGAGACAATGTGCTGTTTAAGATGACATAACGTTATCGGATGTCTCGTCTTGCTGAAAGTTCTCCCGTGACCGGTTTTGAATGTGGGTTTTGGCACTGGCATCTTGTAAGTAATGTCCCTTTTTCTGTACAGAAGTGGGCGGGACGATGGCGGCTCATCCTCTTTGTTGTTGTTTAATGGCGGTTGGAATCCAGGAGGTTACATTACCGCCAACTGTCTGCCTCAATCTCCCTCATCTTCCTTAAAAATATATAATACTTCCTTCCCTGATCTTGTCTTGACTTGTGTCTTGATTTCTTCATTTCTATTGTGACGTCATGTGCAAAAGGTCTCTAAGAGTGTGTGCAGAAGTCATAAATACGTCTGACCAAATAATAGCAATGAATTAAATGAACAAGAACAGTGGATTCAAAAAAGTCTAAGTATACATGAAATGACACTAATACCTTTTAAATAAATTCCTAAAACAGAATCAATATATATACATATTTTTATACAACATGACAAGCAGTACCCATGCTCTGCCGTTGTTGTATTACATATATATTTACATTATATTTATATTTCATAGATATTTGTTACTATAGGCAGGCTGGTATTTAAAAACCTCTGACCTGGTGCCTAGTGTTCGATATCAAGCGATATCAAGAGCAGTCCAGAAGAGGGCAGTGCCCATCTCTACAATCTCTCATATATGCCCACAATTTCACTGCAGACAAATAAAGCTGATTATGTGCTGTATTCCTGCTCTAAAGTTTATAGCCTGGTCCCCATGATTTCAGCAGAACTGGTATGAGCAGCTGTTTAAGTCTCCTGATTTATTTGGTGAGAATGTTATGAAGCCATCATGGCTTTCCCCCCCAGAAGATGGTATTTATTGAAACCAGTGATGGTCTAAGAATAAAATGCAATAAATAATATGTTGGAAAGCTACAGTGAACAGCTCTGAGTGTTTACTGAAATCAGATTCAACTGAAGGTCTGAAATCATTAATTATTCTCCCTAAGTTTAGGAATTTTATTGGCACATGCACAATTTAAAGATTAACCATTTAAAACAAATTGTAGTGTACACCTTTTCTAATCAGAGATTAGAAAGCTTTACATTTAGTAGTTTTATTTGTTCGTTTGTTCAGTTTAATTTCCAGAATATATTTATAAGATGTATTACAGTCTAAACATGATATTTCTAAGTTATATTTAAGATATTATTAGCTAATATTTTAGCTAAGCACAATTGTGTTTTTTTGTGCGTTGTTGTATTACATACTGTATATAGTATTTACATTTATATTTATACATTATTTTATATTTTATCCAGCAGAAATAAGACTTTCATTAACATCTAATATAGTAAGTAAAATATTAATTTCTGCACAGATCACATGCATAACAGAAGGTTTCAGCAGCTTAATAAAATAGCTATTTTGTCATCATTTTTGTGCATTAAGTAAATATTCAACCCTCAAGTGTACAAACTTATAAAAACAACAGTTCTGCTTATTATATAGCTAAATGCAATAGTTTGCACAACCCAAGCCATAATGAAAATACATTTTAGTTCCATCAACAAGACATTTAGGCCAGATGTACATACGAAAGGAGGTCTGGTGCAAAATATAACTTGAAAATGCTCTTGACTAAATTTAACATTCAGTTTTGGCTGAAGCTAATCACACAATTTGCGCCAGAGACCGCCTACTACACACTCTCAGTGTGAAGCACAAATTGTAATTTAAAAGACACTATGAAATGTTGGACACGTTCACCGACAGAACCTTCACAAAGTTCAGGATTAAAGACGACACACAAGCTTAGTAAGAAAGCAATGTATTCATCAAAACTTCTTGTTAAATAAAAACTCTCATGTCAGAGCAAATAAATAGTTAGGCAATAATATGCCTAAATATTTTAACTTTTTACTTTTTCAGATGTGAGTCAAACTTTTTACATGGCAGGAAGCTTTTTACCGGCTTCATGTCCGTCATTACATGTCCAAAATGCAGTACAAAACCCAAACCAATACAAACAATGATTAAAATCTTTCAGCACATTGCATGTTGGTTCAGAGGCGAGAGTTATTCCATCACAGCTTCAGGGTCTCAGGTTTGACCCTGAGCTTAGGTGGAGTTCCACCTGTCTTCCCTATGGTCACATTAGTTTCCTCTGGTGTCTTTTTAGTTTCTGCCCTGTTTTTTTGTTACTAGAAAGCTAGACTAAGCTAAAATACCACTAGGTGTGGTCTGCTCTCCCAGGAGTCCGACTTGGTCCGACCACAGCACTAACCAGGATTTCACCATTTAAATATTCCCATTTTATCCTACAAAAGTGATCCAAAAACATTCAATAAAACACTTTGTAATGTACGGACTGATTCAGGATTATATAAGATGACATTCCTGCATGCAGGGTGCTGTTGTTACACCACTGGCACTTTTCTCTCTGTCTCTTTGATCATTTCTAGTGGTTTACTTGCATCTCAATAGAGTATTTGTTCTGAAACATTTAAATAAACATTTGTAAACCCTTTCCTTCTGCTGTGCAAAATCTGCTTGTTATACAGCAGTGTATGGTCTAAGTTGCTGCATAGTGTACTGTATATATGAAATTATATACTGAATGTGCGGCCAATAAAGTTGAGCTTTTATTTGACTCACCCTCACTGGTGTGCAGTTAAAGTGTATTTAACATTAAAATTTTAAGCTCAATTTTGTGTGGATTCCCCTTGTGGAACCAAAACTGATCTGACTCCTCTTAGGCATGACTCCACAAGACCTCTGAAGGTGTGCTGTGGTGTTTGACCCCAGGATGTTAGCAGCAGATCCTTTAAGTGCTTTAAGTTGCAAGGCGGGGCCATCAGACTTGTATGTCTGATGCATCTCATTGTTGCTTGATCAGATGGAGATCTGGAGAATTTTGAGGCCGGATCAACAACCTTGAACTCTTGGCCTGCTAAGCTCCATACACAGTGCATTAACATTTTCCAGCAATTTGTGCTACATTAGCTTTTTTGTGGGACTGGACCAGGCTGGGTGGCCTTTCATCCCCACAGATGTAAATCAGCCTTGGGTGCCCATGATCCTGTCACCAGTATATATAGTTTAAAATCAGTGTTAATGTTAAGTAGTGTTAGTGATATGTCTGATTCGTGTCACAAAAGTCTTGTCTAATCTCTTGAATTTCTTTCTTAGATGTGAGGAAACTGATCTATAGGGGAGTTCTACAGTACCTAGCTCATGTCTGCATGCTCAATCATCTCCTGGCTTGTATAGAACATGCTACTGTAGGTGTTTGTTTATTTTATTTATTTATTTAATTATTTTAAAGTGCATCGGTGCCACCAACACACTGAGGATAAGGTATGATGTGTTGATCTTACATAAGCAAGGCAGCTGTCATTTTTCTGATTCAGACACTGCAGTTTCTCTGCACCACATGCTCTTCAGAGTGCTCGCGCCTGATTAACTGAAAACTTCACCTTCAGCTATCAGTAATAAAGCTGTATAGAGTTTATTTCATCTGTGATAAAGTATGGAAATAATTACACACTGCAATTACATACTGATACTGAGAGTAAGAACCAGGCAGTGGTGATAATCTGGTATTTGTTTAAAAAAAAAAAACACTACCAATCTTTATTATTACTGTGATTATAATTATTTTTTAAATAAATCTATTAATATATAATGTGATATTTCATACAAAAATCACAGACAGTTAAAAATTAATAACCTAATTGCAAAAAAATGCATTTACAGTATGATTTAAATACAATTCAAATTTTGGCTTTTTTTTTTTTTTTTTTTTTACAGATTGGTGCTATGTCTATTAATGATGTTATACATATAGTACTATAGCAATCAGGGAAAGTCAGGGTGAAACAGAGGTGAACCTTTTTTTTTTTTTTTGAGCAATGTTTGGGTGCATTCAGTTCACCTCCACACTCTTCCTGATAGCTCTGTCATAACTCTGCTAGTCATTTTCCTTACAAATCTGTTAAGACATAAAAATTAACACTCCTTCAAACCAGCTCTGAGGGATACGACATCATCAGACATCAAGAAGACATCCTGGGTGGGTCCTCATGGGGCATGTGCACATTTTTTTATTTTTTTAGTATTTTTAAAAACATTTATAGTGAAACTGTACAAAAGTCTTTATCCCCCTGCCACTGCCCCTACATATTTTCTACATATTTTGCTTCCAAAGAGACAGACTTTATTGTATGTTTAATGCAGTCATGAGGAATAGTTCTCCAGGCTTCTTTAAAACATTTTTGGTTCTTATTTTTAGTCCCGCCCCTGTACCAGTTTTAGATAAAAAATTTTTGTTTGTTAAGCCACATAGGAACCTCACTCACTCACTCACTCACTCACTCATCGTCTATACCGCTTTATCCTGTATTTAGGGTCGCGGTGACCAGGAGCCTATCCCAGCAGACTTAGAGCACGAGGCGGGGTACAACCTGGACAGAGTGTCCATTCCATTCCAATCCAATCCATTGCAGGCACACAAAACACATACTCCCACGTTCATTCACACACTACAGGCAATTTGGGAACACCAATTAACCTAACCTACATGTCTTTGGACTGTGGGAGGAAACCTGAGTACCCGGAGGAAACCCACCAAGCACAGGGAGAACATGCAAACTCCATGCGCACAGAGACAGGACTCAAGTCTGGCCGGGAATCAAACCCAGACCATGGAGGTGTAAGGCGACAATGCTACACAGGAACCTATGAGGCATAAAAACATTGATCTTAGGCATGAACCAGTGAGAAACCGATGTAGATGATGACAGATGATCAGGCCTGTAATTGGTATAATGGTGATGCTGAATGATGAGTGGTTGGAACAGACGAGAGGGGAAATGAGGTTGCTGCTAAGGTTGTTACATACTGTAAACAACCAATTTTTTAATTGTATCTTTCTACAGTTTTTAGTCTGTCTCAGTTAAACATTTGCTACTATTTTTTTTATCTACATCATTTAATTTAATTTCATTTAATATAAAGAAATTAGGGGTGGACTTTTGCACAGTACTGTAAATCAGTGGTTCTCATCCGTGGTCATACTGTAGAGGACCTCCTGTCCTGCACATTTTTTTTCTTTGTTTTTTTCTTTTTTCCAGCTCTATAACACTTACATCAGGTCAGAAAAGGCTGTTGATTAACTGATTAATGATATACGGTCTGCTGGGATTTGAAAAAAGAGTAAAAAGTGCAAGGCAAGGGGGTCAACTAGGATCAGAGACTGCTGCTTTAAATGCTGCTGAGAATGTTGCTTTATGTTTTGAATTGTTACCTAACTTTTCTCCTATTCAAACTTTTCTTTACAGTTCTCAAACAGATGTGTTTTTTTTTCCACAAATCTATAAGGGATGGAAACTTTTTCACTCCATGGTATTGTGTCAACCCTTTTTTCTATCCAAAATTGAAAGAAAAAAAAAAAATCCCCTGCAACAATTTTAATGTACCATGTTCTGACCAAACTGCTTTTCTCAGAGCAAAGCTAACTGCTGTTGAGATTTATTTTGTGTGTGTGTGTGTGTGTGTGTGTGTCTGTTTGTGTGTGATATTTTGGATATGCTTCTTCTTAGCACTGAATGAAGGCACTCGGGTTGAAATGTGCTCTTGATCATGAGCCACTCGGGCATGAGCCGTGGACTAAAATCACCTGAACACACATGTTCCTACAGCTGCAGTCTGTTAAGGTTGAACAATGCACCCAATGTGCTACTTCCCAGGACATCGTTTGTCCTCCCAGTACTGAAAAAAAAAAAGAAAATAAAATCTGCTGCGCTTCCTCGAGAGCCTTGGTTTTCAAGTCTGTGAATCCTTTATAATCATCTTTCTCAGATCCTTTACAGGTCTGGGAGAGCTGGGTGACTGTTTAAAAACCAAGCAAATTCTTTTGTTTATGATCATAGTTATAAAGAACACTACTGGAATTAGATTTGAAGTCAGCTGTATCCTAGGAAAATCCCTTTGCTTTCTGCGGTAAGCCATATCTTATACAAAATGTAGGCAATTACCATGTATTATTAAGATGAACACACTGATTTCCTTCACAGCAATTTCCTAGGAGGCCACTAAACAGTCTTGTGTCACTATGCTTCAGCCTCCCATGTGCAAAAAAAAGGGGGCTTAGGTCAGTATGATGTACTGCTGGCAGCCTCCCTCACGCAGTAATGAATTCCCCAGGTCAGGATCATGGGCTTTCCTGTTAAGCTAAGCAGTGATTACACCTGAAGGGTGTGTGTGTGTGTGCTTGTGTGTGTGTGTGTGTGTGTGTGTGTGTGAGAATCAGTGGCAGGTGCAGCAGCAGATCAGCCCTCATTAGCAGCACCTTCTGCCACTACCGGCCAACAGCAGATGGAGGGTCCGCCCTCATACGTTACCTCATCTCATATGGCATAGAGTGTGTATGCGTGTATATACAGTATATGTTTATATGTTTTTATGTGTGAGGGAGAGAAAGAGAGATTCCGAGCGAGCACAAAGGGAGCCTCTCAATCGAGACAGTATGTCAGCTTGTGGTAAAGATTGTCTGAGGTTTTTGGCTTGTGTTCAACCGCTATGGCATTTGAGCATAATGTGTTGACATAATAGAAAAAAGGAACACTAGAAATGAAATCTTTATGTGTCACATAGACACTACTTCACATATCCCAGTTTATTAGGAACCTACTGTAGGGTCAGTGTGTAAAGTCAGCCATGATACAGCACTCAGTAGCAGACACAGGCCCAATTGTGAAAGCTTGGTGGAGTTGGAGCTCGAACCGGCAACCTTCTAATCAGTAACCAAGAGCATTAACCCTCAGAGCTACCATTGCAAGGGATTTAACATACATGACAGAACCACGAAACATCTGATTAACTTGAATCTTTAATGCTAGCTACATACTGTAACACTGCTGAAAACACCCACCTGCCCTGGTGGGTGTGGTGTGAGTGACTATATGTGCCTGTGTTTGTGAGATCCAAGAATGTGTATTTGGGTATAATGGGCTGCTGACTGGCATCTCGATGTAGCCACCCCCACATGCTAACACAATCCATGGCTCCCTTTATGCCCACGCATGATGCATTTTGAAGCTTCATCAACCTATGTTAGATTTAACACCTATTCGCAATCGCATATTTCCTAAATACAGATTTCTGTCACATTTTTCTAACACTTAATTTGCAAAATTATGGAAAAATAAGTTGCTATTAGTTTTTTCCTGAGGTGTATAACACAACAACTAGAACTATGGAATCCGGGGCAGACAAAGTGAATTAGAAGAAAAAATAAATAGGAATGTAGCTGTAAAGCCAAGAGAACTTTCCAGAAGAAAAAAAAAACAGTTAATCCTTGTTCACCATACTGTATATTTCTGTCTTTTCCAAATACAATTGCTCGTATATACAGTAGAATCATGATTTCATGATTATTGCTCTTCAAAACAGAAGAAAAAAAGGCGAGAAGTGAACATCACTAGGGGGTAATCCATCAATCTGCGGTGTGGATTTCAGCATCACATCATGTCCACTGTCATTATCAAACCACAAACCAAGTGCTTGGCCTATTTAGGAACTTTTAAAAAGAAGCTTTGTGAGTAAGGCGGCACGGTGGCTTAGTGGTTAGCACTGTCGCTTTGCCCAGCCCTCCAGGTTCAGAGTTCGATTCTTGCCTCGGGTCTGTTTGCATGCTTGGTGGTGCTCCGTTTTCCTCCCAAAGACATGCAGACTAGGCTGCTTGGTGTTTCCAAATTGCATGTAGTACTGTACATGTGTGTCTTTCCCTAAGTTTCCTGGAAGAAGCTCCAGGCCCCACACGTACTGTACCTGTATACAGGATAATGCGGTATAGACGATTAGCGAGTGAGTGAAACTCCCTCATGAAGCTGGTTGAGAAAATGGCAAAAGTTTGCAATGATTAATTTTGGAAAACGGTTTAGAATGTTAAAATTTGTTATTTTTTTATATTGTTATTACACTGTCACAGAATGGCGAAATACTGTAAAGCCATCCAATTTATGAACATTTGGTTGATACAATGTATCTTGGTATATTAGTTCAACAATTCAACAGTACATACTGTAAGTAACTGGAAATAAATTAATGTTTAGAAACATCATTTGCAACAACAAATAAAATCTTAGTATAACTTGCATTTTGCTTGAGAATTAGCCTTCATGCTAGCACATGTCATGCTCTTTGTTCTGTACAATGGGATTTCATTTATTTTCGTTTCATTTCTACTTCCCGATAAAGCATTCTTCTTACTGCAATGTAAAGTACAGTTAACACATTATAGTGTTTGTTTTTGACTTGTACAAAATGACGGTTGGAAGACATTTTGTGCTCACATGTTCATCTTAGTTCTCTACTGCTCATATCTGTTTTACAATTATTGAGACGTTAATGTTTATAATTGAGGTATTGTTTCCTGTAGATGTCATTCGACAGGTGCCAGCCATTTGCCTTCTCCGTTAATTGTACTGTAATTTTTGTTGTATTCCAGCTTAAGCTACTCTCACACTGCCTGTCTTTATTTTGACCCCTGCTAAGGACATCGACAACAACTCTGGAAATCCCCTTAATAATGCTCTGGGTATGGATCCACAACTCTCCTGAGGTGTCAGTGTGACACAATGTGCCGACGAACTGTCCATAGTTGACTGATAAACTGCCACATTTGATGAGTCATGGGAAACGCCCTAAAGCTCAGCCTAATACAAGAGCTAAGGATGTAAGTTGCAACCCAGAGAAGCGCTATCATGGCTAGTTACACCAATCCTATGACGCATTAGAAGTTAATCTATTTTTAATCACCACTTTGCAGATGTGGTCCGGGTTCTGCTTTTAATATCGCCTTGCTCTGAGCTCAGATGTGTCTGCGTGAGATTCAGTGCCACAGAATCACTCTTTAATGGATTAGCTCTCCTTGGCTCAAATCATTTATTTTGGCAGGGATGCCGTTCCAGTTCTTGGCTGGAGTGAGGCATCCTTGGTTGAGCGCGGACCTCGGCCAGGGTGAGATGAGACGATGTTAGTATAAGAGAGTTTGTGTGTAAGTGACGAGCCTGGGGTTCCCTTTAATCAAAGCCAACTGAATGTTCCTAAATCAGCCTTCCTTCAGCCACAATTACAGTGAGTCTAGCCTGCAGTTCTGGCAGGAGGTTTAAATATTGTTTTGTTTTTCGAATCTCTTTCAAAAGCAAAACATAATCATAGGCACACAATTCGATTAGACCTATGTGGTTAGATCTTGAACAAGGATTATACCATGTACTTAACTTAAAAAAGAAGAAAGACTCTGAAACAAATTGAACGTGAGTCTGAGAAATTTGTTCATAATGGTTAGAGTAGACATGTTTTGTACTCTCTCATCACGCCTGGGTTTCTTGACAAGCTGGTACCCAGTGAACTCAACCCCTGCCATGTTTTATCCATTTACTGCTTTTTATTGGCACACCACATCCAGGCACCACTCCAGTCTAATTTAGTTGCGTTGTGGGGAGGTTTATCCACAAGCTAATGCTAGAAAGTAAAAACAATTCAACTGCAACAGTGGGCACAAAAGAAAATGAACACATTCTTTTTACTTTCCATTTCTCTGAATACACCCAAGATGGTGTGATCTTAAAGGATCCATGGGTAACCAGCAGGTCTCTCACTTATACAGCTAATGTTGTTCAAACTCGGCGTTCCAGATCATGACTAACAGACAAAACATTTTTTACCTCAGCCGTGAGATTAGTTAAGTATGATACACAAGCCGGAATCGCCATTGGCACTTTAGTGGCTCCACTTGAGTTTTGACACCTTTGGAGCAGATTTACAACCAACCCGACCACAGAGTCCTTTACCTAAGTGTGCGGTGACAGATTGAACAGCGGCTTTTGTCCTCAGCATCTGCTGTGTGGTTTTAAAGGCTCCCTATAGAATTCTTTCAGTGTGGTTTAAAGATTTGTGAAAGTATTACATTTAATTTGGGTATTTATGGCCCAGTTTAGTGTAGAATAGATTAAGCTGGTAATGTTTCAGTTACTAGGTGTAAAGGAATACAATGTGTATTAGGTTTACACAAAACTAAATGCATAATCCTCAATTCTTGAGAGTGCACCTGAATGTGCAATTCATAAGAAAGTCCGCTTTGCTCTAGAATAAAAAAATGTTTGGCGGGTGGGTGTTTTCTCTTCTATGTGCAATCAGAAGTTGAGCCAATCAGTTGTTTAAATTTTCTAGTACTTACATCATGTGAATCTTGTGAGTCTTGATTAGTTGCTAAAATAAAGAAGCAGGTTAATAGTTAATGGTGTAAAATAATACAAAGCATGGCCAAACAAGTCACCACCTGGATTTAACTAAGCAAATTAGTAAGAGCCTATTAGATAGGTCTGCAGTGATTAATGGCAACAAGTGGCAACAAGTTATTTAACCCTAACTGATATAGTGAGGAGATTCTCATTTCTTACACAACTGTGACAGAATGATTGAGATACCATCATCTTCAAAGGAAGAAATGTTCTCAGAAGAGCATCTTGTTCATCAAGATAAGATGAGAGGAGGATGAAGTGATGCACCCATCAAAATGAGGTTAGCTGACCACCTGAATATACAGAATATTTTCCATTACATGATTTCATCAGGCAGAGGCAGAGGCAGAGAGATAGAGATGGGAAGGATGTGCAGCAGGTTAGAGTGATTAACGATAGAGATGGAAATGTACTGAAAGATGCCAGGAGGGTGATGGGAAGATGGAAAGAGTACTTTGAGGAGTTGATGAATGAGGAAAACGAAAGAGAACAAA
>JAQMYL010000001.1:21985917-22023233 GCA_030014365.1 Clarias pachynema
CAAATAAAATTGAATTGAATTGAATTGAATATCCTCTTGATACCTTAATGTCCTCTCCAAACTTCATTGTCTATATAGTACATACTGGTATCATCCAAGTATGATGGGGCAGGGGTGGCTTGGTGGTTAAGGTGTTGGACTGCTGACCAGGAGATCACTGGTTTGAGCTCCCATCCCGCCGGGTTGTCACTGTTGGACCCTTGAGCAAGGTCAGTCCTCAGACATAATCGAGCGTCAAGCTGGCAACCCAATGTGACAGGCAGCACATAGATGGAGCCACACCCACCAACCACAAAAGAACAAAAAAAGTAGCTTTTTTCTATGGCATTGGACCTGATGGGCTAGGCTTTCTTCCCACATGCATCAATGATCCTTGGGTGCCAATGACACTGATTTCCTTCCTATTTTGGTAGGTACTTGCCATTGCATATGGGAGACACCACACAAGATCTGCTGTTTGGGTGTTGCACTGATCTAGTCATCTTGCCATCACAAAGTTGCTTAAACCCTTACGCTTGCTCATTTTTCCTGCTTCCAAAACATCAACTTTGAGAACTTTGGGATCGCACCCATTGGCAGGTCACATTGTAATAATTGCAATTTCACTTTCACATTGCAATTCTTTTTTTTTTTCTTTTTTCTTTTCCCCTTGTAATATCACTGGGGAAAACAGTTTAACTAAATATGCATTGTATTCATTGTGCTACGTTTATATAATCAGATAGATGCTGGCTTATCTCTGTCTCATTATGTGTTTAGAAGATTTGCGGCCAAGGAGCATTAAGAGTTTCATACAGTGTTTAAACCGAGCAACATCCGCTCAAGGACTTTTGCTCCTTTATTCTCACACTGACCGGCCGTCATGCGATATCAAGCAATCAACTAGCCTTGCACAAATCATTAACTGATTTTAGATTTAAAAAAAATAATAATAAGATGCTCTGTTATTCTTTAGTCTAATGTCACAAATGGTCTGACAGGAAAGGATTTGTTTTTGCATTTCATAATTGCACTGTTTACAATGTTAATGGTGCAGTTGGATTAAATTGTGAACCCGGGACTACTTTTGTTAGAGTAAATTGCAGTGGTTGGAAAAATGTACATGCCTTTGAAAATTGTGAGGAAAAGACGATTATATATAAACGTCTTGCAGAGCAGAGTCTCAAAGCACAGATACAGCATGCAGATATTTAGACAAAAGAGGGGAAAACGTGGTGGTTCTGCTATGGTTAGGGACGTTTGGCATGGTTTGTGTCTATTTGCCCTTGTTAAAGAGTACTGCAAATATGAACAATGGACTGATCACCTTTATCCTTTGATTGGTTCTTGTCCCAGTTCTATTTTGAGGTGTCTCTTCTAAGATGACCCCCATTCTCAGGGCACAAGGGCTAACTGAATGGTTTGAATTTTAATTTAATTCAGTTTCATTGTATTTGTATAGTGCTTTAAACAATGCTCATTGTTGTAAAGCAGCTTTACAGACTTAAAAAGAATATGGACAAAGGAAAAAGACTATAACTATGACCTTCACAGTCACCAGATCTCAGTTTAACCGGGATGATTGTGGTAGCAGTTTGGACATTATAGACAGCACTTTCCACCATCAGCAAAAATACCAGTTGGAAGAACGGTGTGCATCTCTCAAGTGCTGTTCCAGAAACTTGTTGAATCATTTCCAAGACATATTGAAGCTGTTCTGGAGGCTTGTGATGGCCCAATACCTTTCTGCGATAATTTACTTTTGTTTACTTGTTTGTTTTTTCTTTTAATTTGACACCTGTCTGACCATGTTACATGTGTGGTTCACCCAGGCTCCCCTTCACAAAGAGGAAGGACAGCTGAAAAGCCACTTGTGACAGCACTCTCGGCCTGAAGTCAGTGTGGCAGCAGGCCCATGGTGTGATGCAAGCGGACAGAAAACACTAGAGGCAGGCAGCAAGGGCCAACCACTGGGCTAACACACTTACTGTCTCTGCCATGTGTTTCCTAGCTCAGCTCCCGGCCCTGCTTCCAATTACAACACAGACAAAACAAACATGGAACAAATGTCATTTCTCACAGTAGATTGAAGGCCACAATACTTGGCACTATGCTTTCTCTTTCGCTCATATGCTATGAGTTTGTTTGGATTTTCTTCTTCCAAGATTATTATTACAACCTTGCATGTTAATGATTATAGGGAGAATGTCAAGTAGGCAACAGCTAATGGGCTTTAAAACAGAGCATTTAGTGAATGGCTGGAATAAGACATAACATTTACTCCTACACCATAACAGCATAAACGGTATTATTCAATTGATTGATTGATTGATTGATTGATTGATATTTTTGGGGTAGAGGGGAGGTCGATAATTGGCAGAATTGTCTAGGGACTCGGTTTTAAAGCATAATTAAATCTGTACTTTTTTAAGTCAGTGGAAGATCCAGGTATAAAGTGGCTTTAACTTTTTTTTGCTAGCCCCGTTACAGACAGGAGAGTTTAGCTTATTGCAAGCTGGACCTCCAACTTGACAGCATGGAGCTTTGATCTTTGAATGTTCCGTATATTGATTTATTCTCATCCTAAACATAGAAAAGTATTAGCACTATTTATGAGAATTGTCTTCATTTCTTGGGATGACGTTGTGAGTGAGTATTAAAATCTCTTGGAATGACTTTATAATTTCCCAGTTTGACTGAATGACTTGGAAGTCCAGAATGTAAAACAGATGGTTAACTACTATGTACAGTGTAACTATGCGTCTATGACAACGTCAGGACACATTGGTTGACTGGAATGGCCTGAAGATGAATTCGCCTTGGCAGGGATCTGTTATAAGTTACTCATGTGAGATCAAGGTCATAAGGTAATGATTTGGTTATTTGTACTCAACAAGAAAATGAAGGAACATGCAGTGTCTATCCTCCACTTAGTCACTGAACCATGGTTATATACATAACCTTCAAATTCTTTAGCTCAATTTCCATAGCTTTACATACTCTATTTAAAAACCTGTTGCACTCAAGGACAAAACTTGGTTTGGATGTCAAATCCTTGAATAACTTTGCATGTATACGTGCAATGATATTCAGGCAATGATGGATATTATGAGCCAGAAAGTTACCAACAGCATTTTTGTCCAACTAAATCAAACTAATATTGCTGTATCCTAATTATCATATGTGCCCATACAGTACAGACTGACTAATTTCATTTACCAATATGGAGTCAGAGTTTATAAGAAATAATAAATAAAACAGACTAAACATTCAAAGCACAGAATGGTTTGCAGTCCATTGCTAGATGGAGTCACTTTTCCTGCCACATCATTCACTATTAAATCGAATAAACAGAAGTGGTGAAAAGTTCATTCTGCTGTTTTACTTGAATATTCTTTCAAATATTTTTTTGTAAAGAACAAAAGAAAGAAAGCGAACAGTTATTTTTAACCAAGTTAAAAGAAAAAAACGTTTACCCATATACTAAATACCCATATATTACCATTGGTTCATATTTTGCCCCACATTAGTGACTGTGTTGCTTGATTAGGTGACTGTTTATTGTGTTGCTGATAAATTTTTACAAATGTAAAAGTAATTAGTTTGATTGTATTTTGTAAACACAAATGTTTACTTTGGGAAGATTTATTGACAATTAATCTACTATTAATGTGTTGTATTTTTTGGATACATTTTTATTTTATTCTGTTTTATTCTTCATGTAACACCTTTTGATATGCGGTCTATGACAGTATATGGCATCATCGAGACATTACTGTATTACAGCATATGACATCATTTGGCAATGTCTAGTTTGATCATGGACTTTTTTATGCATGCATTAGTTACTTTCCCTGAAAAGTCTTGACAGCACTGGTTTTGACATTGTGCCCTGACTGATAAAGCTTTCTCTTTTTTCTCATAAAAAATATCACTGCTGTTTTGTGGGGATATTTTTATAGAATTGGTAGTGAATCATGCTTCAAGCCAAAAAAAAAAAAAGAAAAATAGAGAGAAAGAAATAGAGAGAGAATACAGTATTTGGAGTCTTTTATAATGGAAATTATAATGAAAAGGTACTTTATATAGTTACTACTATAAAATAAACTAGTACACTTTGTAGTAAGAATACTTGTGCTTGCATTTGGAACCCAAAATGTACTCCTGTGTCACACAGCACAAATCCATGTCTGATAAGTAGACTTTTAGCACTGTCGCCTTACACCTCCAGAGTGCGGGTTTGATTTCCGTCTCGGGTCTGTGTGCATGGAGTTTGCATGTTCTCCCTGTGCTTGGTGGGTTTCCTCCAGTTGCTCTGGTTTCCTCCCACAGTCCAAAGACATGCAGGTTAAACTAATTCCCATTTCCAAATTGACCATAGTGTGAAAGTGTGTGTGTGACCTACGATGTATTTTGCACCCGATCCAGGATGTATCATGGACCAAATCTTCTGGGATAGGTTCCAAGCCCCCGCCACATCCTTGTACACAGGATAAAGTGGTGTAGACAATGAGTGAGTGAGTGAAATAGCACATATGGGATTAGGTATTTCAGTAACAACAACAACAATCAGTTGTTATTTTAAGAGGTCAGCTGTTCTTCGATTTATATATAGAGAGAAATTATGTGATTGTTTCTAGGTTTTTATTTGTTCTGCAGTAATGCCGCTAGGTTTTGACAAATAGCTAGGGGGTGGTTATCTGCTGATGATAATGACACTTCCGAAGATGCTGTTATGACCATGTCAAATTAAGCGTTCAGATGTTTCATCAGTTTTGACCACCATCATCATCAATTTGCTCCTTTAATCTTCTTTGGTACAGGCATGACCAGATGAGCGCGCACACACCAGTCTCTCTCTTACACACACAAACATACACATGGTGTATCAGTGCCTCTGATCTGACCACAGATGTAATCTAGCTTTTTGCAACCTGCCATGAAATTGCCCCATTATAAACATGACACATGCTAAAACATGTGTGCTGACATTACAGGAGTTTTTTTTTTTTTTTTTTTTCACATCCCCGTTAGCCATATTTACCTGCCACATGATTGATTTCATTTTGAGATGCACGTGCCATCTTTACTCACGTCAGGTTGCATATTTATGAAGCCGGCTGCATAAATTTAGCCATATACCCTTTTGATTTATTGTGCGTATTGTTATTGAACGTGCCTAATTGAAATATTAAAAATCAGGTTGAGACACTAACAAATTGCCCAGTACAATTGGTTATGACCAGCTGTTAAAGATTTAGTTAAAGGTAATCAATCCAATTGAGTTTTAGTTATGTGAGAACATCCCAGACCCCCTCTGGTAAAAAAAAAAAAAAAAAAAAAAAAAATTACCATAATTAATCATTTTATTAGCCAAATATGTGGCAAGACCAGCACTTATTGCTTCCTATTATATCAGACCCCACCATGACAATGTTAGTCGACAGATAGAGATTGATTATGATTGATTGTGTGTGCATGTGTGTGCGTGCATGAGTGGGTGTGTACACGGTATATATGTGTGTGTGGTGTAAGCACATGTGCAAATCAATGGATTTTTCCCTGACATCTGGCACTGTGTTGTGTTATTAGAGCCAGAGGGGTGTCTGCATACGTCAGGGACACAGGAGCCGCTATCGTGTGCCGACTTCTCATCAGAAAGAGATTTATAGATTAATGGGGAAAATGGCAAATGTTTCCACATGGGCTTCTGTGTGGATCGACTTCACTGTGGACAATCTTCTCCAGGTCCCCCCTGAATTTCCTCTTTAAGTGAGTGAAAATTAGATTAAGAAATGTATTCTATGGTAAACACACACACACACACACACACACACACACACACACACACACACACACACACACACATATATACTGTATATATGCACACAAACTATTTTATGTGTTTCTTTTTATAAAAAATATACATTTATATACTGTTCAGTACTTTTTTCTGAATGTGTTCTTGTATTATCAGGTTTTTAAGTTAATCGTATGAGAGGGTAAATTCAGTATATCAGGTCTAATACATTTAGTATATACATTTACTGTGCTTTATGAGATGGTATTGTACAGTCATGTAGACTGAGTTATTAAGTGAACCATTAGGAAGTTATGACTGACACTTTTCATCCCTAACAAATGGACAAAGAGGCCCTTAAATGAATAATTCATAGCCTTTGTGGCTCTCTAACAAAACTCAACTACACATAAGCAGCTCTGTTCCGGCTGTGAGTGGGGTTAATTCTGGGCCAGAAATTTTGACATACAGTTAAAAACAAAGAAACTTTCACTCAGTCTGACTCATTCTCTATACCGTGAACAGGGTTGTGGAAACCTTTGAGCTTATCCCAGGGGACTCGGGGTACTAGGCAAGGTACACCTTGGACATTTTGGTGCAGAGCACACAGTCACTCTCACACTATGGGCAATTTCAAAACGCCAGTTAGGCTAATCTGCTTGTCTTTGGACTGTGGGAGGAAACCGGAGAACCCAGAGGAAACCCACTAAGCACGAGGAGAACATGCAAACTCTGGTCCTGGAGGCTACAGTGCTGACCATGATGCCACCATGCTGCATCGAAGAAATAAAATTAAATAATAATCTCTACTTTTTTAAGTACAACCTTGCAGCCCGAATTTTCCATCATTACAGATGCTAATGTATTGACTAAAACTTTACAACAATACATAATAATTAGGTTACGCTTCAGAGATGGGAAGAAAAGAAAGCGTATAATGGAGAGAGGAAAACAGTGTTTTGTGTTTTGTGAAGTCATTTTATGAAGCACCATTTCACACTAGGAAATGTCGTGGAAGGGCAGGTTTGGAGCGAAAAGTGGACTAGCTACTGAAAAGGCACATTAAAATGGTGCTCGCTGATGCCAACAAACAAACAAACAAACAAACAGCAGGTGACCTGAGCGCACCTGCAGCTCGTTATTCCACCGCATCAGCTGCTTAACACAGTGCAGGTGCAGAAAGTCTGAACATTTAACGCAACACACAATTAAATTAAACACAAAACACACACTAACTTATATGCATATACAGTACTGTATTAACTGAAATGATTTGAAGGTAATAAAACGAAGAATGAGTATGTTTTCTATGGTTAACCTTTTTCAAACAAATTTCGAATGGGTCGATTTACACTGTATAGTGAGAGAGAAAGAAAAAGAAACCTCGCTACAAGACCATACACCAGCGATGTAACACGATTTGAAAACATCCTCCTCCTACACATACTTCACCTTTTTGTGCTTGTGAGCTATGCGGTTCTTGTTTTTAATTAATGTCGGGCCAGAGTGGTCCTCTTAGCAAATGATGACAAATCACGCATCCTCTTAACTTTAGCCAAATGCTTTCTGGCAAAGATACAATCACTCATCAACCATTACTGAGAAGTTTGGCCTTTTTCTCGCTCTTCACTTGGGCAAAGGTTAAGCGGGTACTGTGTAAGGCTGCGCTCAGCATAAACAACATCAGTGTAGTTAGAGTGGCCTACCATTACTCGACTATAACATAAGCAAATAAGACTTATTCAAAGACTAGCTTAAATGGACACTCACAGAAAAAGTAAGACAATTTGATATCTGTCGCAAATTGTTAAACAAATAAAGCTCAACTTTTGAGAACTTCTTTCGATTCTATTATGCCATTTATTTCTTTGGTAGACTTGGTTACACTTTTTGCATTACTACCCAAAACTGGTAATATAAAACAAGCTATTGTTCAGAGACAATAAACATACAGCATATATTAATTTTATGTTCTACAATAATTGATTGTACATTTGTCAGGATGGTCCTCATATCAAAGCCACTTAATAATTTCCTGTGCTGTAAATAGGATTGGAGTGAAACGTTTAAAAGATAATGGGTAGATCATATTCATATTTATTTGCAGAGAAAGTACATTCACATGATATTATATTCTAACAGAATATACTAAATAACTGTTTTCATAGTCAACAGATAATATGTCCCAAATACATACAAATACTAAAACCCATGCCATATAGATAGATAGATAGATAGATAGATAGATAGATAGATAGATAGATAGATAGATAGATAGATAGATAGAACTACAAAATCCAAAACATCATGCCCAATATTGTGGAGGTTCCCATTGTGCCACCAA
The DNA here is from genome assembly GCA_030014365.1 of Clarias pachynema. Taxonomy (NCBI): domain Eukaryota; kingdom Metazoa; phylum Chordata; class Actinopteri; order Siluriformes; family Clariidae; genus Clarias; species Clarias pachynema. The sequence continues at coordinate 21,994,041 of JAQMYL010000001.1, forward strand.
AACCACTCAGACCACTTTAAGGCATGACTCCATTATACCTCTAGCGGGGACTGGGCTGTAGTGTCTGGTAGAAGGAGGTTAGCAGCAGATCCTTTAAGTCCTTTAAGTAAGTGGGGCCTCCATGGATCAGACTTGTTTATCCAGCACATCCCATGGATGCTTGATCAGACTGGTCAGATCTGGGAGGTTTGGAGGCCAAGTCAACAACCTTGCACAGTAGCCTGGGATGCACTGAATGTTCTTATACCTTTCTGTCATATCTAGCACGGACTTTCTTACAGCAATTTGTGCTACATTGGCTTTTCTGTAAGATCAGACAGGACGGGCTGGCCTTCACTCCCCACATGCGTAGAAGCGCCATTGGTGCCCATGATCCTGTCATCAGTTTGTTTGTAATCAGTGTTATTCAGTCTACTTGGTGGTGTTTTTAATGTTATGGCTGATTAGTGTATATTATAAAAAGAAAAATATATATATTTAATCATTAGAAAGCTTGCCGGAAAGCCTCGAATGGCGAGTGACTGAGACTTGAGGTGTGCAATGGGGGATCTTGCAGAACAACAAAAAAGTCACAGTGATCTAAGTGAGCAGTCAGACATGAAGAGTACATTCGTTAGAATGAACTTGCAGCAGTCTTTAGTAATGGTGGTTTCAATTAAGCTAAAAGTGTGTTCATATTTAGTTCAAATAGTACCAACAAAGTAATTAGAATATATCCCAGGCTAGTGCAAACAACATTATATAACTGTGTATAAAAAAAAATTAAATCCTGTGCACGTCTCTCAAGAGACATGAGGTAGAGGAACTGTCAGAATCAAATTCACAGACAGTCCTGATTCTGCAGGCATTTCTACCGCTGAGGTTCTTCCAGTGTTTCCATATGTACAGTGGTATGGTTCATATTTCATAAAACAGCACCAAAAAAAACTCTCCACCATGTCCACTTCTATTTTATGTCCAAATACAGCACTAGTCACATACTGATGGCATTGTGTTATATTCTTATAACACAATGTATAATATATATGTATAAGTTTTTTAGTAGACATCAGCAATGCATCTTTAATTTCAAGGGCAAGTAGGCATTATTAGTTATGATTATGTACATGGTTGCATGTAGGAGACATTGTCCATATTTCAAATGAGAATAATGTGCAGAGTCGACATGACCATACATGTCCGTTGATACTTTAAGATTTTTATTGCTGTGTAATGGGGTTTTAACTTGGACAGGCTAATAGCTGAGGATATTTTTTGATGTGGGCTACAAATCAATCAAATCAGACCACAAATTCTTTAAGTCACTCTGGATACAACTATCTGCCAAAGATAAGGTAAATGCAAATGTTTACCAGCCTATTACTGTCTTCCTGATACAAATTTACCCAGCTTATCCAGTGTATGAAGATATGGCTCTTTGGTGTTTGATGTACTACATAATGAATGCTTTTGGTGTTCAGGGCTTAGTGTAGGCAAAAACCAAGTAGAGATGAAGGATATGGCAGCATGGAGATCCTGCAAGTACAGCAAGACAAAGTTCGGGATGAAAATACGAGATGAAAAGAGGAAGAGAGCGTGTGTATAGGACTCTGATATATAGACAGGCTGAGATAGTAAAAATCAAATGTTACAAATGTATGTGTCAGAGCGAAAGAGTTCACCATGTGGTTTCTATGTGCATCAAGTTTTATATCGCAACGTCTCATCGCTTCCAATATTGTGTCCTATAGGCTGAAGGGAACCTTAAGAGTTCCAAGAGCACAACAGACCCGCTAGACACACACTGCTCTTAAACACTATAATAACAGTCTTTGTGGTGACATCTGCTTTGACTTAGCCCAAACACTCTGGCAGTTAATAAAGCATATAATCAAACTGCTGTATTTAAGACAAGCGAACAAATGTCTGGCGAGAGGAGCGGGAGAAGAATTCTTAAAGAGCGTCTCGCTTTACCCTGAGAATGATGTTCCTCAGACACTTTCCTCAAACATGGTGCACAGACACCATTTTAATCTCAGCACATGAATGGATGAGAACCTCAAACATTACACCCTCCCCCATAACACACACCCTCTTGTGCACTCCGTAACTTTCTTCAGTCTCGACATTTTTATGCATTGTTATGGCTCAGACTCTAGCAGCACTTGGGAAGCGCTCAGAATACTGTTTAGAGTCTAGACTATGATCGGCATTACTAATCCAGTAAACAGATCATTGACCGGTTAAGAACGTCTCCACTTTTAGCTCCACCAAGGATCTAATTTGCTTTACTCCTTATTGTCAGTTTATTTACTGCTCTCATAACTGGATAAATCTGGTCAGCATGCATTGCACTAAGAAATGTCAGTATCTAGATGATTCGTGAGCATCTTCACTATGCTCTTTATCCTGGTAAGGGCATTTCACATACACATTTAGAATTTTTTTTTGTAAGGTGGGAGGAAACTTGATAGCCATAAAGAAACACTTTTAGACACAGAAAGAACATAAGGATCAAACCAGGCATCCTGGAGCTAAACATCCTGGAGCTAAACACCACATCGCCATTCTTCAGTTTTATTTGTGATATATTTTCTATTTTTGTTTTTTGCAACCACAGTATAGGCAAAGTGTATCAATACTCGGTTTGGAAAGAAAAAGAACAACAACAACAAAAAAAACATCACAAATGCAATATGCACAAAGAGTGAGCACTGGTACAGCAATTCCAGTGATGCTTCAAAAAAGTCTCAGTGCTTCCTCTAGCTGTGAGAGACTTAATCCTGCTGTGCTGAAAGATAAAGCCTGAGAAGCTCCCCTTGACTCTCTATTTAAGTCCTCATTCTGACTCCCACCCCAGGAACATGATCCCCAGTCATTTGCCCGGCACATCCCCGGTGCCTGTTCTCTCCCCATCAGCATCACCACAGTGCTGAACTCAATCGTGATCTATTTAGAGTCTGGGTGTAAGTTACAAACCAATCTCACCTTTGATTGCAGTCCAATGTCAGCCCTAAAGTCCATCCAGAGATGGAAATAAGCATCTGAAATGAGCCGAAATCGTTGCTACAGTAGGTGCCATAAAGGAAGAACAAATCAGGGTTTTTTTTTTTGACTACAAGCTTCACTTCTCGAGGTTTACGAGTCAGCACATTAAGGATCCTCGGTTTAATCCACCTGCAAGCAATCTTGCCACATTTTTGCGGAAAAGATGCGGTTTTTCACGGGATTAAAAGCAGCATGTCAATGGGACCCAAAAAAAAAAAAAAAGGTGGTTCGTGACCCAGTGAGCACTTTCTTGACAGCCAGATTACAGTGTACTGCATTTTTCCTGGTTGTTATCTGACAGTTTACGACAAGGTAGTCAGTCCACGCATAGCTGAAATGTTTTCACCTGGGCGAGCAACGCAATCTGATACCATTCTTAAAATTCACTTCATTTATTTCCCTCCTCCCTCCATCAAGTGTTTATTGCTTCACAATGACCAAGCTAAAAGTTCAAGTTATAAATATGTATTGGTGAAAATGCTCATGTTGTTGAGATGTTGAGATGATCTTCCCTCGCATTAAAAAAAAATTATTATTATTATTATTATTATTATAAGTATTAGAATAATTTTTCTTACTGGAACTGTGGAATGTACTGTAGGGAGCATAAATCAAAGCTCTGAAGGGAATTTGGCAGTCAAAGTAGAACAGCTAGAACTATACAAAGATGTAAGGCTAACGTTACTGCTGGATTAAAAAGTATAGCTCAACCAAAAAAAGAGATAAGGAGACATCTTGGATTTAATTTCCTGGAAAAAAAAAAAAAAACAGTACATTGCATCCGTATTCCAGAAGTCTCTGAGATGCACAAGTTCATTGGTGTCCATGTCTCCTTGCATTCGTATTGTATATCTGCTCTTCTGTTGTCTGAGGACACCCTAACATACAGACACACACCACACACACACACATTATCCCAAGGCTGGAGGCATCCTAGACTGTATACAAGAGGCAAGGGTGTATGAGAACGGAACCTCGGAGGGGTGTGCGTCTGCGAGTCCCCTTTGAATAGCCAGGCAGCACTCAATATCAAGTTTGTTTGTTGCATCCCTCCTTGTCTGTAGAGTATGCAAATTGGCCGTGTGTGTGTGTTTTTGAAGCGGTGGGGAAAGGACGGGGGGGTCTGTGGGAAAGTGAGGGAGCTAATCCTGAGAGTTTCATCAGGGTGGAGAAGACCATTCAGTCACTTACCCCCTCCCTCACCCCCCACCACTACAACTCACCACACGCCACTTCGCAAGACAAGGACGTGGTGTTTTCTCTTTGTGTCGAAGTCACCCCCCCTCCTGCGTACACACACAAACACTTTAATGCTGAACACCTGTTTCTCCACACACACACACACACACACACACACACACCAGTGATGCGCAGACATCCCACGCTCCCGTCTACTGGGGGCCACACAAAGAGCTTTATTATGGATGTAGTACAAAACGGTATACACTATATCATTGAGCATGACTGTATATTCTTACATTTTTTGTCTTTAAATTCGAACAAATGAAACCGTCACTTCATGACCACTTGGAAGATGTAATAAATCTGCGAACCGGTTCCTAACAGCTATGTGTGTATGTCTCTCTCCTCTCCAGCCTGCTTTTCTTCTGATTTCTCCAAGGGCAGGCAGCTCTGTGTAGCGACTCATGTTTCACAAGCAGACCCCGCTTCCAGCATTCCCTATTTAAAACAAAAGCAAACACACACACACATACAGACACACAACACACATCTCATCCTCTCTTGCTGCTCTGCTAAACATAATCGGCCCATACAGCAGTTAACTTCATCAAATCGCCAAGAATGGGCCTTGATAGAAAACAAAACATCCTTGAGTAAGTATGCAGGATGCATTAAGAGCCAAAACCATTTTTTTTTATTGAAGACAGATGTTTATTTAACTAGGCATTTTTGTTCATAAATGGCATAATGATGACCATTATGTATTTGAGATAATTTTATATCAGTGTAGCACCATATTGTTCGCTTTTATAGCCAAGGAAAGTGTTCACAGCCAGGTGCTGATTTCAGCCTAATTGCGAGGGTTCAGGAGAACTTCGGCTTTCATGTTAATCCAACATGGCACTCATTGAGGCCCGAATCTCATTCTCAGCCCTGAGCATGCTGGATTATAAAGGCATGTCCTGTGGCACCAAGTACAGCCTGCAGTGCTGATGGCTTCTCTCTCTCTCTCACACACACTCCTTACTATTCTTCCGAGGCTCTTCCACTTGATAGAATTATTAATGCATGTAATTTATGCACTACACAACACATCAAACTAACCCTAACCCTAACTAAAACCTTAACATTAATAAAACAAGATCATTTCTATACAAGATATACAGTTTTCCCCCCATTTTTTTCTTTTAAATAAGTTCTTGTCCTCATAGGGATCGTCAAAATGTCCCCACAATGCCAAACCTGTCAGATTTTCATGTCCTTTCAAAAAGAGACTTACTACGTATAATGACTCGTGTGATCCTTCCCACTTATTCAATAACAATTTGCTAAACAAAGTGTATACTGATGGTAGGAGAAAAATTTTTTTTGATCATGCACCAATATGAAATTCTGCCTTTTCCCGTATGAGCTGCGTACCCCGTGCGTCCGTTGTGCCTCGTTAACTATCTGCAATGCTTTGCATGCAACCTTTTCCCAACATTTGAAAGGCTGTCAGGCACATTGCAGCCATGATTGATGTTTTAGTTACTCAAAGTAAGTTATCTTTGGGGCGGTCAGTATGCAAAATTACACAAATGAACGCCAGCCATATAATTTCTTCTGTTGTCAGCACAATTGATTCCCTTAAATCGAAATTGTGATTGTTTTTTTATTGAAAATAAAGCATCACAGACACACAAAAATGAAGAAGAAACAATCGGTTTTGTAGCATAGCTCGTTTTATTGTTTAAACAGTTTTGCATAGGAAATATATCCACTTCCAGTAATTGACTGCAGTAAAAACAGCTGCTAGCAGTATAGGCTGGATATAACAGTAACAATCACAAAAAAAGTCAAGCATTATTTACACTCATTTTTAATCTTGTGGCAATTTTATCCCCTACATCAAATGCAGCTAGCTTAAAGGCAATGCCTACTGTTTAGCTGTGAAAACTGCAAAAAATAAAAATAAAAATTAAACCAAATCAAGAAAGAAAAACAAGACCTTCACTGTACAGTCTCTTGAAGGATACCTGCATTTCCCGAACGGTGAATAAAACAAGTCTGTAAAGTCTTCTATGATGTACATTCAGGAATATACATTGCCTTTTGCATACATCTGCGATGTTACTACATTCACTAAAGGCTGATACAACCTTCAAACATTTGTTAGTGTAGTTGATGTTCATGTTAAAAATGCATGGCTCAAATAAATGCCATTTTGAAAAGGGTGTAAAAGTGCCACAAGACCTGAAAGAAATCAACCCTGCTGTGGAGCTGGCAAGCATCTTTTTTGTTTTTTTTGTTCTTTTCTTTTTTTTTTTCATCTACTGTAGTTCTAAGTGTAGCATTGAACAATCTAAAGAAACACACTGCCCAACTATTTACTTAATCTCATCAAAGAAATATCGAGAGACCAGGGCACTCCATTCAATAGGACTAAAATATTCAAAAATGAACAGAGCACAAAAACACTTAAAAAGAGGACACGTCACATAAAACCTGGGGGGAAAATAAAACATATTGTAAGATTAAAAATACAGGAAGAAGCAACCCACACATTCTGTTTTGACTGCTTTTTTTTCTACATTTCTATTTTTTTTTTCCCAAAGAAATTCAATCAGCGTTGTTTTTCGTTTTTTATGTACAATGTGAAGTCCACTGAGACTGTGAGCTGGAACAGGCACTGCTTAACATATATATACTGTATATATATTTTTTTGTCTTTTTTTTTTTTTTTTGGTAAACATCTCAAAATATGCTGGTTTTTAATATGTTCCTGTTTATGTCTACCTGATGTTCATTCATGCCATTGGAAATGCCCTTGGAAAACAGAAATGAAGAAATGGACTGAAAGATTCTCCTGTGGTCAATCCATATTCAGGTGAACTAAATAAAGATATTGCGTGAGTGCCACTAGCGTCTCCTTGCATAAGGAAAATACTTGTGGCCTTCTCGGTGTCCATGAGCATGGCTTTCATAACTAACTCTACATGTAATACTTAACTTTAACCAGGCCATCGTCTCATATCATGTAATACATGTAATGCTATGAAAATCTAATTTCTTGACAACAAACTGAACAAAAAATTATAATAATAATATTAATAATAATCAGCCCTTTGAAAAGGAATGAACAACAAATCTAAAAATCATTACTGAGACACAAAAAAAGTAGAAATTGACCAAAAAAATCCTCTCAGAAGCCTCATAACACTGTGTGCTGTGGTGAGCGACACTGTGACACGATCACAAAAAATAAACAGATGGAAGTGTTCAGGCCTGAAATCTGATGGTACACGCAAACCAAACAACAACGTGCCAATGAGAGGGCTAGTGGGAACTGCGGAAAGTGCAAATGCTCAGCTGTTTGCCAAACTCTCCTCTGTGCCGACGTCTTAAACAGATACCTGTAGGGCTGCGTGAAGGCTCTTGGGAGTTAGAGTCCTCCCAGTACTGACCTTATCCTTACTACATGATGAAGGTGATGAACATTACTCCACATGGCTATCACAGCCTACAGTGAACGCGTAAATACTGTGAAATGAACATGCTTCGATTTCAGCTTCAGCTCGATGTGCGGTAGAAAAGTTCCAAGGTCTCGTCAGAAACCAGACGAGCCACTGTACTGTAGCTAAATTAGCTCTCTTTTGCCGGGGAGACAGCAGAATAACATGTCGGTAATAACATTACCCTGGTAATCACTGACGACAGGATCGAATCACGGCCTTTTCAAAAGGGAAGACTATTTATTTTCCCCTTTCTGCCCGAATCAGCAAAACTTATTCCCATTTCTGCAAATCGCATAATCAATTTACAGCCAAGGTCGACGCTAACAGAAACAACACAACAGGTTAATCTACATGAAGCACAACAAATGACCTTCATCATTTACTTTTTAACATTTACACACTGACGTAGGAATTTACCTCCACAACAAAGTACAACGAATTCAAATGAAAAATCTGATTTGTATGGGCAGCTGGAGTTGTACCCCGAGTTCAGATTCAAAACAGGTTGTTTTTTTAACATAAAAAAATCATATTAAGCAAATTCCCTAAATTTATAAATTTTGATTTTTTTTTTTTTTTTTTTTAACAAATAAGGGTAAAGAAAAAAAAATACAGTGTACAAACTTTTGTCTACAAGGCAGGCATTTGAACAGAGAAACCCTCATTTTTCCTTGCTGTGTGGAGTCAGAGATAGCCAGGTATATACTCTGGCACACTCACATCAACACTAACCACCCAAGCTAGCAGAGCAAAATTTACCCACTATAAGACTAAGAGACTATTGCTATGACTAGTGCTGATAACGAACTTGAATCAGGGGCTTTATTCTTAATTCTACAAAAAAAAAAAAATAATAATAATAATATGTCACCCTTCGAACTTCAAAACGAAATTCATCTTTTCCTATTTTTATGACACACATTCACATCACAGACTCTAGGTCTCACATTAACCAAAGGAAAAACCAAACAAACAAACAAAAACATTTTTTTTATGTTACTTTTACATATCAACTTTAGAAGTCTTAAAAAGTTCATTTTTAAAATGATGTGGCCTATTTTGTTTTACAATTACACCAAAAAGGGGCAAGTAAATTCATTTCATGTTTAAAAAGCTTGCTCTTTCCAAGCAAAAGTAAAGGAAAAAAAAAAAATTACAGTGTACAAACTTTTGTCCAGAAGGCAGGCAGTTGAATAAAAACAGAGGCTCATTTGCTCGTCCCATGTAGTGTCAGTGTCCCACACGGTCTGCCACACGTTCGTAATGACGAACATGTCTTCACAGAGCTGCCAGAGCAGATTCTATCCCATAAGGACTACCAGAGACTAATCCCATCAGTATGGCCAACGCAGTCACCCGTACCTACAGCCATGTTCACAAGCACCACAACGATCCTCTGACCCTGACACTACCATCAGTCTGCGGGAAATGCACTTCAGTGGCACGGCTAATGGCCAAAAAGGCTGCAAAGCACTTCAACGTTCTCAAATCCAATAACAATAAGGAAAAATATATATAATAATCTTAACAGGGACAGCAGTGCACATAAAATGGGGTGCTTCCTTTCGGTCATTTTTTCTTTAACAATAAGAAAAAGCATATTTGTGAAGGAGGAAAGATTGAGATTGACTTGAGTTTTTCCATCTAGCCTTTTTTTATTAAAAAAATTTTTTTTGAGGACATGGATAAACAAGAGCGACAGGTCTGATGTAGAAGAAACCAGTAATTGAATGGACCAGGTATAAACAGCAGAAACGTTGAAAGATATGTTGAATGTCTTTGCACAATACAGTACAAAGATGAATTCCAATCACTGATATCGATATGATGCTCTGTGATAAATCATGCCTGAGTTACTGTTGTATTGTTTTTATAAAATCGTTCATTTCAAAGGGCACTGGAGGTGGATGATTGCCTACATGCTGTATAAGTGCTCAGCGTTTAAACCGCAGGAAAAAAAAAAAGACTGCATAAGGCCCTTCCTCTGAAGTCCGAAATTTACCACACGTAGAATATACGACAGATCAGGAGCTTGAATGTCGTCTCCGGACCTGACTGATATCCTGATAAGGCTAAACCTGCAATGATCTCCAAAATAAGAAACAATAAAAAGATAGAATTTCTTTTTTCTGATTGTAAGAAGTTTAAACACGCAACTATAGCGTGGTGATTGTAATGCATTTCATAGCAAGTCACTTTTTTTTCCCCATAAAAATTTAAGGCATCTACTTTTGTACTTGCATATCATTACTGATAATATGCACAACGGATGCTGAAGATTCGTCTTCACAGCTTTCATGATACAGTACCGACAGTTAAATGTGTTTTGAAATGATGCTGTGTGTGGACAGAGCGAATTCACAGGCGATATGCAGAGTGTTAGATAACATCCATAGTCCTCGTTGTATCAATAATCTGAGCCGGAGATGAATTGGATTCCGCTCAGCGGCGTATACTGTAATGCTGTACGCAGAAACGTGTTCGCTTTAACGCTAATTCTTAAATTTCCATACTGATTGTCAGTCTCAAGTCAAGCTTTTCCTCTGGAAATGAGCCATTTTTGTTCCAGGAGTCGTGCTAGCACCCCAGTGTGAAGTAAAAAAAAAAAGTTGGTTAGTCACAGTAGGCAGACCAGTGACTTTGCAGCCATGTTAGACCAAACGAAGCATGCTACAAATTTTAGAATGGAAAAAAAAAAAAAAAAAAAACACACAGAGAAAACAAAACTAAACTATCCTTGCATGCGTCTCTCCATCTTTCAGTACACTCAAGGAAAAAAAATGAAAATAAAATAAAAATTAGACCTTGTCACACACTGCATAGAAAGCAGTTCCCACTTTGGTCAATAAAAAAAATAAAATAAAAAAAAGAAAGAAAGAAAGAACAAAAAAAAGGGAAAATTACAACAACATCAACAGCAACATTAACATTGACAACATCAACAAAATAAATGTATACACTATTTGTATCTCCGTACTAGCTTCTAATCGACATAGCTAAAAGCACTACCTACATAGGCAAAACGTGGTATTGCATAATTCTTATAATTCTCGACCCCTCCCTCCCCTCGATAATGACTGGAAGATGGAAAAAAAAAAAAACACCAAAATACTGAAAAATAATGCTGTTTGATTATAAACTTTAGAACAGCAACTATACACAGCCTTGATATGCACTGTAAATGTGAGATAAAGTAGTAAATGAAGCTAAAAATCAACAATGACAATTTCATCCAGAGTACAAAATATTTCTTATCATAAAAATGTTATTTCTTTTTCTTTTTTTTCTAAAACGGTAATAAATGCAGCAAAAACAAGTGTAGTGATGATTTCTATATTCAAAGGCAAGGCACGTAATGTGGACTATATATATCCGTGCAAATTAAGATTATTGGAAAGATTAGTTATATAAATACATCTGATTGGAGAGGCGATGGCATTGGGACTGCCGTGAACAATCGGAGATTAACGGGACTACAACTTTCAAGATTCATCAAAATGGGCGTAAAAGAAGCACCATGAGACCTAGCCTCACCCTGCAGGTTAGTGTTTAACTGAGTGCAGATTTAACACATAACACACACGCACACATGCACACACACACACACACACACACACACACACTCTCACACACATATTCGTGCACACACATTTACTCTTAAATTACTTCACCAGCCTGCGTTTCTTGTGTTTCTTGTAATATCACAATGTAAACAGTAGCTTTATAAGCTAATGGCCCAAATGAAAATGCACACTAGATAGGTAGGGATTATACTTAAAAAAAAAAAAAAAATTTAAAAAGGGGAAAAAAAGCAATTTTATACACGCTGTGTGTTTGTGTCTTTTCACCTTTTTAAGTTTCTGTAGGTCATTTTACAGAATAAATTAATAAAAAAAAAATAATAATAAAATAAAAAACTACCCGAGTGCTTGGGTACGGCTCAAGATAAGTGCTGTTTTGTTCGTGTTCAGTTCTGCTCAGGTAAACGTTTACTGTCAATCATACTTCCCCACTCTCACCTTGCCACCATGTTCATATTAGAGGATGCAATTAATTTTTTTCTTATTTAAAAGTGAACTTAAAACAGTTACTCCCCCTTCCTTTAGAGTCCTAGGGCAGACAGACTATGATAGCTTCCCTTCAGAAAAAAAATCATTTGAATTGCACTTGCCTCATATGAGATATTTCCTTTTTTTTCTATTATCCCAAATCCTTTGTAAAGGATACATCAAGAAGATTCACTGGGGTTTGTTTTCTAAACTAGTAATACAGGTCGTTTTTTTTTTTTACTATAAAAATTCAGAGTTCTTAACTCTTAAGAGTAGAATATTAACCTTTAGCTCTAAAGGAAAGACAAATCCAAAATTGACAAGATTACAGATACCAAAAGGTGCCTTTTCATCATGGAAAAAAAATGAAATTTAGAAGGCAAACAAACAAACAAACAAATAAAAATCTGAATTGCTGAATTTTGTTCCTATAGACATGTAATGATGTGGGTTGAGCCTTCTTGGATAAGTCAGAATTAGAGCCTGCATTTCAAAAAAAAAAAAATTAAAGAAAAAAAAAATGAAAGTCCAGCCAGCCAGCCCTTGTGTGCCTCTTCTTCTACACCTGCTCAAAAACCAAACCTAGTAATTGTGACATAAGAACGAGAAAAAAAAAAAGAAAAAAAAAAAAGCACTACAAGAGACTAGCATGTCATGCAAAACATTAAGGCATCTAATTAGTTTTTTTTTTTGTATGGAAAATATCACAGTATGTCAGTTGAGGGGCCTTCTTACACAACGACTGACTGGCATGGAGAGGCTCGTGCCAGCTTTGACCCACTCTCCTGTTCTAGGGCAAAGTCCTTCAGTGGGAGGGACAAAAGTCAGTGGAGATTGTGTAAGTGCTGCTTGCTGGTTTGTCCACGGACCTGTCACTCCAGAGTCAAGGCTCGCCTCCCCTGTTTTACACCCCTCAGTTACTTGTCTCTGCCTGAAGAAGGGGCTCACCAATGATGTTTATGCTGTAATTCTGGACATTTGTTGGCAGAATCTGAGTCCCGTTCGACACTTGGAATGGAATTAAGCTCGCCCAGGTACCAGGACTGTGGACACACAGGAGAGAGAGAGGAGAGAAGGGGGGAGAGAAAGGAAAACAAACATAAAGCAGACATATCAGATAATAGACTTGCCTAAAAAACAAGATAATAATAATAATAATAATAATAATAGTTCCAAAAATTATTTTAGAAAACAGTAAAACTCAGAGCCAAGAACATTTTCTTAGATTTTGCATTTTGCCTGAAAGACCTTGAAACCTCGCAAACAGCCAAGCTGATATTTGTTTAAAAATATTTTTTTGTTAATTTAAATAAATCTAGTTACATGCTGCATGCTATATATTTTACATATTCTTTACATACTACATATAATTAAATACTTCATAAATTTGAATTACTGCTTAGCAAATAAATAAATAAATAAATAGAATTTTTTTTTATTACATTGAGAATGCGTCACCAGGTTTAACAAAGGACGATATGAAACGATTTTAAATCGGGTCTATGATATGTATCAATGTCTATTAGCAGTACAGGTCTCAATTATTTCCCACAGTCTGAAGGGCTTCATCCCTCCTTCAGCACTGACAGCACAGGAAACTCCGAGGAACAAAGGCGCCTCAGTAAGTGGATATTGCAAAAGAGGAGTCCCACAGAGAGCTGACACCCTCCCTCTGATCAATAGGGTTAAGTCAGAGGCTGATTGTGTACCGCACTTTCCCATCCGCATTCAGCACATGCTAGCCGCACAACAACACAAGACTGTTAATTGCGAGCCACGGCGCAGGCCTTGAATGCGAGAGACGCCGCGATGCACAAACAGCATGTTGTTCCCTGGAGGGAGGACAGCGGGGGTCTGAATGGTATGTACATGTGTCGAATAATTAGCCAGGCCAGAAACCAGTCCACCCTCCTCCTTTCCCGTCTCCTTCTTAAATACCTGTCTCACACAATCGCTGCTTTCTGTTTGCAGATTACAGAGCGTGCTCCTGCTCTTTCAACACCACCCGGCGCACACAACCACCGCTTTGTTATTTTCTCCCTTTTACTTTTTCCCCCCTAGCAAAAAAAAAAAAAAGAAAAAGAAAAAGAAAGGGAGGACAGGGCAGGCCGGGGGTGGGCGAGGGCGTACTGGGGTGTTTGACGGAAGGCAACAGTAAAGAGAAGAAAGTGAGCGACTTTTCCCTGGGATCTCCGGCTGCAGGTGCATAGCTTCAGTGGATCAGCTTTAGTTGTGAGGAGGGGGGTTTTAGGGGGTTTTCTTTGGCAGTTTGTTTGTTTTTCCAAAGGGGACACGAGGGCTCAGGCTGATGCCTGGGGAAGACAACAGGGTCTTGGCGGACCTAGAACACTGACTTTATTTTTCCCATGGCTGCCTGCAGTGATACGGCTGACTGTGGCCATGAATGTGGCTAATGACTTAGTCTGCATTTTATACAAATCCCCTGCAGCTTGAGGCCTAGACGTCACTTAAAACAATGGAGGCAAAGTTCATGATTCAATGGCCAGAAACATGGTCAGAATTTACAAAGCATGGGATATGAAGGAAGAAAAAGAAAAAGGAAGGAAACGCGATGCTCCACAAGTGAACAAAACTATCTCAACATTTTTGTATTTTTTTAAATTTTTTTTATTTCCTCCATAGCTTCTTTCTCCTGCTTCTGCCATCCCCCTCCCTTTCCTTCTCCTCTTTCTGGTCTGCTAAAAATCATCTGACAGGAAACGAGAGATTAAGTTTTTCCTACCTTGCTGAACAAAGAGAGCACAGAGCAGGGAAACACTCAGCAGCGATTTTGGCTTTGTATTTTTCTTTTTCTTTTAGTTAAGATATCTTTTTATCCCTTTCTTTTTTAAGTTCCGCGCTCCCTTTGTAACATACTACTCACTCTATAGGAACAGAGGAGACCTCAGCAGCAGGGGATTACTTTGTAAGCTCAGTGCACATGGTCCTCAACCCTTCTGTCCTCCCATGACTCCTTGCTCCAACCCCAGTCTCAGCTTTTGCAGACTGCCCGGCCGTAGCTCATGGGGTGCCACCCCCTTATTTAACAATTTCAACTTCAGCCTGGCATTACCTAATGTCTGGTTTCCCTTGGATACCAGATGGCTTAATACATGACAGCTCCCCGTCCACAGGAACCCGAGGAGGGGGGCGGGAGAGGGGAACAAACAACTTTCCCCTCATGCGTGATTGAGCTGATCAGATTCTACACAGTGCTCATGGCTTGCCCATCCACTTGCATTTTTGTCCCACCAAAATCCTTCTTCCTGTAGTGGTATACATACTGTACAGCATGCTTCGCTTAGGGATGAGACCCTAAATAGATTATCTAATGGCATCTTAATGGATAGCTGACCCTATTTCCTACAGGATGGCAATGCTCAAGGCAGGATCCAATTCAATTTGCCTTGAACCATGGAGCTCCATGCATGACACTGTGCCAATGCAGCCCCATCCACATGTGAGCCACATATTACATTTACATATATTACCTGTCAAATATGTGGAGATTTTTCAAAATATTAGCATTAAATAAAAAATATTTCTTTCAATTAACCATGGTCAAGAAAATTACATGTAACATGTTTTATGTATTTGTAACACTGAACAAAAAAAATAATAAAATCACATTACAGTACATGCTCAGGAAAAAAAAATTCGCTTAGCAGATGTAACCGATGCGCACACGTTCTTCAAATAAGGAATTACTTTAAATATTCCCACAGATGCTCGTGTGCCTCTTGGAGGACTTTCATGTGGTTTGTGGAGCTGTTTGGACATGTGTCTCTCTCTATCACTTTGTTTTATTCAACTCCTTCCAGAGCATCTTGATTGGGTTAAAATCAACTGAATGGAGAGATCTTTCTGTTACAGACAGCTCTGCTTTCTCTTCCTTTCACTTATCACTTAATCAGCATTGAGTTGTATATTTTTTGAAAACACTGTACAGTGAGTGTCGACTACAGCTAACCACACTATCCAAATTCTTTCTATTAATACAAACTGGCTATATAAAATTATTTGACATTTCCTCTGTCATGGAAATCCTTGGTCACAACCTATCCAACTGCAAAATTGGCCACGATTATGTTATAATATCTGAAACTAAACAGGGAAATGTCTCCTCTTTTATTATTTTGTATAAATGAGAAAATCTACAGAAAGAGGCTCTGCAACCTCACTGACTACAGAGGAAGTCTAAGCGTGATGCTTCTCTACCTGACTGCAGAATAAGAGCCAACAGGAAGTGCTGAGCAAGGCTTTGTCCAGCCACGCCACAGGAAGGGATTGAGAGGAAGAGAGAGAGAAAAGGAGAAAGAGAGAGAGAGAGACTCTAAAAAAAACAAAAAAGCGAAAGACAGAGAGGCTGAGGAATGTAAATTTTCTAAAGAAACAGCCAGACAGATATATATACTCAGAGAGAAAGAGGTTTTTTTTGTCATTTTCAAGGGCAAAATCCAGCTTTCTACATTTACAGTAAGGCCCAGAATTTATAAACCTACCCTGTATGGTAGGTCCTGCTCATTACAATCTCTCCTCTTGTCTGTTTCTATAGACCTACAGAGGATAGAAATGATTTCTCGGTCTTTTAAGCATATAAATTTTAATTCAAAGTAACAATTTTATCTGTGAGACTGAAAACAACTTGTGATGTCAGATGATATATATGAATATGGTATGATGGGATGAAAATTAAAAAGACAGAAAAAAAATTAATGATAGGCCAATTTACGAAAGTTTAAAGACGTTTCTTAATATTTGTCCATTACAGATATTAAGAAAACACTGATTTGGATTGATGCACCATTATTGATATTTAATATGTGGTTTTATAGATTCAAAACAAAATGTCTCTATGAGAATCCAATAAATCATTGGCACTTTTATTACTGTTTGCATTACAATTATTTTATGTTTTTACTGTACATTTTTCTGTCATTAGTTTTAGCAGCGGACACTGATTTCAAAACTGGCCAAAAAAAAATTAGAGGCCGATTATACGCACATGTCCATGCGCACATGTTTTTATATCTTAAGAACTGATACGAAATATTATAAAAAGCTAATCATATTAAGCTAATTTCAGAAATGTCACATGCTGTCTACTGTAGCTAATACCAACACACACCAGTTTTCTATTAGCAAACTAAGAATTTGGTATCTAAAAGCTTACCTGAGGAAAAAAAAAAATGAAGAATATAGGCAGACAATATCATTATTATTTACAGTGCCATGTTTACTTGTAAGTCTATTATTATATGCATTGTACTGTGTGATGAGCAGATCGAATCATATAACAGAATATCATAAAGCAAAAGAGGAGTAAGAAATGCGATCCTGGTTTCTCCTGCTGTTTTAAGGCATATGAGTGACATAGGAATTTTACTAAAAGCTACTTTTTATTTGCTTTTTCAGAGCCTGCTTCCATGGAAAAAAAAAAATCGATCGCAAGACTTGAGGTTGAAAAGAAGGCACAGTCAGGAAAAAAAAAAATCTGTTATTCTGACACACAATCTTCAAAGGCTCCTCCGATGCATTTGGCACATTCTCGTATGTTAAATTGGGCAAACATTCATATGAATGTAATCTGAAGTTCCAGAAAAGGTGTAAAGACTCAAGTCATGTCTGACATCCACTTCCTGGAATTAAAAACGGACTCTGTTCCACACCAAGTTGCTGAATCATGCTGCCTTCTTTCCCCATTCGCCCTCAATAAAAGCTACAAAAAAAGTGAATGTCCACAGCACTGTTAAATATTTATCAAAGTTTCAAAGTCTTATCGATCCTGCTCTACATGTAATAGCCTATTATCTTATACACTCGGTAACCACTTTAATAGGAACACCTGTACCACTCCTTATTCACATACTTATTCACAAATCAAACACAAGGCAGCAGCTCAAGAGCTTCGTGTAATGTTCACATCAAACATTTAGAATGAGGGGAAACGTGGCTTGACTATGGCATGGCTGCTGGTGCCAGGCAGGCTGGTTTGAGTGTTTCAGAAACTGATGAGATTTTCACACACATCAAGCAGTTCTCTGTGTGGAAATGCCTTATTGATGAGCGAGAGGTCAAAGGAAAATGACCAGTTTCGTTCAAACAGAAAGGAAGGTTTTGGTCATTTTAATAGTCTTTCTATTCATGGTGAGCAGAAAAGTTCTCAGACTGCACAACATAATGAACTATGGGCTGGAGGACCATGTGGAGTTGCCTCAAAACAGGAATCTGAAGCTACAGTTTACTGTAACTCCACAGTTGGCTACTGGAATATCTTCAGCTATTCAGTTTCAGCCAGTGTGTGCATGCTGTAGCCACAGATTACCACATTTCCCCATTCCGATGTCTGATGTAAACAGTTATCAGACCATCCCATAAAAATGTTACCATAGTATACAGTAGATACCATGGGAGTCCAATGGTATCTGTACCAAAGGATATAGTATGATGGTATCATTCACAGTTCAATGGTACTCACTTGCAGCTATAGTACATGTACAGTACCACACTATGGTACATGGTTCTTCTCCTCCATGGTACATAGTTTGGTACATGGTTCTATCATGTATTATAATCTGGTACTATGGATCACGTACCAAGATACTCGATCAAAAATATGTTATTCATAATTATGTACCATGTGGGAATATTTCTACCTCTGTAGTGCCGTTTTACTTGTTATGGTACCACAGTGGCTATCAAAGTTCAGTCAGTATTCATGTAACAGGAGTAACGTATCTAAGATGGTACAGCATGTACAAACATACCATATCATATACTTGTTGGTAGCTACTATGGAACTTCACCAAAGTACAGTCATACACACCATAGTATTCCCATGGTACCCAGTGCCACAGTACCCACCCTGGTACTCTATGATGTCCAATGGTGCAAGCCATTATAATCTCTTATACTTGGTGCCATGGTGATACTATGGTGTATTATGGTGTGTACTACAGGTTACCATGGTAATATAGTAAAATGTCTTATGGGATATACATATAGCTGAATAAATAACCACATCAAGGAGCAGATCTCAGATGTTCCTAATAAAGTGCATTCTAAATTCTTTTTTTTTTTTTTTTACTGTGAAATTTATTGAAGATGTTCTGTTCAGTGGAAACTGTTTATTACAGAATGCAGGTTTGACAAAAAAATCAACAAGGTGAAGTTTAAAAAGTATGTATTTGCAAAAATGATGCATGGTTGCGATAAAGGCAACAAAAAAAAAAACAAGAAAACAAGAACACAGGAGAAACTTGATGGAGAGGTGGGTTGAAAATAAAGGAAACGTTTACCTTTGCCAAGAAATCCCCAAAGCCTCCTCTGAGCCATAAGACCTGATGTTTTGATTCACGGGCCAGTCACAAATCCTCAGCTGTCAATCAAACACCTCTCAGTCAGACAACGGGGCCAGCACAACGGTACTAACACACACACATGTAGCATGCAACAAGGCCAGGAGCAGACTGTGCCAAAACTACAGACACATGATTAACTTGCTCTTTTTTTTATGTTGTATTATAATATATTATTTGGTCTTCTAACATCTGATTATATGTCTAAATTATAATATTTTAATTACAAGTTCCTGGACCAAAGGTTAGAATGAAATTAGCCTAATTTCCTATTTCAGCTACTTTGATTCAAACATTATATTTAAAAATTGGAAAAATGGTGCCTGAAAAAATGTAAAATGTACAAACAGCAAATGTTATATGTAGCATGCAACATTAATGGGGTAACCATTAACTTTCCTGGAAGCAAAAGAAGAGGTTAGTTTACAAAACTAAGGACTGGGTTACATGGATATCATTCATCTGTGCCAAAATGCTCCTGTATGGGAACAGGGACGTGCATTCCATCTGGCGCATGCACCTCGTCATGTAAGCTGCTGTTAGACATGTTCAAGCAGATGGGTTGACTGAAGTATGGCCATGCTGTGTGCTGTCAAATATGTTCTATATATATTTTTGCCTTTTTGTGCTGACCTGTAATAGTCAGCATGTGCATGGAGGAGAAGAGAGCATACAAAAACGCGTTTCTATAGACACTCGTACACACATGGACTGACAATGTATGAATGAGATTGCAACCGGGACGAAGGTAAAGTCTATCAAACAAACAAAAATATACAGAACTCTGTATATATATAATAAAAAAATGTTTAAAAAAAAGGGTAGAACTTGTCACTTCATCAGTCTCTCCATTTCCCTAAAGCCTGGCGAAATATATTGCCATCCTTTTCCGCCCACCTGCGATGCTGTCGGTTATCAGATGCACAGGCTCTTTACGAGCTTTAATCAGGTCCGTTCAATCCTTGAATATTCAGTGGCACTTATTCTCAGTCAATAACGCTAGCCATTTCTGGAACAGTGCCTTCCCCATTCCCAACATAAATCCATTTCCACTGCAATGAATCTAGGAAGGCAAATAATTGATTTTCTATATTTACTCCACAGATGCTTTAGCGCTGACCCAAAGAGGCTTGGCTGGATAAAATATCCATTTCCCAGAGTGAAAGCCACATGAATTAGCAGATTGAGCACAAGCATTAACGCTGAACAGGAAATTATTGGAAATTTCGCTGCTCGTACAGAAGCCCGGTCTTGGCAGGTGCCAGTTTGAATGATAAATACGATTTCCACTGAAAAGCTTGTGGAGAAAAGATATGATGTAGAAGAAATTCTGGAAAGGAAAAAAAAAAACGTTTCCAGAGAAAAGAGTTTCGAGCTTAGTATGGATACAATAGGAACGTTAATTTGCACTGAAACTGAACTGAATTACATGTACGCAGTTGAGCTTGTAATACAACGTACTGTATGATGGGATATAGGAAAGGTTTTTTTGTTTTTTTCAGAACTCGAGTGACTCAGTTTCACACTGTTAGTGTGCGGATATCCACCTCCATCAGTACAGCTGCCAAATTTACTTCCCCACACAAGTATGTGTGTGTGCATGTATGTGTGTATGTGTGTGTGCTAAAGCCAGAAAACAATGGCTTTTTGGGCGAAGTCGAGGTCAGCTATCAGACAGTTACAGTGGCAGGCATTCCTTCGTCCTGTTTTGGTAAACCCCCCTCCCCACCACCACCACACACACACACACACACACAGACATTAAAAAAAAAAACAGAATCACAATATGTGCTGAAAAGGAACCACAAGTGCAGTAATTAGTGTGAATGCATAAACTCAAGTTCAAGGACGTTTGTCCTGGAAAAGAGTTCACATCAGGACTTTTCGTTCGGATTTTAAACTGCACCTCGACAACTAAACAAAAGCATGGAGAAAAAGACCAAGGAGACTGTAACTCTCATCACTAACCTCCTAAAACTTACTTTTTAGCAATATAAGATCTACACTGATCTGTACAAGTTTCCACTGGACACCTGAAACAACAAAACCCTTCATTTTTTTTATTCCAAGGCTTATTATTACAAAATTTAATTATATGCCTGCAAAGGTACTCATGCTGAACTGACACCGAAGCTTATCTTACTCACAGAGGTGCAGCGTGATCAAATATCACCTGATATGTCAGTGTCAAGTAAATAACAACAGCGCGGCCCAAACATGCAGACTCGGGTCATCAATTAGGAGCTGGTAAGATTCTCGAGAATGCTTCTGGAGTTGTAGGTGCCATCTGTCCATAGCGGCGCCAGATCATAGAGGTACATCTCAGCCAAGTTAGCGCTAATGAACAGCTGTGTGTGGGGACTGGATAAGCGTGCTAACATTAGATAAAACCAAACAATTTTGATCAGCGATCAGTCCCAGAAGTGAGACTACGGCTTTCTCTTGGGATCGGAAAGAGAGCGGGAGCAGCTAAAAGCGAGTAAGACGCCCTTAGGGAGAACGGATAATGAAATCTTTCCCTCGCTGGTGTTTTGATGAGCACTTTCCACACAGGGGCTTCAGTCAGTATGTGTGCTGCTACTTACATATGTGAATTCACCTGTTATTTTCCCCAAGTGTACATGGGTGAGAAAATCGAGATCCAAACGGGCCTATGGAACAACAATGCCATTGTAACACACACTGTGACCATCTGCCTTGTATGTCTGTCAGAGTTTTTACTAAACCTATTTTGTCTGTGTGCGTACAGTTAATTATCCACACAAACTCTAATCCAATTCTGAATCCTGGTTATATTCGGAGCACTACTCGATAAATCTGTGATCAATTTAAGTTTATTTATAACATAGGAAAGTTGTGCAAGGAAACATGAATTCCTCTTACAGTATCAATGTATCAGGGTCATGACCTTTGCTTTTCACTCTGGATAGATTACGCAAGTAGTGTTTAAGGATTTCTCTGAAGTCTGGACTTATCACGAGAAAGTGGCAATTAGTCCTAATAGCTGCACTCTAACCACACGCCCATTTAAAATCTGTTCTTAATCCTCTGGATCTTTGTCATATGTTAAATACGTACAGCATTCATGACCTAAACCTTACGGCATACACATATACATACATGGATTAAACCCACTGTAGTTTTGGGTTTGTAAAGAATAAAAAGAGTTGTTTTATGCGATGGAGCACAATACATTGCAATTATAGTTTGGCAACTTAATCTGATCATTTTTATAACCTTTTCAACCATTACCCTAAATAAAAAAAAAGATGACTAGGTCAGAGCTCTATAGAAAGCGTGTAGGTGAATTTTTTTTTATAAAAGTGATATATAGCCATTAGTTACATGTTTAATATTTAAATAAAAAATAAAATAACTATGACAGTTTGTATTCTACAGACGTTGCGTTTTCAGTCAGTCTGTGCATTGCGTGGCAAAATGCAATCCAGAAGCGTGGGCATCTATGGAAAATATTTTCTCTGATGGAGCAAAAATAATAATTTTAAAGAAATGGTCATATTGTGTTTAAAATGTTAGTTGACAGTAATTTCTTCTTTCTTTCTTTAAAGCATACCTACATACAGGCTTCAAATCCATTAAACTTTTATAAAAACAGTGTTTGATGCATAATGAAAGGGTTATGTTTGATGCCTGCAATCTAAAATAATAGAATGTTTACTATTTGTTAAACTACTATGAACCACTAGTTCTATACGATCCCTTTAGATTCATTTAACATGGTAAGAATGCATCATGAATGTGTAATAAATGGAAAACGCTCAATCACTTTAGTTTAAGGGCATCAAATGTTGGAATAAAGCATCTACATATAAAACATATAATGCCACCTGATGAGTTTTGACATAAGTTATTTATAAAGCATCTAACACTGTTTTATACTGTAAAGGTTTAAAGAAATACTTCTGAATATGAAAATAATCTATCTGATAAAAGCAATATCACTCGGGAAAGACTGCTGCTGCTTGTTGTAACGATGTACTCCTTGTTGTACCAAATTATCAGCATGGCTGTGAGTCACACAGGTCATTTATTATCTACTTGATTGTATGTATCATTTTGATAAAGTTGCTCATTTCCAGTTACTGGTGATTAGCACTTCTAACCACATGGATTTTAAAAGTGCTGAGTCATAAGGAGCTTAAATTTAATAACTTAAATAACTACATTGTTGAAAGCTGGAACTAATTGAACAACTCTGTCGTTTTAACAATTGTAAACAAGAATTAAACATATTTTTAAAAACGTTCTTTTTTTTTTTTTAAAGACCTCAGGGCTGTGCAAGGAGTAAAACCCATGTACTTGTATAGCTGAGAAAAAAAATCCAGAAAGGCTAGAAAATCTTAAGTGGTAATTTGATCTTACCCTGCTGCTCCTATAGGGCCCTGGTGTACACAGATAATTATTGCCAATGAGCTATGCTCAAACAGTTGTCTCATCAGCAACAGGAAAAGCAATCGCACCTATACAGTACGTGCATGTACACACAACCTATAACATATGTCCACGCTCTGGTCTTTTTATTTTCTTCAAACTGATAAAAATCTAAACATTAAGCATCCATCTGCATTCTATTTAATGGCTAATTGGGGGTTAACAAGTCAAGAGCAGACATGGAGATAGAGGGAAATAAAAGGTGCGGAAAGTGAGACATGGGAAAAAAAAGATACTAAAAGCAAGTGAGAGAAAGAGAGAGAAGCAGAAAGACAAAGGACAAAGAATGGAAAGAAAGCATAAACAAGAGCACCGGCGTGAGAGATAAAGAGAAAACAGAGAGGAGCGAGCATCAGCACAGTGAGTGGGCCCTGCCGAGCGTCTGGAGTCTAGACACTCATTCTCAGGTTGCAGACAGGGGCTACAGGGAGTGCCAAGCCCCACGGCATGCTGGGAAGGGCCGGCTGTACGGCTGTAAGGTGACTCCCCGGTGACGACTGTAATGCATACGGGTCCCGTGTTACACCACACGGCCAACAAAGGCCCGGCAGGGGAATGCAGGTGTCAATACAACTCGTTCTCAACTCATCACCCTGCATAAAGGCCAGGGTATACCGGAGACGTTATTTACCCTGCTAGGTGCCTCAAAAGCCACAGGTCCGACATGGGTCAGACCTGCGCTATACAAATCACTACGCCGGAGTACATAAAAGTTCTGGCTTACATAAACACAATGAATGGCTGATATATTACCTTGTCTGTTTGTGACACTTCTCCTTATTCGGCGTATCGCGGTTGAAACGAAAGACAGCAAGTGTGTGGCTGAGGCGGTAAAACGCGTAAACATTAGCAGAACCGCCGCACATCTGCATGTACGGGATCGTCACACTAAAAAGTTGGCTTGTTCTTCCAAGCGTGCGTACATACCTCAATCCTTCATTCTCTATGGGTCTGTCTGTGTCATTTTATCTAGCCATCTATCTTCTAACCATAAAAGTGTGACCTCTGTTTCAACATTCTTTTCATCCACATGTAATTATCTATAATGGCCCGAGCTTTGGCGGAATTAAAACATGTTAACACTTAAGATAATTGCGGCGTGACAAAAGAGAAGAGAGGTTTCACGGGCTGCACCCCGGGATATGAAAAGTCTATCAATGAGCAAAACTTTCTCGGCCTTTTAAAAAAAGCTCAGAGCTCCGCAGTACATCTGTGGTGGGGAGCAGCACATGTCTCAGACTCCGTCCGGCTCTGCCAAACCAGAGAGCAATAAAAGCGCAGGCTTGCCATTACTCTAACTCAGGAGCAAGGCAGGAGAAAACCACTAATTATTATGAAGCCGCGTGCAGATGAATTCAATTAGAGGAGGGTGGAAAACTCTAGCCTCGAACTGGGCCTTTCTCGCGGAACAGAACTGACACACACACACACACACACACACACACACAGAAAAAAACACTCAGCTCTGTTTCTACTTTTATAACCGTATTCTACCACGTTGCTCAACAACATATGAGCCAAACCAGTTCACTTTTTTGTGAAATAATTAAAATGTGCGTAATACTAATAATATGAATGAATTCTTTGTGGGAGAATGCTAAACCCGAAATATCTGTGACTTGAAACGCATATATGAAGCTAGAACCCCAGCAAATCT
Organism: Clarias pachynema; assembly: GCA_030014365.1. Classification (NCBI taxonomy): domain Eukaryota; kingdom Metazoa; phylum Chordata; class Actinopteri; order Siluriformes; family Clariidae; genus Clarias; species Clarias pachynema. Next base: position 22,019,260 of record JAQMYL010000001.1, read on the forward strand.
CTGCTAAAATTAGGACTGCTGGGAGATTTGATGCTCTATAGTATGCTGTATTGGAATAAATAATAATAATAATAATAATAATACATTTGTACAAACTAAATATATGATATGGTTACTTCGAGTGAGAATTTAACCTGATTCACAAAAAACAAAAAAAAAACAGATCTGTTTGTGATTAACCTACACTAAGCAATATAAAATAATCTACTAGAACGTAGAAGGCAAGCAGATGTTCTATATTGGGGAACACAATTTTCAGAAGCACATGTGTTAGGACATTATGTGCGTTAGAACCTGATGGGGCTCCCGAAAAAAAATAAAATAAATAATAATAATTTTTTTTGTGTGTCTAAAATTAGGGTCTCTTAACAGGTACTGTTAATTCAAACCTGTGTCACTTGTCAACCACAAATACCAAACAAATTATAAGTGATTCTAATAATGTCAATTTAGAAATAATAAATAAATAAATAAATAAATAAATAAATAAATATGTTAATTAATACATGATTATTATTATAATCATTATTGGTAGTTGTATTTGCATTTAAAGGAGTGTGCACAGCACACTAAATAGCGCCAACACTTTGAGATAAACAGACAGGAGAGGGAACGAGAGACAGGAGACATGTCGGGTTCGCGGCGTTACTTGTCTGCCTGTTCTGATACCTGTAGTGAGACTTGAACAGCTGGGTGGGGATTTGGAAAGGGCTGAGAGAAAAGCACAGGGAGAGAGGGGAAACAGAGGGAGGGTGAGGAGAGAGGGATGAGTAGCATCTCACCTGTTGCTGGTGGAGGAAAGCTGGTTCTCTAGGGCTCAGTCCTACAAAACGGTTAGCGGTAGGGGTGCCGGGGGCTGAATAACCTAAACACACACACACACACACACACACACACACACACACAAGCCTATTAACATTGATGTAAACATGTTCAAGCAAAATAAGTACTTAAATGTGAAATGTCTGAAAACAAACTAAGACTATTAGCTTGTATCCGTGTGGTGTGTGTGTGTGTGTGTGTGCCCACCCTCCGAGGATGTGGTGATTGGCTTAGTGTCAGGCATGGAGAGGGAGACGGGTCTGACTGCTCCATGGTGGGGAGATGGTGTCAGCACAGGGGTGAAGTGGCCTGGAACCTTCCCCACCACCTGACCGCTGCTGTTCGGCTCTCTCACACACAGCCACACACACACACACACACACACACACACACACACACACAGAGAAAATAATAATTAGAGGGGTATTTTAGAGACTTATGTTGCACAACACAAAAAAATCTCTTTCACAACAATATAAAACTCCATCCATCTTCCCAAGAGAAAAAAACAACAACATAAAATTCTGTTTTGTGCAGGCTTTCTGAGCAACTCTCTCAATTATTAATGTTGCAAAAAGATGGAACGAGAACAGAAACAACAGAGAGTAAGAGTCGGGAGGAGACTCGACTGCTGGAGACAGACGCTATAGAATTCACATTGCGGGGCTCTAAGTTCAAAACTCAACCGGGCCTTTATGAAAGAGAATGGGGGCGGTGGGGTTCCCCCGTGTGAATAGAATGTTTAATTAGGGTGTAATATAATCTGCGTTAAAGCAAGCATAAAAACATCCTGGCCCCCGTCCACCCAATTATATTCACCATGTTATTTGCAAAGCGAGCTCCCCCCGCCGAGCGCCGGACCCCAGCAACGCCAAATATTTATGACCTTTATCGTTTCCCGCCGCTTTCTCCCTAGTAACAGCCCCCATGTGCTCTACCTCGCCCTGTCTCAGAACCGCTTCTCTACAGTCCGCTGGATGTGGATGTATAACTCTGACATCACGGGGTAGAAACAAGAGAAACCCCATTACTCAAAGCAGAATTAGAAGCATCAAGTATTCATTTCATTTCATTTTTTTTTTTTTTTTTAAGTCTTTCTGTGTGCTGTGGTCTAATTACTGGTTTTGTTTTAGTGATATTTCTGCCCACACAAGAAGACAGATGAATTTTTGTATAAAGTCAAAGTAATCAGAGGAGGTTTGTGGCCATTTTTTTGGCCTGGATGCCCCTGTGGCCTGAAAGTGTTAAGACTTTGTTTGGCCTTCGGCCAAGCAGCGAGCAAGGTGGCACACTCCTGTTCACTCGAGCCTGACCAAAACGGATGCTTTCAGCAGATTTACGATGCTAAATGAATCAAATGGCCATTTTTCTATTTTTTTTTTCAGACTTTCCGCACCTACTCCAGTTTCAGATCCATAAAACGGCGCTATCAAAATTAATTTACACTCAGGAGGAAAGAAGGTAACTGTCCAATCCCGACAGCGTCACACTGGAAGCCAGGGAGTATAAATTTCCCTTAAGAAAATGTTTGGACAAATCGACCTTTTTTAGGGGATTTTGTGAATATAATTAAGATTGACTGAGGCTGGCTGGCTCGCTTGGCAGTGACAACATAAAAAAAAGTGGTTTCAGAGATTCAGTGAGAGTCTGTCAGTCAGTCATCAGAGAGGAGTCAGTGTACAGGCAGGACGCTGGCCAGAGAATCACTACGACACTGGATAAACAAACCAGCCCACCCACAAGAACAGAAAAACAAGAACTTCATCTCTTAACTTTAAAACTCCCAACACATCTGTGCAGAAACTGATACTTTCCTTACTTTTATAAATACTATTTCATTATATTAACTTTATTTACATGTAAAAAAAATTGTTTACGTGGTTTAAGATGAATATCTGGACAAGACATGGTGTCCAAAAACGAAAATGGACGCTTCCTGATCCAGCCATGAGAATGATTTCCATGGTCTTCTTTTGTGAAGGGTATCGTTAAAGGCTATCCAGAAATATATATACTGTACATATATATATATATATATATATATAAACCAAAAATTGAATGCTGTATTGATTATTTTTTTCTTTCTTATTTTATTTTACTTTAGCTACCAAAGAGCTACCACACCTACAATAAAATATTAAAATGTCAGCTGACTACCTGAGCGTACTAAATGCCTGACCAGGTTATCCCATCGATGGATTTTTCTCCCCTGAGGGCAGAGGCGTATTCCAGGACGGCAAGGTCAAGATTCATTAAGATGTAATTGAGTAGTTTCTGGGAGCATGAGGAATCACTTTCACTTATGAATTGACCACAGAAGAGAAGACTTACGTAGTGGTTCGACTCTCAAGATCTCGGCCAAAAGTTAATGCGACTCTGGATGGAACGTTGCACAAGGTTGTTGAAACAATGCCATGATGAAGCCGCATTGTAATCTAATCTAAAGGCCATCCAATGAAATACTAAAGCGTGTGACTGTTTTTTTTTTTTTTTGGCCGGGCTGTGTCCTTATAGTACTAACTTTAAATGGGAATGGTTACAAAGCTGTGTGCTCTTATGCGCATTAAACCAACGAACAGTGGTTCAAACATTTATTGACTGGATTTTGTAGATGCCCCCTCCCCTTCTCTGTCCATTTATCTCTCTTCATTTATCCCAATAAATGCTGTTACAGTAGCATTCCTGAGGTCGCTGCTCTGCCTGGCTTAGTGCTTTAGAGCTGAGTGAGAGAAGCCAACAGAGCAAACCTCTAATGATTTTAGCTAAACTGGGTCAATTACTGTACCAAAATAATGTGTCCCGTTAATCAAACTCCAGCCCGGATCAGAGGGAGCTGTAGCGATGGTGAGGGGGATAGAAATACACACGATGAGAAAAACAGACACGGGATGAAAGAGCAAGTTGGAGAAAAGGCAGAAAGACACAGAACAACCTGATAAATCCTGAACAAGGTTTTGACAGTTGAATAATGACTGGTTCATTTCATTTTAAAGACGAGCTGGAAGAAATGAGCCAGCCTCAACTTGTAAGTGTATCACACACATGCTACTACATGACAGAAAGGAGAAGGTTTGCATGTGTGTGTGTGTGTGTGTGTGTGTGTGTGTGTGTGTGTGTGTGTGTGTGTGTGTGTGTGTGAGAGAGAGAGAGAG
>JAQMYL010000001.1:22033641-22084380 GCA_030014365.1 Clarias pachynema
TCACATGCGCGCACACACACACACACACTGCTCACATACACACAATGCTCACATACACACACACACTGCTCAAATACACACACACACACACTGCTCACATACACACACACACACTGCTCACACACACACTGCTCACATACATACACACACACACACACACACACACAACTGCTCACATGCACACACGCACACTAACACACATACACTCACATACACTCACACACGGGCACGCACACGTGCGCACACACACACACACACACACACATACACATACATACACACACACACACACACACACACTGCTCCCAGGACCTGCCAGACTGGATTCTCCACACGTGTTCTGGGTATGAACCTCCCTCACGAAGTCAGGAAGACTGAACATAAAGCAAGGCATGGTGTGTGTGTGTGTGTGTGTGTGTGTGTGTCCATGTATGGCAGACTCGACTTACTTCTGGATACTCTGATCAGCTCTGAAACACTGAACACTCCTGATTTGATGAAACTGTCTTCCAAGTAAACTGTGGGCAAAAGAACAAACACATTTTTTTCATGTTTGACTGAATCACATTGATTGCATTCCAAACTCAAAGTCTTCCTGCTTTTTATCATGTCAGTTATGTAAGTCCTAAGCCTGGAAAAGCCCTGATCGTTAAACGTATTATGCTGTATTCAGGTGGAGGTCTGCACACATAGTGAGGATGATGATACAAATATTGCTGAGCATTCAGACCTCAGACGTAACTGCAGACTTACAGTAAGCAGAAGAGCTGCTGAAGTTGAATGCGATTCTCTCAGAATACGTAAAATGCGTGTACGGAAAGTTGTGTTTGAGTAGCGAGGATGGCATACCCGCTCCTTTCTCAATTGTTGTCTGTGAACACTGTTGCATCTGTGAGTTCAAGTATGAGGGAAAAGGTCTTGTGATGCAGCGTGAGAAGCCGCTTGTATTGATACGATGACTTTAATTAACTCGGGATCTGGCAAATGACCATATGGGACTTGAGATGAAATTTCTGGTGGATTAAGGCATAAAAACGATTGACTTTTACACTTCAAACAGGTATGGTGATGAGACTCTTAGCTGCCGTCCAACATTTGAATGATGCAAACGTTTTAAAGAAGGCCATACGTTCATACAGCTGAGGCGGCTCAGAGCCCATCGCGGTACGTCTGTGATCATTTCGAGAGTGGAACGCCTGAGCCTTGAAAATCGACAGAGAACTTGTCACCAATTCGCGGAAGAGACGCACCTGTCTGTGTGCAAATGACTGTACACACAATCATCCGCAAACACCACTTTCATATTACGGGAACTCAGCTGGGAGTTATTGCCACATCACCAGTACAGCCCCGACTTCGCTCCAAGCGAAGAACCATTAATGGGGTTGGAACCATTAAAGGGGTTCCTGGTAGGCCAGAGTTTCAGAAGTGAAGCAGGCAGTCTAAACATGGCTGCAGCAGGCTGCACTAGTGAAACACTGGGATAAGTACATTAGTGTAGCGGGGGATTCTATAAAGAAATAAAGAGGCTGTTTACTATCATAAACGTGTTCTGCTTTGATTTTTTTATATCCCTTATATTTTAAGTAAATTTGCACTTAAATCACAAACTCTATGAGAGAAGTGAGTGTAGATTATCCTCCAGAGCTCAGCACAAAGATGATGGCACACACAGGCCAGCTGAACCTGCACCACCAGCCACAGTGGTAGCACTGGCAGGCATGAGTCATGACCCTGCTGCTATTCTCTACTAATCAAGGGAAGATGAAAAACCTGCTCTTGTGGTAAACAGCTAATTACGCATCACCGATCTCGTTCTCTGCACATTTCATGGCAAACGTCAGTTAAGTCCAAAAAAAATAAATAAATACTGAGAGGGAAAAAAAGAAATGTGTGAGGTGTGCTGGTGTGTGCCATGTTTCCTCTAAATGCATATACACCCTGATGACAGCATCCACCCAGCTACATAAACTGCAATCTGTCAGGCATTCTGTCATTAAAGAAATGACATTTCTATTTTTCTTTTATAATTATAAATGTAACATAGTTGGCTTTAAGGGTGACTTCAGTTTATTTAGAAGACTGGCTGCAGTTCCAAGCCAAATACATGTCTTGGAGCAAATGACACAGTGCAGATTCACTTTTTTTTTTTTTTTTTTTTATTCTTGAAGGGTTTTCTAGGATCTTTCCTTTCAAAGTTGGAAAGTCAAGAGAAGAAAGACTTCTTGCCAAAAACAGCTGCTTCAGTGTGAGACTTGCTAGTTCAGTAAAGAAGTAAGTCAGGGAGCACAAAGATTCCCACACTGGATCATAAATTACAAGTCAGAATGTACATTTGCTATTACACATTCTTGAATGGTACATGTAGGAAGTTACATTATGCAGTTTCAGCTCCATCAGCTGTCTCCTGGACCTACAGTACTGTGCAAAATTCTTGGACCACCCCTCATTTCTTCAAATTTTGCTTCCAAAGAGCCAGACTTTTGAAGTTTCCAGGCTTCCTAAAAGACTTCTTTTGGCGCTCATATTCAGTCCAGTCCCTGTACCTAAGCAATTTCAGAGAAATGTTCGTGTTTGTTGCACCACATGGTGACCTATGAATCATTTAGGCATAAGAAAGCATCTAACATAAGGCATGAACCAGTGAGAAACAGGTGCAGATAATGACAGATGATCAGGCAGGTTATTAGTATCCTGGTGATGCTGAATGCTGAGTGGTTGGAACAGACGAGAGGGGAAATAAGGTTGCTGCTGAGGTTGTTACTGTACGAAAACCACCAACTTTTAAATTGCATCATTAAGCACATTGCAGTCTGTTGCAGTAAAACATTATTTCCAATTTCTTTAACTGAATCTGCATCATTTATATTCTTTTAATATGAAGAAATGAGGGGCGGCTCAAGACATTCGCTCAGTACTGTGTCTAAGCAGGTCAATTGGAGCTTCTCACTTAATGGGTTCTTCCAACTGAATCCGCAAAATCTCCTGTTCTCAGCAGCTGGCAGATCACATGGATTTGCTACTGTTGTTGATGTTCAACAATCAATTAATAAATCATCATCATCATCATCATCATAATTGCTGCAACCAGCCTTAATCATAGTTAATTTATAAATAATTAATTTTCTATTCTTTTTTGGGAATTGAATTTTTTTCTCGAAATGTATATTAATGCACATGCGGGTTTGTCTAAAGAAATGTGCATGAATTTGCCTACTTCATACAGAAAACCAAAAATCTAGACTGTGGATGCTGTTAGACTTAAAATACTTATGTGACCTTAAAAACATTCTCAATAAAAGTTTTCGGAAAATTTTTATTTTTTAAAAAACGTCCTTATTGTTTATCGTTCTTTATTATTTGAGGACGAACGCTCACAAGAAAACAGATCCTCGAGTAAGCGTGATTTAGAAAAAAGAAACTGACACGTACAGTATATGAGAATCAGATATAAACTGATACATGCATCAGGAAACAAGAGATATGTTCAGGGATATGACATGATGAGATTGTGCCAAGTGGGTGGAGCTAAGTTTCAGATAATGAGGACGAAAACAGTGAAAAGATACACTTTGGATATTTCCTTTACTACGGCGTAGGAGGCGTGTAGATGAAAGTGACCCAAAAATCTACACTGGAAAAAAAATAAATAAATAAATAAATACAAATTTCTACACTGGATATGGATGTGTGTGTATTTGTAATATACCTGGAGGGTTCTTGCCAGGCTCATTGTTACTGGGACTTCCTGACTGCTGTGAGTCTGTAAACAAATATAAAGAACGTGGATTAGTACACAAAACGCAGACTCAGTGACTCAAACAGCAGTGGCAGCGCAGATTACATTACCCTCATTTATCATCCACTTCCATTCCCTTCAGCTTTATTTGTTAAGCTCTTACCGCTTTCTAGAGCTTTTTATTTGTTTCTCCGGCAAAGAGGAAATTAGTAAAATCCTTGATTATCATCAACCAAAGCTGACTCTCAGGATAGAGGCACTGACATTTGGTAATAAAAAGCTAATTTGTCTTCCCGGAAAAGCAGTCAGCATACAAAAAAGAAAAAAAAAAAGAAATAATAATAAAAAGAAATCTGCAAATGAATTTGTCAGGCAAAAACAAGCGACCGTTTTTAACAGTATACGTTTTAATTAAAAGTATTAAATTCACATGCAAATCCTAATCTATTTTGTGCATGATGGCAGTTACTGTATGGTTCCCACCCAACCCCCCACCTCATCCTTGCTGGGAAAGACTGCAGGAGCTCAGTCCTGACAGGCCAGGCCAGATGTGTGCAGAAACATGTTTTTTTTTTTTTCTAGAACGGAGGAAGGAGAAAGAAAGTAAGAAAGAAGAGAGAGAGAGGAAATGCACAAAATGCGCTCTGTGCGAAACACATCAAAGGAGCGTCTTTCTTCTTAAAACCGCCACACACGTGGAGAAATGCGCTTTTGGAGGTCGAGCCCTTGACCATACATCACGTAGTGCAGACGCGGGACAGAGGGAGGTATAGAGGAATGAGTGCAAGGAGAGAGGGGGAGGATGAAAAAAATGAGAAGAATCCAGCATGTCGTTAGGGTGTGCTTTCAATATACAGAATCCTGACTGATGATGTTACCTTACATGACCTTCAGGAAGCAGGTGCGCGAAATTCCTCTAACCATGTGCGTTTTTTTTTTTCCCCTGATCTGATCTGATCAAACGTTAAAATTTCGACCAGTTAGATTTGGCATTAATAGCTAATCTGGTGAAACCGAAACAGCACAGCACAGAGCCGTGAGATCGCTATTGCATGAACTGAGCGTGTGTCGGCAGCCCTTGTGATTTACACGCGTTCTTCAGACTTGCGCTCGCGCAACACAAAGAGCCACACATGTTCGAGGGGCCCTGAAAGAAAGACCTCGATGATATGATCTCTAACATGGAGAGTACGAACGATGTTGAACTTGGATAGCTCTTGCTCAGAACAACACCATCTTCCATAGGTTTCGCCGCAGTCGGGAATAAGAAGAGATGAAGATATACACGCATATGTACATAAAGTCTCAGAAGCAATCGCTACGCTTGCACAGCTGATGAACAGCTTTTCTTTGTGTACTAACTTTAACTTTTATTACCCGCCCCCCAACCCCCAAAAGCAAAAATTGACCATTCTGCAACGCTGCGCAAACGGAATGTTCTTGGCTTCGACTCAACAATGACAAGGAGGCAGCACTATATGTTTGGAGGACATTTTTTTCCTTTTTTTTTTCCTAAAAGGAAGAAGGGAGAGCACTACAACATTATGCTTATAATAAATTTTGTGTCGCACCTTTCGTACACAAAATGAGGTTCCTCACGGTCCGTACTTTGGCTCATTTCAAAGTTGTGTGAATATTTCATACTGTGTGTGTAGCATTTAATAGTTGAAAGCTTGACTGGAATATTAGGTCTTTGATCGGTGGGACTGGTGCAAGCTGGCTGGGTGACAGTGCCAGTTCCTATGCCAACTTCCCATCCCCCCCCTTCACTGCCGATCAGCCTTCACATATGCGCTGTACGCCATCCATCAGTCTGGATAAAGACACCTCCTACTGCGTCCGAAAAAGGGAGAAAGAGGGGAAGGAAAATAAAGTGGCTCGAATCTATAGGTGCATTCTAGCATAACGTTGTTTACTGTGATTAAAAGTCGAAACAATAGAGCAGCTGGCTCTGGCATTTAGGCATCAAATGGTCCAGACTCATTTTTCATTACAGCCATAGACAGTCGCACACCAATTCTTTCGAAACGCACCCAACAGCTGTCGTCACCCGCACACGTGAACTGTACGTGGGAATTAGACCTCAAATGTACAATACGCCTGTATTGTACAGTATTTCTAGCATGACATTTTAATGCATAATTTCACATAACTGGAATGTAATTATAAGGTCACGTCTGTGTGTCCAGATGTGTATGTGCGGATGTGTTTCTATGAGCTACATATGCCTTTGCAATGTAGTGTTTGAAACGGAGCAGACGTTTGGGACGCTTTAAAAATAAACGTCTGTAAAGCCGCACACATAAACAGTTTGGCCAGGGTGGTGCTTTGTGTGTGTGTGTGTGTGTATATGTGTGTGTGTTGTGAGTGTGTGAGTGTGTGAGTGTATGTGTTGTGAGTGTGTGTGTTTGTGTGTGTGTGTGTGTGTGTGTGTGTGTGTGTGTGTGTGTGTTGTGAGTGTGTACTTGTGCGAGTCAGACACAGATACCTGAAGCACACGGAACCTCTCCGAGCACACTTCTTGGCACCCAACGACCATGTCAGTGTTTAAACAAACAAACTAGCAGAGAAGCGGAATGTTAGCGAAGACTGAAGAGGAAGAAAAAAATCCAGTTCGATCCTGTTCTTTACACAATAACGAATGTAGATAGATAGATAGATACTTTATTGATCCCGAAGGAAATTCCAGGTATACAGCAGCAGTAGAGACAGTAACACAATTATTGTATTAATATGTATGAATTAACTGAGAATTTTTAAATGCACGTTATCATTTTATGTTATTTTGTATATTGAAAAAAATATATTTAACATTTACATTTCTTGTTATAACATTATTGTTATTATCATGAATTAAATTCATATATTAAATTCTATTTAATGATTTAAATAATTATAATTATATAATTATTGAAATTAAAATTGAATTACATTTTAAACTCTCTTAATTAGTATCAAGTGGCACACCCTGCACACAAAATACTATTATATATCACTGGCAAGGGTGGTTTCTGTTGTTTTTCGATCATACATGTTACAGTGAGACAAAAACGTATATATATATATATATATATATTTTTTTTTTTTTTTTTTTTTTTATTATAGCGGATAATTTCCTTCTAATGCCTGAAGTCATCAGAAGTCAGAAATCCAGTAGCGGGACAACAAACAACAGAAAATCCTTTGAAAGTGATTACAAATCCTTAGAAATATTTCGAATGTAAAACAATAAGTTCTTTAACTAACACAAGAAAGAAGAAAAAGTAAAACCTGTGTAAAATGAAATCCTATTAGCTCTCTATCATTATAGGTTTAAGACCTAAAGCTTTAACCGACTTTGTCCATTTCGTCTCTTTCACATCTCTCTTAGACCAGTGTTTAGAATAACTACCCCCTCTGGCAAGTCCAAACTCACACTCTTCACTCTTGTAACTGTACTACAGAAGGTGTTGAGTCACACACTCACTCACAGGACAAACCTCTTTCCTCGTTCTTTCTGATCCCATCCATCAGTTTCAGTACAGCATTCTTTTCATACAAGTCACCTAATTATATAACGATCATTCCTTTCCAAAAAAGAAAAAAAAAAACTCCAGCAGTCTTCCTCTGGAAACACACCTCCCACTCTACCTCAACTAAACATAAACACACACTCACACTCCTATACTTGGCACGATCCCTGTGCAACCCATCCGGCCTCTCGTCTCTGCTTTGTGTTTTGTTTAGAGCCATCGCATACTTTAGCAACTTTTCTTTGCTGGCTGAAGACTGGATTGTATCTCGCGCACACACGCGTACACACATGCACGCTTACACACACGCATTGAACAACAAGGAACATGCATACCGTCGACATTTCAGGAGGAGGCGTCTGGCAGCCATTTTAGAAAGTGAGCAGGGCTGCACACGTACTGCTCGGCTTGCCAAGGAAACCAGGCTTTAGCCAAGAATTCTCTCTTTCCCTTCGTACCGTCTACTTTCTCTCTCTCTCATACTCTCTCCCTCCCTTTTGCAGGCCAACCATGGAGGAATAGGAAGAGAGATTCAGAAATATCTCCTAATTATGCACTGCACCTGGTTGACATGTTTCGAGCAATGCAGCTGCACTACTGGAAATACTCTCTGTGGACGAATGTGCGTCTGTGGGTCTGGTTTGTTCTGCATTTTGGCGTGCGCGTATATACGTATTCAGTCACCAGTATTTTGGTGCTGGCCAGGCCGAGCGTTTATTACCTCACAGCGCACGGCCCTGACTTCAACGCACGCTCACAAATCAGCCGAGGCGGATCTTGGCGAACGTCTGTTTGACTTTCCTTTCCTCGCCATCTCTCTTTTGTTCTATCTCAATCAGCCTGTATTTACATTCCCATCAGTGTCTGCATAGTTCACAATCAGTCTTTCACTCCGCAAGTGCGGCTCCATATCGGCCCTTCGGTAGATCTCTCACAACATCCTTATCGTTACGCTTTCTTCGCCGGGCGCTCTCGCTTCCACGCCGCCTCGGTCGGTTTCTTTTGTCTTAGACCCAGCTCTTGTTGATAAAACACCAGGCCCTTTATCAGGACGAGCCATAACCTAAACAGAGATAGACAGAGGAAAGCATCCTGGCACTGGTGGAGAGTGAGACAGAGTGAGAGAGGAAGCCTGCCGTGGCGTTTCGAGTGCCAAAGCCGCGTCGCCCGAGCGGGGTGTGAACAGTGGGCACGCCAAAGCCAATGGGCATCTGTTCCGAGAGCTGACACAAAGACGAGCTGGCGGCCATCTTGCGATGAAGTCGTGCTATCTCACATGCGGCTCACAGAGATGAAAATGGAAGATTCGGTAAACGCTAACGGTTGCAATATTCTGAATTGAGGATTATACATTTACCTTATTTCTTTCCAGTTATATACATTTTATTTATCTTTATCCCTGTAAAGCAGGTTTAAGCCAAAAAAAAAAAAAGCGATCATTTTTTTCTTACGTTTGTTTTTCCAGAAGCTTTTACTTCTGACACACATTGTGTATTCTTACTCATATCAGGATGTTCACTAAAAGTTGTTCACACTGTGTGTTTGCAAGACATGTGGCCTTAGAATAAACATTATTAACTAGTCAAACAACCTTTTTATTTATATTACAATTATGTCTAATGTCTTTCTGGTCCCAGTAATGTCTATATACACTGACACTTCTAGCAACAACGCAAGTGAACGAGTTGCCTGCTTTCCAGGTGACTTCATAGATGACAAAGCACATCATACCTGCCAAAGCATTACACCTGCGATGCATAACTTACGTCGTTTACTTACAGCACAGAGACACATTCATCTCTATATTCAGTAAAAAGTTGTTCTCCTTATGTGTTTTCATGACAAAAACTTTTGATAAACTTAGGACCAAGTGGCTTTTACAGTCACACACTTCTGACTCATTCAGCTTTGTGGCTTCATCCAAACAAAAGCCTAAACTAAGCCATAATGCAAACATGGGTAAGACTCTAGGACTCTAGAATATATATATAAAAAATTAAAAAAACACTTTAAAAAAGGGAGAGTGTTAACAAGAAAAATGACAACAAAGAAAACAAGTACGTGTTTGTCTGGACGCTAGTCCATGACGTCTCTTAGCAATGAAAGGAGACGTGTCGGAGACAGCAAACTCTCTCACATGCAAGTTTAGGTGCACGCTCCGGCGGGGACAAAGTCGCATTATTGATCTGTCTGCGTGTTAACAAAGGCCACCACGGTCTGACACACAGCGTCATGCGGTGATTGTTGCCTTACATATGTCTGCTCTGGCAGTCCAGCGCTGAGGCCGCAGAGACTCATCAGTCACATGTCAAACCGTGGTGTCACGGTGACACACACCGTGCGCCTTCACATCTCGGTGACAAAGGCAGAACAGAGCGTGCACAGATCACCGCAGCCAAAGGTCACTTTATAAACAGATTATGGAAATGAGTATATGGGGGTTTTCAATCATGCTGGGCCGTTTGAATCATGTCTGGTAGTGGTACGTCTAGTTGATGAGATTTGTATAACATTTTGTGTACTTACTACTAGTAACGCTAATGTTAATGTGTTAGACATGATTGCGTGCCTAACCAGAGATGTGTTGATCTGATAAAAAAAAGTTTTTTAAAAGTATGTGTGTCAGGTGGATGTGTGTAGTTCATTACATTATGCAACCTGCATAAGCTCAGGCCTAAAGAGATGATTTTGAAACTGAATTGCGCAAAATACTTCAAAAGACATGTGACGCTGACTGACACCGCATGTCTCTGAATGCATGAATCAGAAAACTTTTCTTTGCTATGATGTTTTGCATAACCAGGTAACAGCACATTTTGTTATTACTGTTTACTGTCTGACGCACCAAACCCTTATATTATTATTATTAATTTGCTGACGGAATAAAAATGCTCCTGGGATCAGTGCGCTCCAGTACATAACTCCTGAACCTGCTTAATACTTTAAGGGGAGAAAAATGGATTATCAACAAACAATTCAATAATCCACAAGTGCCACTTTGAATTTCAATTTCTTTTTAACACTGATATGCCTGCAACAGCATGGACATTATGTAGGGAGATTAGCACACAGCTCCTACCCTCTTGTGTTTGTCTGCAGGGTATTTATAGCGGTAGTAAAGACTGCATTGACTGAAATTGTATGACATCTCATCAGGGTATCTCCCCTTCCCAGTGACAGCATGCCACTTGGATGTGTATTGTTACTTGATTGGCTGAGTGAGCGGCCCATTTGCATGAGTGTGCGCGGTGTCGTGGGACAGTGGGGGGAGGTCCGGGACGATCCGGCCTCGGCTGTGGCAACTGCCCAGCAGTCCTTTTGTAGCCGTCGCAAGCCGGGCAGGGAGGTGGGCACGGAGAGAGAGGGGAACAGTGCAGGGAGAGAGACTGAGACTATAGATTTAATTATGCATGCACATTTCCCCATTCATGGAGGTGAGTGTGAAAGAGGGCGAGGGGTTGGGTGGCAACCAATGACATTCCACCGTACAGAGCTCCTGTCTGGAAGAACACTAATGAGGTGACACTCAGCGGCTGGAGCCCAGCCAAAACAGTCCATTAACTCCACACAAGTAGTTAAGAGGAGGAGAGACTGGGAGGGGGCAGACGGGGAGACGAAGTAAAGGAAAAGTTCAAGAGAGAGGCAGAAAGACAGAGAGGGAGTGAGAGAGCAGAGTTGTGAATGACACAACAGGGGGCCCCTGGTGAAGGGAGGGTGGGTTTGGGGTGTCTCTTGGCAGAGTAGGGGGGGGTGCCGGCGAGCGTGTGTGTCTAGTGTGTATGGGAGGTCAGTAAGGCTACTAGAGTCTCATGCACTCGGAGACCCAGACTCAGACAGGCCTTTAACAGTCTGCCTCGTTTCTTTCATCTCTCACTTTCCAAGTCAGAGTAGCGCGGGATAATGGCAGCCGTTTCCTAATATCGTAATCGCAGTTCCGAGGCTTTTGCGTCCTTTATGGCCGGCAGTCTGGGCTGTTAATCAGTCGGACGGAAAAGCAATGAGCACTTGTACAAATTATATTTGATTCTCTGACGTGCTTGAATTACACCTACCGAATGTGCTGTCACTTCTTTCTCACAAGCCCAGTTTAACTTAACACGCAAACAATTTGAGGACAAACAATGACACAAATTATATTTGAACCCAAAGAACCTTTGAGCGGGGATATTTTAGGGTCATGAGCGCAGTTCTGGCACACACACACACACACACACACATACACACACTCACATGCATGTGAGGCTCACTGTAAAATGCTGTCTCACCACATAGTTATGTTCGCTCTGTCGGAACATGTTGTGTGAACCATATCTCCAGTCCAAATCACGCAAAACTCTTCGTACTCAGAAACAGCGAACCTATGTGTAGTGGCATCTACATCAATCATTTAAATATAAACGATCATCTAAGTGAAGGCAAGGTTTCTAAACAATGCAAGCTTGAATTAAGTGTTTGACGTGCTGGATATTTAATAAGTGTCACACTGAATAAACCAGGGTGATATCTGCTCTTTCATAAATCTAAGACAAATGTTTGCTGTTAGTCAGTTCCAAAAATTCTGTCACCTTTTGTAAGACAGGTTAAATAAAAACGTAATTTTTTATTGACAGAAATATAACTTTGAATTCAAGTGCAACTGATTTCGGTTTTACCAAGAACGCCAATAGTTCTGAAACTGACAGTATTTTACAATCATATGTATTCACATGTGGAAAAATTAACAGTTTCCTTTTTATGTTTCATTATATGTTTCCTCCGTAAATGGGTCTCGACCCTCTGAGATGTAAGAAAATCGACTAATACAGAACTAAACTTATACTGATTCACATGTTATCATGCAGTTGTGTGTCTATTTTGATCCTGAAACAGATCCAAAGTTTTTTTTTTTTTTTAATCTGAATCCGTATTAGTCCGAAATTCTAAGGAAAAGATCACTAAACGATCATAAGGTGACAAGGATTCCTTACGCTGCATGTTGCGACCATGCCAGGCGCAGCTGCTGACCGGGCTAGTGTGTGTGCCGAGAGGAAGATGGTCAGTATAGTGCCAACTCCTGCATGAAGAGGTGGGGCAAAGTGCCAAGGTGGCAGGAGCAGAGTATCCAAGTATGGCCCAAGTCCAGCTCAACCCAAGGGCAAAGCAAGTGTTTACATATACGCTACAACACCCACACACACACATTTACTTGTACCCAAATTAGGATGCTAAATGACTTATTGGACATTTAACACCACATCTAAGACAAGATCTTGGCACAAAACTAACCAAGAAACAAAGCTTTCACTCATTTAGGCTCCTCCGCCAAAAAAAACCCCACACTCAGAAGAAGACATGGAAGGAAAGTACTTAATTTAATGTGTCATTGCAAACATAAAAAAATGCTCCCAGCATAGCCAACAGATGTCTGAGCACTTTTATAGTGCTACAATCCTACTAATTTCAGACTGAAAAATGCTCACCGAGGGAAAATAGATGCTGCACGAGTCCCTCGCGGTCTGTTTCTGCCACAACATTCAATTACCAGAAAAGTGTTCCTGAAGTTGGGTCTGTCTCTTTCTCTCATTCAGATAAAGCTAAATTAGGTAGCGTAGGGGGGAATATTAGACTTTACACAGATCTGTTTTAGCAAATGGTCAACTTTCATACTTGTCTAAAAATTTGATACGGTCCTAAGAAAAATCTCCATAGACTGAGAAGGTAGGGAGAGAGAGAGAGAGAGAGAGGGCGAGCGAGAGAGAGGTCCCCTGCAACTCTGCTAAAAGCTTGATCTGGGTAATGAGCATGGTATACAGTGGACCATGTAAAACACATACCAGACGCAGGTCAAGGCACAGCAGCCATGTGGAATACTGCGTAGTACGATTAACATGCTGACTGCACCAGATACCTGGTAGCTTTCTGTGGTTTATATTTCTGATCCTCAGGTAAGGACCTCAAAAATTCAAAGCTCAAATCACAACATTTCCTGATATGAATCGATTATGCTTTATTGCCTTTAAAAGCTTTTAAACTCAATTTAAGGAGCATCGGCTACAGCAGTGAATCAGACACCCTTGAAAGGGACACTAGAAAGAGCATGAAGCAGCTTCTCCTGATAAAGCCTCTCAGGCGGAAAGTGTTGGCAGGCCAGAGGCTGATGATTAACACAAGCATAATGAAGGAAGCTCTCATTCAGCTCTGGAGAGCCCAGGATGCCCGCTGCAAGGTCAAAAGACAGGCAGCAGGCCAATCAGCTGCAGCGGTGGACTGGTGATCTCAGCACACGTTGGGTAGTGCTTTATAATAGGCAGATGCTATGCCATAATTCACGTTTTTTTAGTTGCAGGGTCCGTCCTTCCTGGCAGACACTCAGAAAGGAAAATCTGCCATGCGCTCTTGAGGCTTGCTAGGGCGGCCCTGGGTTGCAGCAGTAACAACATGTGGTTTGGCTCCAGTCTTCAGTTTATATGTGCGACAGTGAGAGGAGGAACCGCTAAATGAATTTCAGATTCTGTTGTTCCAACACCATAAACAATGTTACACAAAGTCTGGTATTAAGCAGATGTTGAGGAACACTGCTCTTAACAGAACCTCATACATTACAAGCTGCATGTCTTGCGCTCATTTGAAACTCTGCACTTTCTTTTCCAGTTATACAAGTGAAATATCTGAAAGCAAATTTATGAAAATGCTATTAGTGATTGAATACAAAAGAATTTTAACTCTTCATTTGATAATTTAAATATAAATACACATGTTTTGGGAAAACCACATCCCAGAGAATGGGAGAACATGCAAACTCCATGCACACAGAGACGGGAATCGAGCCTGGCCGGGAATCGAACCCGGACCCTGGAGGCGACAGTGCAAACCACTACACCGTGCCGCCTAGCCACATTTATTTGAACATAAATCTGCAAAAATATAAATATAAAAATACAAAAATTATAAAAAATATATAAATGGCACAGAAGATAGAAAATGTGGTTATTCGTCCAAATAAGGAATATATAGTAAGTTCACTGACCTTTGATTTGCACCATAAAAATAACTATTAAACATTTGAAAATAAAAATCATGAAAGTGAAAAGTGATTTTGATATTTTGATATTTTTCCAAATCTGATGGCCTTATAAAGGGTTAAAAGTCTAACAGTTTAAAACAACCTAACTTGTAATTTCTTCCCATAATGCAACACTGTTATTTGCTTATTTTCACTTAGTTTTTTTTAAGCTGTTTATGAAACAGCTTAGTTTATTCAGTCATTTACATAATACTTTACAAAAGTTTTTTTTTTTTTTTACAGTTGTAGCCACACATTAAATACAAGAATGGTTTTGAACATACTGTATAAATATATTTTTTTCCTGACTCAACAAATGCCGCATATCCACTAAGGACAAGAGAAAGCCTTGTGAAAGGGAGAAAAAGACTGCGAGTAAGAGTGCAAACAATGTTGCTCTTTTTGTAATCTCTGTTATGTAGCATGAGAATTATAGCAGGCTTCCCTGCACAGTGTGGCTACACTCGCCCTCCCATGCCGTAGGGGCTGGGAATGCAAAAGGCCTTTGTGTGCGCTTCAGTTTTCTGGCGGAGCGTCTGCGCACTAAAATGATAAGAACAATGCTCAGCTGTCATACGGAAGGATTCTGAGAAGATGTGTTAATGTTCCTCAAAAGGTGACATTTTAACCAGGCACCTTACAGATGCATTAGGAGAACAGACATGGCACAAGTCTAACAAAAGCTTTAAATAACAGAACACGGGAACATCTTTCGACTTTGGTCGAGGTTTGCTGTGCAATAAACTTTTCCACGAGCCAACTCAGAAATTCTCCGTCCACTGTCTTTTAATTCCGTTTTCATCTTCTTCTTCTTCTTCTTCCTGCCACATCCTCAGTTCTTTAAGATTGTCAGCTCTGCTTCTCAGCAGGGGTCCTTCTCGTTCTCTTCACAATCTGACGCCGGGCTCTGCATTCATTCGAGCACGCCGTTTTTCAGTTTGTCAGAAAAGGTGAGTGCGAGGTTGAAGCCAGGTAGCAGATCGGACAGCTCTGGTCTGGAACGTAAACAACGCTACGGCGAATCGGCCCTTCATGCTTATGTTGTATGGAACGTGTTTGTCAGTAAAACAGACGGGGCAAAGGAAGAAGGAAAGAGAGGGGAGGCGAACAGAAGGAAATCACAAGCCTCTCATGCACACTGTGTGGACTTTATTTTTCATAACCCTGACACTTTCATTTCATCTGTGCATTAAGTCTGTTCACTTCCAGCTGAAGACCTGAACACTAGTGTAATTTTTACAGCTCAGGTATGCTACCGTGTTGTGCATTAATTATTATTGCCTGAAGCAATTTTCCATCATCTTAGGAAAAACCCTGTTAAACTTCATTGCTTGTTTTTTTTTTTTTTTTTTACCTCTCAGCCCTGTGTGGTGTGTCTATAAATGTGTACACATCTGATAAATCCTTTGTTTCATGTTGTTTCCAGTGAAAATTACAGTGGTGAGGGCTGAGTTTAAGTATTTCCTGGTCCTTGTAAGGCTTTTTCTGGATTTGTACAGCCAGTAGGATGGCTACAGTATGTTCAACATAAAAGCCAAACCTGTAGCTTTACATTCACAATGAACAACAACATCATGCATCTATGATAAATATGTTCCCTAAACTCTAAAGAATTATAAATATTTCCACTTTCTACAATGGAATGTGAGGAAAGCCTATAGGAATGAAGATTCCAATAAAAACACGGTTTTGTCCAACTATGCTTCAACATCCCCACAAATGTTTTTTTTTTTACTCTAACATATACGTTTGTAGATTTCTAATGTTAAACGTTGATGCAAAAATAACAGTTCCCTAGTGCTTGAAATGGCTCCGGTCCAAAGGCTATAAAATGTTATCTCCATGCGTGTACTGTAGCTGGACATGCCATTGCATCATGGGAACTAGCGAAGATATCAAAGGGCCACAATTGGATCACACTCAATAATCTGCACTCTTGGCACGTGTTCACATAGACGTCCTCCTCTAATGCTCACGCTCACTGATTTTTTTTTTTTTTAAATATAGACAGTCACTATATGTGTCAGTCCTGATATGATCCCAGGTCCAGGTAGCGGGCACAAGGGTTTCGGCAGGAGTCCCAGGTGGTTGGCAGAGGTGTTACAACACTTCCTTTTCACCCAGTCCAAGCCACTTGAGCTTGGCACACATTACCTGGAACAGCTCAGACCTCTGTCTGCAAACATTCGCCATGGCAAACTCTGGAGCCCACACACTTTAGCAGACACTGTGCAGTAATGCTTAGGACTGCAGGAAGAACAAGGGGGGGAGGCTTCTTATAAGCTATTCGTGCCAAGCAGACACAAAGGTAGGGCTTTTTTTTTTATCAATTGAAGGAATTACACAGATCATATGTCACCATATGGAATTCCTTTTACACATAATGCATTTCCTTCATGGAGTCTGTGAGAAGCCATAGAGCATATCTACTGGGAGCACTCTTTGGGACAGGGGGAAAAACTTCTGCATGTGTGTGTGTGTGTGGAAGCAGGCATGGGGTGGGGGGCCTCTGTCAGGGGCAGCCTCAGCACACTGAGCAGAAATATGCCATATGCATTCAGTGAACTGAAGCCTGCAGGGCTTCTCTCAAGGTTATTAGAAAACCCTGCACACCCTGTGCAGAGTCTTAAAAAAAACCTAAACTAAATACTCAAAAGTAGAGCTAGATAAAGGCTCGAATTCTGCCACAACTCTCTCATGTGTGAGGCCCACTAGGACTTTTAAGGAGCTGCGAAGAACACTTTTGTCTAATCAAGAAAACCTTCAGTTGCTCTGCTGTATCTGATCCCTCCTGTTGTGACAATGACACGGCCGCTGAGGCAGAGCGCACGCCTTTGCCTCAGATAACAGGGCCGCCTTTGACACTGAGTTTCCTTCCCTCTGCCGGGGCCAAGAGCCAGGGCCATGCATCCGCTGCCCCACCCCCAGGTCCTCATGCACACAAAAGTAGGAAGCGGGAGCCGTGGCCACTCGCATTGTGACAGAGCTCTCTAAATCACGTCTCATTTCATCCGCCGCTCTTCATAAGAGGTTTCGGCAGAGGAAACGATAAACACAACAACAGCACGTAAATACATCGGCCGCAGCTACCCGGGTGCTTAGTGCGGCGATAGCTAATTGAGTAACACTGCTGCCTCAATGAACTCGCATTAGGTTACGGCGTAAACCAAACCTGTACGTCTGCAGACAAAAGTTCCCGAGGAAAGTAAACAGATACTATCAGATCAAGATACAGGGATACGGAGATACTATCAAAAGCTGCATGCAGGTAGTCCACAATGTTAAAAGATCGTAGGATTCAAACTGTCCTGCTCACTAATGAAATTAACTAAATTAATATCATTTCTGTGGTTTACGAATCAAACAGCTTTCTAAACCATTGTACTATTGTACACTGGCATTTTAAGGTAAGATGTTGCTTGTGTGACTCTTTAGTCTGTTATACAGCTGAAGAACTTGTGTTGTTGAAATGTTGAACAAATAACTTGTGTTGTTGAAATGTTGATCGAGCGAAGCAGCACATCTCCTGCAGATAGGTAGAGAAGTGAAGACTTCATAATAGGAATTAAGATCTGTACAACTGGCTTCAGGTCTCGGCAGCCTAGCAGACTCCAGCAGACTGAGCAAGAACCATCCATCATTACTAAGCTGTGGTTCATGCATATTCTCCAGGCCATGGATTTTTGTGCTGTGCGAGCTGAAAGAGCAGAACTCCCAAGCTCATGGAAGACAAACTCAGATGAGCTCCAGGAAAGCCAGCGAGTCCGTGTTAACAGCCTGCAGAGGCTAAGATGAGAACCTTATCAGGAGCCATTTAAACGAAGACGGGGTCACAAGCCACTCTGGTTAAAATGCCCTTGGTGGGCAAGCAGAGACAGGGACAGGGTTGGGGGATTAGATGTAACTTGAGGCTGTTGACATAAATTGTTCAGTGTCACTGTAGGTTCTCGATCCAAAGAAAACCAAGTGTCAAAAAAGAATAGAAAATCAAAAGCAAGGACTGCTAAGGGCAAAAGTTCGACAAGCTTGACCTTTTATGCACCGTTCTTCAATTAAATATCAATTATCTAACGATCCCACGCCTTCGAACCAAGAAAGGTGGTTAAGAAAATAAAAGGGGATCATTTTATCTTTACAAAGCAGACACTGTCACTGACAGCCATGTAGTGAGATAACAGGCCGCTAATACAACTTACACAACCGTCCCAACAGCCCGAGAAGGCCGGCTTAATGACAAACCAGCCAAACTTGATAGAACATTTCAGTAAGTAAACAATTTGCTATCACCTCATTTAACCTTGGCAGCTGCAGTTCTATGGAAGACGTTGCAGCTTTAACCCTTAGTGCTCATGCTCAAGTTTGCAGAGCTGCTGCGTATTTAAACAAAACAAAGGCTTATGGCATGCACCGGTTCCTTTTGTTGATGACTTATGGAAAGGAATTGGAGTAAAAGTCTTTCTAATTATTTTTGCATGCTGTTTAAAATACATTAAATAAAAAAAAAATAATTAAAATGCTAGTAGGTCCAAATTAAGACACTATGCAAACACACAAACCTTTGTTTTAGCTGAATCACATTCTTCTGGAGAAGAGAGCAGCTCTGAACAGACAGACATGCTAAGCGATACACACACACATATGTCAATGTGTATTTTTAGGCATGTGCTGTTGGATCTGAGAACATACTGACTGCTTTGTGCAGTGTTGAAAAGTGGAATGATTATCATACATACTGTACGAAGAGTTGTGAGTCCATGCACGTAGTGCACAGCGCCGGACACTAGGCTAAATTTAGCCTCTTTTCTACCCCTCTGCTTGGCCTCCAACAGTCCCTCTGTGAGCTATCCTTTTGTTCTCTGATTCCGCCTAGCTAACCTGAAACAAGCGAGCACATTATACTGCGTTTTTCTTCGAAAAGCTCCGCATCATCAAACATTTATTGGGGACAAACGCCACACTTACAGCAGGACTCTAAATTAAAACTTGTGCCAATGATTAGGCCAGGGTATTGTGGCTTCCTGCCTTCACTTCATTGTGATGCTCATGACAGTTGGGTGTGGTTATCAGGTTAGTTAACAATGGAAGCCCGATCTGGAGACTATCAATTAAGGTGTGAGCGGAGCAATCGCGTATGTAATGGAGAACATGAAAGTCTGCCTGTGATGCTTGGTTTACATTCCATCTCAGTGGTTTCTACTGTGTGGGAATGGGATAAGCATCAGCCGCCCTTTATCTCTCCTGCGGAGCTCTGTGGAAGACGTAAACGTTCGTGTAATCAGTTCTTAAAGGCCTAGGTTGGAGAGGGAGAGTACTGGAGATCTAACACTCCATTATACATCCATGGTCTGTAAAAACAAGAACATCTTCCCAGGAAGAGTGGAGAGTCACGCAGGACAATGGCAACTATTATTCGTTGCTGAATGCCGAAACGTATGACCAAGATCTTTTCGGTTTCCTCTTACTGTAGTCATAACTAAAAGAATACATTCATGACTACAGTCTCTTCCACACACAAAGTCTTCGAAAACTGTAGCCAAAGTTTGAATATGTTGTCCAATGCTAACTGATTAAGCATCACAGAGCACAAACAATCCTGGGACTTATAGCTCCATGAGGCACTTTCATGGAAGTCTAAATGAATGAGCGCTCTGTTAGGCTGAACAAATGACAGGCGTCCAGTCGAGAGATAAGCCTTCAGCAGCCATCTCCTGCTCTGCTCATAGTGAACCTCATGCACTGGTTAGTTTAGTGAAAGTACTTCTTTTTTTTTCTTTTTTCTTTTTTATAAAAGAGTATGTCAGTGCCTGTAAGTTTAACACCCTATCTAACTCAGAATCAGTGCTGGAAACAGTTACAATTTGTGGAACACATCTTTCACTTACACACAATATAAACATCAGGATCCCCCAAAGAGGGTGTACATGACATCACTGCCTTACTAAATCCCCAGCACATCTCATTAATTCCAGAATAAACATGCCAACTCTCGACACGGCACTCGCTCTTTCACGTTTCGCTGAACAATGTTGTGTATTTTTTTCTACATGCGTTTTCAAACCATTCTTATAAGCAACTGAATGGATACAGCCAGGAATCACAATCCTGCCTTCGGCCCTATGTAACGCTATAAGCTGAACTAATGTGTTCAATACATGCTGTTCTGCGTGCCTAATCACTCTTACTGTACTGCACCAGAGATGACAGAAAGTTTGAGGGAAGGAGTGTTTCTATAGTCTAATATACACAGTCTGCATATTATTCTTCATTACCGCTCTCTAAATACTCAGTGATGTACTGTATTCATTTGACAGGTCAGTGATTCAAACCAATTATTCACAGAGATCAAAATGAATGATGGAAATGCGAGGAAAGAGGGAAGAATTGAAAAAAAAAATACATATTTTTTATTCTTCTTAAATACACAGTCAGTGCTCCATTTCACACTTTTGTAGATGTATGCACCGGCCTAAAGAGATTATCTTATGGATACCTACTGTATGTCTGTAGTTCTTTTCTCTAGACTGATATTAGATTTTTAAGATGCAGGTGGGCTAAAATAATACTGAAAGTTTATTGTAAATGCTGAAATTATATTATAGATAGCTTTTATAATAAGCCTTCAGAACGGCTCTAATCTGAGGTGGTGCTAATTGGTGATTTCTGAGCCTGGTTACTCTAAATGGACTTTGGTCTTGCTTTCCTGGGATGGTTTTCATGAGATCCAGGTTCATCATGGTGCTTGATGGGTTTTGCAGATGCACTAAACACTACTGTTCCTGCAAGAACTATTCCAGAACCCCCGTGTCTTGAAATAACAACTGACTGCTGTTGTTGTTACATAATTACCTAATGATATAATGAAATTAAATATGTATTATTTCATAGTTTTTGGGGGAAAAAAAGAAAGAAATTCAGTATTTCTAGAATGTAGAAAATGAATCCAAACTTGTGTCCAAACTTCTGACTCGAAAAATACAGTTACAGCAAATTGTTACCAACGATGTGTTAAAAGCGACAACCTACCACTCAACAGGGCAAATAAATTTAATATCAATTAAATAAAAGTACACTTGAGCTGCATTTTGGTATTTATCATTGACAGACCATATGTTTTGCACCGTAATGTTTAATAAAATCACACTTACTAATAAAAAGTCCTGGTTTTCCTCACTTTGAACACACTGTATTATAAGGAAATACTATTTTATACACAATATGAGCGATCTCCTGGAATATAAAAAAAAGCTCTTTGGAGAAGTCTGGGAAAACACCACGAACGAAAGAATCTATAGGTCAACCTTCAATGCATTTGGGTGGCCCCAGTATAAAACCAACTTTCATACCGTTCTACTACTTCGTCCATAACTAAAGAACATATTCCCTTTCTGCACACACCTATATCACCTACGACACTACACATCCTAATTGTGCTTGCCTTCTTGTACCATATTCAGGTTGCCTTTGTTTGATTTATCCCTTATCAGGAGCTGCTAGGCTAATCTCCCCTCACAAAGTCCTCCATTTTGTGTTCCTTTCTACAGATAGTGTTACATGGAGAGCAGACAAACCTCGCAGGGCCAGAGGGCTGTCGAAAAAGCCGGTGATGATTAGCACGCTTCCTCTCTCTCTCTCCGCTACATACAGATCTAGTAACCGACAGTTACATGGTGAGGCCTGATGATGTAATACAATTTGTAAATTGGGCAATCTGATGATTTGGTGACTGCATAAGTGCTAGCATGTGGAATGGATTCCATATTTCTAAAAACATTCAGACTGTTCAATGATCACTACAAAATACAGTGGTCTACTCACATTCAAAGCCATCGTTGCTGCTTTTCTATCTGTACTTTTTTTTTTTTTTTTTTAAGACACTCATTTAGATAAGTATGACTTTTGGCTGTTTATCAAGAAAGCTGCTCACTAATGCATACTATTGTCTTTGCCGCTGAAGGCTTGTGGAACATTGTCAAGAAGTCCGGGAGGTATTTACGCTAAAGTGCTGTGGCTTTATGATATGATCCATGTTGTTTATCACTTTTGATAAGGAAGAGTGTGAGGGTTTGGAGTTCCCCTAAACAAAAAAAAAGGTGGCGAGGCAGGACACTTGTTTGTGTGTGTGTGTGTGCTTGAGCTTGTGTGTGTGTGGGAATGGGTTCCGCTCTGGCAGACCTCTTTACAGACAATATTTAGAGGTCCCTAGTGGCATATGTGCATCTCACACACATATACACACAGATACACACACTCTTCCTGGACAGAGAGATATAAGCACTGTAGGGGCCACACTGAGGGGGCCCTCCCCACCACGCGTGTCCTCATTGTTCTTCTCAGGAAAAAAAGAGGGAAAAATGAGGGAGGGAGATTTTTTTTTTCTCATTTTGCAGGAAAGGGAGGGGCAGAACAGAGTGCTCCTCGTGTTCTGTGTAAGAAGGGAGAGAGAGAGAGAGAGAGAGAGAGAGAGAGAGCTGACAGGATTCTTTCCTCCAACTCGAGCGATATACTCAATGTTTACACAGGTGTTTTACGAGCCTAGCCGATTGGGTCGCGTGTTCCGCAACATCGCACTATAAATACTCCATCACACAGACACGTACTGTACAGATGCAGCTGTAGAGCCAAACCGCACAAGGCACAAACCCCACAACTTAATGCCCACCATTATGTTGAAACACTAACCTTTGAAGAAAAAAAACAAAAAAACACATACACGCACACACACATAGAAATCAATGTTGCTTTCCAGGAAATAATTCTGTAGTTCCTGTGCAAAACTATGTGATAACTTGTGATAACAGCTTCTCATCTCTATTACTGGAGCAGTAAATGAAAACGTGCTAACACGATGAAGGTAATGATGCATCGGGACAGTTGCATTGTTTATCTGCATATTTCTATGTTGTCCAGCTTCAACATGTTCTCAGTTTGACTTACGAAAACGGTGTGTGTTTGATTTGTATTCTTTAGATGTATTCTAAAGCGCTGCATTAAAAAAAAAAGAAAGCAAGAAAAAAAATCACCCATCGTTACCCACCTGGCCTCTGAACGCCTTCTTACCATCACGTCTTTGGCAAAGTTTTGTCCGACATAGAAGCGTCGGTTTGCAGGCTCACTATGAATGATTATCTTATAGTAAATTTCTAACCAGATACATTATTGAGAATTCCTGAGGAAGAGACGTTAGACATTAGACTCTTGTGGGTAACTCTGACAAGCAGACCATCATGGTGGTCCCACTAAGCTCTGAATTCTGAACTCGCTGGACTCGAGGGGGTCGAGTGAAAAATTGCTCAATCATATGCCTCGACTGGTGGACCCTACATGAGCTCCATGTTTTAACAACAAGCCTCTGGCCTGGGAAGGGTGTGCTGAGAGTGCTACTATTAGTATACCGCCATAAAAATGACACAAAAACTAAACACAGGTGCACAGACATTTCCCATCTTCTAAAGTATTTGCCAGGAAAACATTCAAATGAGGACGCGTGGCCAGTAAAATCTTCCACAGCTCACAAAGTGAAAGTGTTTCAAATGCCAAAGTTTCGGCAATTTAAAGGGAGTGGTAAGCCAGCGGCCGAGGCTGCGCGATTTGGAGGGAGTGGGTTGGGGACGGGGTGAGGCGTTGGCCTGGCAGAGATCAACCACTAACGCTCTCGCCTCTCCTCCACCAAGCAGCCAAAACTACAGCTGTGAGTCGAGTGTGCTGAGGTAATTGTTGTAAATGCTTCGCTCTGACACAGATTACAGGAAAAATACAGCCAGCATGCCAAGCACAACACATCATTTCGACGTCAGTTGGAGTTTGTGTGAACGAAAGTGCGTGCCTTTGTGTACGAAAGAGAAAGAGAGAAAGACAGGCTGCCTGAAAAAGAGAGGGACTTCGAGCTTCGATAGAGTTTGTTCAACCACATTCTCTGGAAAGAATGTCAGGAGGAACAAACACTCCACTGTTCCCTCGTTCTATAGAAGGGAAACAGGATTTATACACAAACAAACCATACATTAGCTCCAACTCTGACTATCAAAGGGTAACATATGTGTGTATGCTATATGTGTGATGGAAGTGGGCAACCGCTTGCTAGCCGGCAGGGTCTTCTGAGGTGAATTAAAAGTATTTAGGTCATTAGAGCTGCGACGTTAGACCCGAGTGAGCTACAGCCGGAGGGAAACGGAGCAGGAGGCCCTGAGCAGGGGAGGCTACCATGTCCTGTATATATCCTGAACCAGGCTAAGAACACACTCACACACTCACACACTCAAACAACTCACACCTCCATTGCTTCTCGATCACACACGCCATAAATATGACTGTTACGGCCCTAATGATCCACACTTAATGCGGCGGGCTTTAACACCTCAACACATGGTGAGAAATACAGGTAAAACACCTCCTCTGATCGCCATACACTCAAGCCCTGAAGGTATCATGAATAATATTTGACATCTGGAAGTAAGCCACTTATTACTGACTCTGTGTGCGCAAGTTCACTGATTGTCGACTCGCGAAGTGGCCTAGCGTAAGAGCTGGAAAACAGCTTTGAGTAGAAATTCAGTTAAAACCCATCTCTACAAGCAGGATTAATGATTGATAGGTAGTTTAAGGTTTAACTGAAATGATTTTTGGTTAACAAGAAATTGATGCGTCTATACATCTGTCTCACCGTCTCGCCTGTCCTTTATCTCTCCCATCTTATTCCCCAGCTTCACAACCAAGTTTTCTGGCTTTACAGAGGTACCCATAACAACCACTAAAGAAACAAGTGCCTTGTTCTTCAGATATCTCACCTACACAAACACATATAGACACACACACATTCACCCGCATGTACTATAAACACTCTTTATGAAGACGTACGGCCTTATACAAACACAGCCAGGTTCTATTGAGGTCTTTGAGGCAGGCACCAAACAATAGCAAGCCTAAGTGTCCATCTGCAGATGTGTGTGTGAGTGTGCGAGTATGTGTTCCTCACAGGCGGTGTGTGTAAAATCCAATTATCAAAGCCATGGCATTAACATTCCTGCAGTCTGGCAGGTGACGGCGGAGTCCTTTCAGTGCATAGGAGCGCTGCGGTTTGACCAAGAGCAGCAATGAAGGCGCAGACACCGGGGGCAGGGGGTCCCTCAGGACTGTCTTCACAAACACTAGACCGTTCTTGGAGATTTTAAAGTGGAGGTATATGAGACCTAACATTCCCGATTCTTGGAGGAAATAAGATGTGATGTGAACTTTACAGAGGAAATTCCCACAGTTACGTAGAAGAGATTATGTTACAAAATTATTAATTACTTTCTGCCTGGCAAACCAGTTGAATGAGTTAACAAGTGAGTCATCAGAGAGCACTAGCTGTGCAAACAGTTTGCTAGAATTGATAAAATAAAGTGATATAATACAACTGGGTGGCACAGTGGCTTAGTGGTTAGCACAGTGTGTCCTTGCACCAAATATTATTGCCATTTTGTAGTGATGGGGTTTACAGTTTACATTGCTACGTTTGTGTAAAATTTTAACAAAATTGTGAAAAATTTTAATATCCAATCAGGATATTTATAAAATCAAATTGGTACCTACAGTAGGTATCGCGATACCGGAAGATCTGGCATATTGAAGGATCCCTGTTGATTCCCGTCCCTATTATTTTGACATTTTGAAGTGTGAATATTTCAATAACAGTCAAGAAACAATATATTGTGCGTCTCTAACATGCAGCTCTAAAGGTCAATAATTTCACTCATTTGACTTCATTTCCGCGGGTACATGGCTAGTTGAGTGTTTCATGTGTTGATACAACCCCTTCGTTTACTAAACTCACTCATCTACCATCATCATCCATCCAAGTGGGTACACTCACAGTGATCTGATCTCCTTAGGAGATGCCAGACGAGCAAAGTTGCAGCATGACTGCCACTGGCCCGTGTGATTATGCAGGTGAAGAGGATCTGTGTGTATGTGTGTGTGTGTGTGTGTGTGTGTGTGTGTGTGTCGGTCTGTCAGTGTCTGTGAGAGAGAAACACTGAACAAATTATTGAGCTATTCCAGTAGCTGATCTAGGATGGGTGAATTTTTTTCAGAACTAGCTCTTTACCTGAAACCCCACAAAGTCAGCACAAAAAAAAAAATACAATAATTTTCCTTATCTGGTAAACTTGAAACCTACACAAAGAAAATGGATGTGCATTGAAAATAGTGTCTTTTTTAGTATACGAAAAGAATGGACATCAAAAAATAAGAGAAAAAAAAGAGGGTAAGAGGCATGCCAAGTGGTCCTCACGTTACCTAAACTTTCTTAAGGGCACGGCAGATCCTCTTACCCCTACTTCCCTCCTTCTAGCCGGATTTTATTTCATCATTTGATTAATCCTTATTAAAAGGGGAAAAAATACAGTGGTTATAATACAGGTCCTTTATTCTCTTCCATGTCACAGTATCTCACTGATAGCGTATCACCTGATCCTGAGTGGGGGTTTCTTGAAAAATGGACATTTTTGAGCAAGACCAGTACAAGCCCAAATAAAAACAGTAGCACAAAATAATGTATTACATTTTCTGTTGCTTCTGATGTACTGTATATAAATGTTCATATTTATTTAATGAGAAAATGTTTCTAGGCTTTAATAAACACTCATCTGAACTAAACTGGCCTTGTGTGTCTGTGTGCACGAGACTGTGTTGTAAATTGACTGCTTAATCATTACTCTTGCCAGTGTTGGTTAGGACTACTCTAAACTCTTTCCAAGTCTTGTGCTGTTCTCTCGCTCTCTCGCTCTCTCACGGGCGCTGACGCTCTGGGCAGGAACTCTGTGGCTTTGTCCACGAGCTGAGATTCACAGCCAGAGGGGCTAAGCTTAATCATTCTTGGATGCAATGGAAACAAATCCTAGCATTTTCCCCCTCCCCATTCAGAAGCTTCCATTCATTCATGCTCGCTGGCACTCCTCTGCCACCTCATGCTTGGCACATAACACCACTTTTCTTTACCACTTTCACTTTATTACATCTTCTCTCTCTCTCATATGCACTAGTGATTGTACTAGACTTAAGAAAACTTGTCTAAATTGCGGACTATATCCTTAACCAGACCTTTTTCATTCTATGGACTACTTCAAATGCTATTCTTTGTTCTGGTTGCACTTCACGTCAACATTTCTCTCTGGTTTTTATGGGAAATTGAAGCAGTCGATTTACATGTGTTTTTTTTTTTTTTTTTCCTTTCAAAGTCACGGTATGCAAATCTGCAGTACTAATGGAGTTGAGGCATAGATAAGTGAAGCATACGGTCCAAGAAATTGGAGGCCATTAGTCTCATGAAGAGTGTGTATTCATTTGAGTGGAGTCCAGCTGACAATGACCACTGCAACATGCACTTCATCATTACAAACCCAGTGGGAATGTAGCCCCTGACAGGCCACTTCCCTCTACACATACATCCCAGCCAGGCACTGCAATGTGTTTGTGTGTGCGTGTGTGCGCGCACACACACACATGAACATATTTATACTGTATTTGCTGTAAAGCACTGCCTCTCTCTTCCTCAGCCAGCCGGAGCAGGAGCAGGTTGGCTGGTTGTGGATTACAGTCCGACAGTGGCCCATTGTTAATTGGGCGCCATGTGTGAAAGAACAGAGAGATTAGTTTGTACAGCTGCTGCCATTTGTCATAACTGCCTTTAACAAGACACACATGGTGAGCCTGGTTTGAGCCTCTCCAGCGTCAGGCTCCTGCTTTTCACACTGCCAGATACTTTAGCATAAGCAGACGAAGATGTTTTAATAAAAACAAACTGCGCCGATCCCTCTTCCTAGCCTCGATCCCTGCATCCCAAAACAGCAAGCGCTCCCTGGGTTTCATTTCTTCAGTGTTTTAAGACTGTAAGGCTAAAAGCCATTGTGCACATGCTGTGTAATCAAGGGCAGACAAGTCCACAAACAAACATGTGCTACTCTGTGGTAACTTGTACACGGAGACGGAAAATAGTTTTCTGTAACAAGATTCTTTTTTTTTTTAAATGATTATAGTTTTATAATGCTATAAGTTAGACATTTTTTAGAATGAATTCATAAGGATCTTTATAACATATAGCATAGAGATTTCAAAACTAATAAACCCATAAATAACTTCTAGGATTTTTTATTATGTGATTTCAGTATCTTGTGTTTTCTTTTCGTCTGCGCTTCTTACATATAACTGTAAACCTGTCTTTAAAGCTTCCACTCACCAGTTTCATGAATCTGTAACATACAGTCCTATGCTTTTTTACTGTAGAAACAAGTGTGTTACTTTTCCACTTTAACCACATGGCTTAAAAAAATTTTAATGTGTGATTTTTTTTTTGTGTGTGTGTGTGTGTGTAGATGAAAGGACAACCCTGTAAACCAGATTGCATGCATTTTTCACCCTCCATTAAACAAATAGAAGTCATCCATTTGGGTCTGAATAGTCAGGCTTTTGATCCTGCTTAGCCGCTAGCTTGCTAAAGAGAAAATAATAATATCCTGCTTAAAAAAAATGTGAACAAAGCATTTACAACAGTTAAGAAAATATATCTTTTTAAACTGTGATGATAAAACTTATCTAGTTAGTTAGTGTTAAAAAAAAAAAAAAATACACTGGAACAAACTAAGTCGGGGCTCTATGCTAGCACTTGACAGCTTAGCCAGTAATCTGCAGTGAATTTCCCTCCCTGTCTAAGTGAATATCTGAGTCTAGCCAGACAGATAACGCTGCCTTGACCTTAACTTGAGCCACAATCAGCATTTTCAGGCCACATCTCTTCCAATTAGGCCTAAGTGCATTAAAATGTGACAGCGCTCTAGGGTTAGTGATAAAGGCTAATCTGTCAGGCAGCTTTTAGTCAAGGGGTCTGATCCCAATCTACTGCTTCTCAGCTATCTGCTATACAGGAAGAACGCAGGACGACTCCCTCTAGACTAGTCTAGACTTCTATTTTTCTCAGTTTTCTTTCGATAAAGCTATCTGTGAACGTCTCCTTTCTCACCAACTACAATAGTAGTGTGTTTCCAGATTTCACACCTCTATTCTGAAGAAGGCAAGCAGCAGCTACCGTTCCTGCAGCTCTCCAGAGCATACACACACACACAAACACACACACACACACACACACACAGGTTTTGGGTTTTAAGGTTTAGCAAGAGTGTCTATGATATGTGAATATAAGGGAAAGGGTAACGCTACACAATCTCTGTTTGGTAAAACAATGGTGAACTTTCCTCTAATCCCTGTTCACCCAGGACCAAAGGTTCACTGTGCGTTTCGACATTACGGTGGCATTGTTCTTGAGCACTGCGCTGACACTACATATACAGTACAATATACACAATCATGCAGACTATTTATGATATATTGATGAATTCCAGGAAGTTACATGTTGCATGTCTAGTTTAGTGTGGGTTGTGTTTGAGGCTGAATGGGGTGAAACGGTGTACAGGTGCTGTGAGAGAAAGTGGACATCTACAGATCAGCATGGATTTTTTTCCAATCGCCTTTAAATCTCAATTCATCCTTTTCCGATCCACCTTTCTTTGCAGATGATTCCAACACCCGGAGCTAACCAGCCCTGCTAATCAGGGCTTACGCTGCCTTGCCAATATAGACATAAAGAAGGCTTTAATCACTTGACCAACATTCGCAAAGCGGAAACACCACTTTCCCTAGAAATGCTGCTTTAATTATTCCATGTTGTTAGGTTATTATTTTGGGAGAGACGCATAATGTAATTGCAGGTTTAGGGTCTGCGCACATGTAACCAACCTAATTACAATCTAGCATGGATTAAGGGACCTGAATTTAAATGTGTACACTCAAAAATACCCTCACACTACAGACAGATGCTGCGGTTACCCAGACTGCATGCATGATTTTGTCTAAATGCAGGCTTCAAGAGGCTGAGTGCAAGGCCAGTAAGCGTGTACTTGTGTGGGTGTGGCTGTGCATATAGACGGGTTTATGCTCTGTAAAAAAAATTTAAAAAAAACAAAAAAAAAACACATAGGATCATGGAGAGGGGGCAGGAGGGAGAAATCGAAGTTTGATTCCTATGCCAAGCAGAAAGGGAGGCCAATTTCAGAAGAATTCCAGTAATCTGGAAACAGCATGTATATCCTTTCAGCATGGGCACTCGTATGAAGGGCCCTGCGCGGCCGCCAAGGCCAGCTTTCATTAGCAGCTCCGTTACAGAGCAGTGTTACCAGAGAGCTGGCTTTAATCACAGCCAATCGAGCGCTCATTCTTCACCACTCTGTGTTTAACACACCAACTGCTCGGAAGCTTCACTATCACCGGAATTATACGGATAGACTTCTTTAGAAACATAAAACATAGAGTGTTAAGTACAGGAGCACCACTACTGTTTTGTTCTGTTCTAGTCATCAGCCTACAAAGACTATCCAATTACACACAAGGACTAAACTCAAAAGAGATGCTCAAATAAACACTGTCTCCAAGTTACCACTAAGATAAAATGATTAAAGTGAGCATGGGATACTCTGGAGACAAAGAAGCAGAAGAAAGCTGTATATGTTGTTCTAACTCACTAGACAAGCAAGAAGAGACACAAACTGAGGAACCACTTTTAAAGATCTAAAACATTTTCATTATGACTGATAGTTCTTGAGTGAACTATGATCATCTCCTATTTCCTCTTGGAAGCTCTGGAAGAAAATTTATTTCATTTTACATTCATCACCAAGTTCGATTTTTACTGTACATGGTGATACTTTCATATCTATGTGGTTCTCCTGCCCCGAGCATCCCAGGCCATTTTCGAAACAAATGCTCGCTGCATAAACTGCACATCTCTTAGTCACCTATAACTCTGCATTTTATAGTTTTGCATTATTCGCCGCCCTTCAGACAGACTTCGGGCCATCCCAGTCGCGGCTGCCCTCCCTCATCTGTGCGTTTAACTCTAAGCCGTCTGTCTCAGCAATGGGAGGTACTGTACCAGACCAGACAAAAGAGGAGGCGGCCATCACTCTGAGGCCTGTCTGCCATGAAAAGACTTTTGCTGTGGGCGGAGGGGGGAGAAGTCACTGTCTCCCTTAGCAACCTCCTCGATTGTCTCTGGCCCTCGCTGGCAGCCATTCATTCGCTGTCCCCCTCGTGAAGAATGTCTGTTGGCGTGGAGACGTGCAAGACACCAGTCATCCCACAATGGAGGAATTCAGACCTTTTCTCTCTGTCGCTCTGTCTGAGTCTACCTGCATTCGATATATCTCTTTCACTCGCTGTCAGCTTTTTGCTTACTCAAACTCTGAAGTCTTTACAGTTTCTGAGAACCCCCACCTTAGTAGGTCATCTCCTCTCACTCCCTCCACTGATTCATCTCTGTTGCGACGATCATAACTGCATGATAAGGATGTCTGGTTGATGGAGGATAGAAAGGAAAGCCATGTCGAGGCAGCTGGAGGCAGTAAATGTGGCAGTGGTGCTGGTGGGACAAGACACAGACACCCTGTACAGTGAGCCATAGAACAGGACGATGAACCCATCAGTCTTCCTCGGAGGGAGGCGTGGGAGGCAAGGGAAGCGGAGAGGGGCTCTGGTGATGCTCTTTGCTCAACAGGGCCCTGGAGAGCAGCAGAGCGTTACGGGTTCTGCACTGATGACGTGGGACTTTAGGAAAAAGAATGCTGAAAATACAAGATAAGCTCTTGGGGGGAAAAAAAGGAGAAGCAAATTGGAGATGCTTCTACGTGACCCCTGAAATGCAAGTACATTTTCAGACATATTTTCCCATTTGTACTAATTCTGGCACAGACTGAGGGTCAATGGTGATTAAGAGCTTGAAGCTGCTTTGATGCATCATTCCAAAATAAATTTCTGTCTCTCAACAGCACTTGTACATACACCCAAGTATTAAAATGACATGTATAAGTTAATGGTGGTGTTGCCATGGAGAGTGCTTGAGTGAAAACGTACTGGGGGTTATAAAGTGTATACAGTTGGAGTACAAACCAGAGATCTGCAAAATGAAACAACACACACACAAACCATCATGGAACTTGCTTACAACATCCAGCTCTGTCTACTGACCATAGGGAGGGGTGCTGAGTGAAAACAGAGACAAAGAACAGAAAGGGAAAGAGCAGTACCAAGAACTAGAGTTAAGGTTAAAGTGTAGGTAAAAGGCATGCAGAAAAGTCATACAGTACATACATTGCTAGCAGACACCTTCAGAAAAGGCCCAAACAACAAGAAAAGCGGGGGAACTAACAGTTCTCTACGGCATTATGAGGAGTAAGAGTACACCGCTGAACTGAAGCCGCAGCGAAGCAGAGAGACGGCGAGCGGGTAAGGGGAAAAAGAGAAAAAGGAGGACTTACATGGAGGGGAGGGAAATCAATAAAGAAGGCCAGAGAGCTGGAGGGAGCTCTAAATGGATTAGACTAAGGGAATGTGTTCGATAGGTTATGGCTTTACGCGAGGTAGTCACCGCAGGCCGTGCAGAATACTAATCAGCTCTCCAGCCCCTGTTTGAGGCAAAGGCCTTACTGCCTGCTCAGCACAAACACAAATCTTCCCCAAATGACCTTCAGCTTCTCAACGGCACTTGTTCCAGACTGGGATGGTGCAAGATCAGAAGCAGGATCAGGAGATCGATCGAACCGAAATTTTGTATGCAACAGATATTCACACTGCAAACTGAACCCTACAAAAAAAACTGCATGCCAAGTTCTCAAAACTGAGCTTGCTGTTCTAACATCTCCTAACTTGTTTGTGCCTAGATATTCTGATCTCGTTTCAATTTACCTCTAAAATTAGAAGAAGAAAAAAAACTCTACAGTATGTTGCAAACCTAAATGAGTGAACTGTCAATACACTCAGGCGATGGCTCATTTTCTTTTTTGCCCTTGAGATAAAGTCAAGGCTTATTGTGTTGCTATAGCATATTTTCTCTCATGCTCAGACAAGCAGTAGCAAAAAAAAAAAAACAGCGAACAAAACTCAGGACTATAGTAAAGCCCTCTTTCGATAGCAATCACTTTCGGCGAGTGAGACTTAGATGAATTTGGAGCAAAGCAAGAGATGTATGTTTCTGCTGAAACAAGTTCTTATTTAATCGACGGGGGGAAGAGAAAAAAAGAAAAACACACATACACAAAACCTATGGGGTGCTGAGATTAACATTTGGACTGAAGTTGTAGCAGCGAATCCCCCCCCTCCCTCCCTTTTCCCCTTTATGTTTAATGTGGCGGTGCACCAGTGTACTAAAACATCAAACAGAAGCTACTGCCTTTCATTTGCACAACTGAAACCATGTCATGCATTGTTGCTCCAAACTCGGTGGTGGGATACACGGAGTGGGAGACAAGCAGGGAACCATCTGTATTGGTATTAGGACCAAGTCAGTAGCTGCAGGCCTACAAACGGCACGGCCACACACTTTCTCTCCTTGTCTCTGCAAAGCGGATAGCCTTACAACCACCGCATCCACAACGGCTCACTGGAAACAATTAGCTAACAAACAAATAAATAGCTAAACCAAATCAAATGCTGCTGAGCGAAAGCGTCCCTCATGTTTGTGCGCTCGTAGCGGTTTTTCGACACAAGCTGCTGTCAGTGGTCCAAAGTCCAAACTGTTTCTGCCTCTGTGGCTTGTAGTGTGTGTGTGTGTGAGAGAGAGAGAGAGAGAGAGAGAGAGAGAGTACAGTGTGCATGGATCTAGGCAGATGTCCCTTTGGACAAGATTCTGAGTGTGGTGTACAATTGGCGTTATAAGTCTGGAACAGCCCCAGGTAACCTACTGCTACAAGTGGAAATAAGAGCGAGAGAGAGAGCGAGAGAGCGAGAGAGAGTGAGAGTTGTAGGGAGTGGTGACCTGGAGGTCAATGTGGCTAGACCTGACTCCAGCACAGACTCAGCCAACTGGAAAACTAGGCCAGCTGTAACACTTCCCTCAAAGAGCTAAGTACATGCTCAACACCACCAGCATCACACAAGCAAGGTGTACAGGGGGAGGGTTACAAACGCCCGGCTCTAGGCAAGGAGGCGGCCTCAGCTCCGCTGACCCTCACATTTATAGGTCACGGGAGGCATGGGGGCGCTCTGGGTGCACCCTCAATCCCTCCGCACAATCGTCTTCCAAACCCCCGGTGTGCCCCCGCGTGCCTCGGCCACCTCTGTGTTTTCACAAATCCGTTGTGCTCAATTTAACTTCACAGGACACCCGCTGCATCTTTTAACCGAGGTCCTGACACAGAGGCCAAAGGCCAAGTTGTACGCTCGTAAAACAGGCATCTAAAACATGGTCAAACAAATAACACATAATCTGCCACAGGGAAAAGAGCTTGCATCGAATGCTTACATCTTTACATGAAAAAAAAAGAACGATAGGAATATTTTAATATTGAAATTTGAATAAATGGAGTATGTTGATTAGTAAATAATTATAGAAAATTTGTCTGGGAAACACAGTCAGGAGAATTTATATGGCCTTGACAGCACATAACACAAAACTACTAGCCTTAAAATAAAAACTTATTCCAAATGACTGTGTGTAAAAAAAGCGAAGGCCATCTAAATCTAAATGCACTCCCAGGTTATGATCTCATTTTATGATTTTTTTTTTTTTTTTACCATCATGCGTTCAAGCTATAAACTAAACTCGCCAGAAATCTGTAACACACACAGTGCTTGGAAATTGATAATATTTATAACAAGTTGTTTAACAAAAACAGCAATTAATTCATATAAAGTAAATGCATTTTTTGGAATTCTCCTTTCAACTGATTGTTTAAAAAATTATATAAATACTTTATTAAAATATATATTTAGTTTATTAGATATAAACTGCTGGAGACACAAAATAAACAGCTTAAGTAAGACAAAACTCTTTATTTCATAAAACTGCCTGAATGTTTGTTTCGATATAAACACCCTGATCCTATTGTGTATTTTTGTGCATTTCAATTTTCTGGCCATTCTTCTATTTCTTTTTTTTATTTTATTTTGTCATAACGTATCACACCTTCAAATATGGAGAATACAATCGAAAAAAAGTATATTAGCGTATTTCTCGTAATGTGATCAGTAACTGAAAGCTTAATATTAGTGCACTTCCCTTGTACTTGCAGCGTTGTTATGAGTGTGAAATGATCCTCACTTCACACGTCCTGACTTGACTTGTAGGACAAGTAATGGAACAGCTCGTCGAACATTTTTCGAAAGATGATTACGTTCTTAAACAGCAACACGCAGCTCTTCAGGAGCTGGAAAAAAACATTTCTTGAAGGAGCAACTGTACGTCTGTAAGGCTGGACCTGAACCAAAACCATGAAACGTACAAGGAGACTCCAATTCGAATTCTTTATAACCTTTTTTTTTTTTAGATCCACAGTGAAAAGAAGAAGTGACGCATTTTTAATGATACATGGCAGATGAGGCTGTGGTAAAGAGTAGTTTTCTGAAGGAAGGGGCCTGAACAGAACACATGCTGGGTACTGAGACTGCCATAATGGCTACACTGGGCTCAGTGAGGCACAGAGGCTGGACATGGCACGATGCCTGCCGCCTAGTGTACCAGTCCTTCCTGCTATTCTTTCCACCCCTACACTGAACTGCCCATTCACCATGGTACTGCAACACAGTCCAGCTAGCTTAGTGTGATTCGCAAAAACCGAGGGCAGAGTGCCCGGAGTTTCCTCCTGTGCCATGTGGCTCGGGCTAATGTTAAAACTACCGCTGTGCACTGACTAGCAACATCACCGGGAATAATAGTGGCAGAAAATGCCAGGCGAAACTAGTTGTGGTAACAAGTTTGTGTTACGTGGTAGGCCGCTTGCCATTTGGTGATTCAGTTTGGTTTCACACATTATGGCAGCTGTTACACTAAAAAAGTGACATTATCTTAAGCAATTTTTTTTTTTACAAATACAAACATCAAATTCTG
This sequence comes from Clarias pachynema, assembly GCA_030014365.1. Taxonomy (NCBI): domain Eukaryota; kingdom Metazoa; phylum Chordata; class Actinopteri; order Siluriformes; family Clariidae; genus Clarias; species Clarias pachynema. Next base: position 22,069,842 of record JAQMYL010000001.1, read on the forward strand.
TTAGAATTTTTTTTGTCAAGTTTTTCATGAATTGAAAATGCGTCGTGTGGATTCTACAAAAGAACTCACGCCGGTTGCCATTCTGCCGGTGTCAATGCCCACTGCATTGCAGATGCCAGCTAACGAATCAAAGGCACGCAAGCAGACAAAGAGGATTTGATGCCAACCGCCATTCCTCCATCACTGGCACTCTCCATGCCACTCTTCTAGCACAACACAAACAAAATGGCTGCCCTGGATATGCTGCGACAATATGGTGGCATTATTTGGAAATGGGCACGGGGTCCGGTGGCAAAACGTGCTACTGTAATGTATTAAACCACTAGATATTCTATTACCCTCATATTTAAAAAAAGAATAATAATTGAAACAAAATATTTATTTAAAGGTTTTTTCTTTTTCTAAATAAAGGATGAATTTCGACCAATGTCAAAATCCGAAAACTTTAAGATAAATTAAAATCGCACTTTCTGATCGCCTACTGATTTTAAATACCACGTATCATGCTGCCTGCTGTTAACCTATGTAGTAAAAACACTAAAATTAACACAATATTGTTAAACAATTTTTTTCCTAAATGGAACAAAAGGTGCTAGTTTGTGTCTTTCGGTTCAAGCCAATATAAGAGATTTGGGCCGGGGTTGAGGTTCAACGGTCGAATGCACGTCGTCCTACAAAGACACAAAAGAGAGGGTGATGCCAACCCTGGTGCCAGTGGCAACCATTATTGTCCCTCCGCTATGCCTTCTGCTTAGCCTGGCACTTCACTCGTACAAAATGGAGGCGCTAAGCCTGGCGATAACCCACCTCCTCCTCGCACAACCATGCAAACACATGCAGGCTCGCATGTATTCTACAAAAAAACACAAACACTAGTTTGGCATCTGATGTAATAAGAAAAGACTTGTTTAAATGATTTAATTTTGTTAGAATTGTTTTGTTTTGTTTTTTATAAGGAGATGTGAAGACTTTTCCAGGCAAGTTAAATAAGGTTAATTGATATAGAGTGGGAATAGGGCATTTGTATTTTAAAAATGTATTAAACAAGTATACTTACAAAAAAAAATTCTTTTCCTTAGCAGCTAGGTTGTATTTTTATTTTTTATTTAGACAAACCCTTTTAAGATACTATTTTATATTATAATTTGTGTGCATTATTATTATTATTATTATTATATATTAATTATGTATTATGTATGTATTCTATTGTTAAGTAACTAGGTCTAAATTTAATCCCCAAAATGAATCAGATAATGAAAATTAAATATTTTTGAATTAAAAACTGTGAAAATAATTTTTAAAAATGCAGTGTCTGACATTAAATTTCATTTATAAATAAACTGCTTATTCAAGGGTCTTCCCATTAAACTGGATATATATTATACAATATATAATTGATCTAAATTTGACACAAAGATATTTGGTGTTTTTCATTAGGTGTTTTGAAATGAAATGATAAAATCAGGAAAGGAACTACTGGCAGATTTAGTGGCTAAAATACTGGAACATTTAACAGAATATTGTCTAAATATTACAGCTTTTTTGGGGATATTTCATGATCAATAGAATGACAATAAATTGTTAATAAAGTTAAGCTTAACTGAACAAATTACTCAGTCTTTGTAACTCAGAGACAAAGCCTGAAACATTCACAGGAACAACTCGCTCCTATCAGGACATTTTCCCATCCTTCAGTACACTTACCTTGATCCTGGACGTAGTAGGCCAGGAAGAGGTCAAGCTCCTTCACTGACACGGTGATGTGGTGCGGCTGGACACACAGCGCCTGATTGGTGCAGTGAGGCGATTTGACTAAGCGCTCTCCGTCCGTGCTCTCCAGCGGGATGCCTTTGAACAGGATCACCATCACCAGGTCCAGGCGCCAAACTTTATCCGCCTGGCGGAGACAGTCGATGCGTCGGATTTTGCCCTTCTGGTCGGGGTTGGAAAGCACGCAGCACGGGTGCTTCTTGCCTGTCACACTGAGCACAAAGTCCTCACGGTACTCCTGCCGGATGTCCTTGCGCAGCTTGGCCAGCAGGCGTGATGCCCACTTCTGCTTGATCTCGGGTTTCTCGCTCAGCAGTTCGTCCTTTACCGCGCGCTCTTCGTCCTTGGACATGCGCTTCTCGTGCTTCTTGAAGTACTTGCGCTTGCGGGCCTGCAGGTTGAACCAAGTGTAGGCGATGGAGCGCACATGAGGAAGGAGCGCCTCGATAAACGGATGGAACTCGTCCTGGGAGAAGACGGAAAGAGAGGGAAAAAAAAGAGAAAGACAGAAAAAGACAGGGAAGTCAGTGAGCAGGAGTAGACATGACCTTTTTGGCATAGGACTCCTGATCAAGCAGCCAAGTGTGTATTTTGGCCAAAGACAAAAAAAAAACTGCCTTCTCAGAAAACAAACAAAACTGACTATTTACAATGCACACAAAAACTACGTGAAATTAGTCACTTAACAGCAATTAAACAATCAAAACCACAAAAGCCCTTAAAATAATTGCACACACTGAGCGACTACAAATACGACACACTTAGATACATTAGATACACTCTGAATAAGCTCTTGTATAATGTTTTTTCAATTTCTAAAAGCCATTCTTTTTTACCAGAGCATTTTTTGAAAATTAAATATAAAAGAAAAATGACACCGCAATGAAAGAAAGGTTCATCTACCATTTTAGCTGAGTTTACAGCGTTGCTGGCCTGTACGGGGCTGCAGGTGTAGCAGGCACACAGGACGAGGATACCACTGTTTACCACGGTGGCTCACGCCGTGCCAACATGCAGCAGACAGTTAGATGAGCAGCACTTGCTCTCCCCTGCCTCTCTCTCTCTCTCTCTCTCTCTCTACCCACTATCAGAGGTTTATGTGCTAGCACACCCGGGCATGTGTCCCTCACACGTACAGCTCTCTTATCAAACAGTCCTGCATTCCTGCAGCAGTACTGCCTTGTCGCCCTGCAGCAGCATGACGGAATAAATAAAAAATAATAATAATAATTAGTATGCTAAACACAAAAAGACATATATGCAGTAAGACAGTAAGAGTCTGAAAAGGATCTTTTTTAAACAGCGGGACTAAGTTTTACATTTCCAGCAATAGGTCTGCTTTGCCGATGGGATGTTTTGTGGTCCAGGGGGGTCACTTAAGTTGTTAGCCGAAAATGAGCAGCAATTATTCCCAGCCCTTCTCAAAATCAAACCAAGATGGACAATGAAAATGGCATCTTGGCTCAATCCTGACATTCCTTATGCTCCAAAGCTCTGTAAGAGTGCCATTAAAAAAAAAGTCTGCTGCCAAGTAAGCAGTAACACCTACAGACTCAATTCACAAGCGTCGTGCACACTACAGGCCTATTCGGCTTTCTACACCGAATTATGTTAGTTGTGCTGTTTGATGGGCTATGCCGGATCAGCTGCCAATTAAGTAACGGATTAAAAATGAGTCACATTTTTACCAAAATCAGTGAAAGCACTGATGAACATACTGTAACATACAGTAAATGATTATCTTACCACTAAAACATTTTCACATAACATTTTCAAAACTAAATAATTTTACATTGTTAATAGGCTTTATGCATGTTGAATGAAATAATATTAGCTGTTAGAGAGATGTTCAAGTTTTTCGTTAAGAAGTGTATTTGGTGGAAATACTAAGTGTGAAAATGTTAACAATCGCGGCAAAGCAGACTTTTTTTCTGGAAAAACGTGAGCGTTTCTTTTGTTTCCTAAACTCCACTAAATGCTGAACGGCTACTGGAAGAGTTAACCCACAGATTATTCTTTATTTATGCAGGGAGCTTACTGCTGTATGGGAAACCGCAAGCAGCGCTGCACTCCCCTATCTCTACCCCTTTACAATATATCCCTCACACACTCACACCACACTAACATTTAACCACCACTCTGAAACTACACAACTCGGCAACAAAACTGCACAACTAGGGATTATAAACATTGTATTCACGTGTAGTCTACTACTGTTAACCATTCGGCAAAGTTAATCATGCGTAGTAATTTCAGCATAGTTAATCATGCGGAAGTAGTGTGTTAATTTACCTCAATTTAAAAAAAAAAAAAAGCTACGAGACCACATTAACAAAGTTTGAATCACTTTGTAGACATTGTGCACTGTGTATAATTTTTGTATACGCATATTAATATTGATTACAATCTGTTTACAATTTTATAATTTTTATCAAACCTTAAACTAGGTGAAGTCTATTGAAGTACACAAATTATTTTGTGCCTAAAATTCCCACATCCCTAAAATATATATCTGCATATTAACTGCTTTTAATTTATGAAAAATGCCTTTTATGGGGTGCGAGATCATTAAGAAAAATATTTGTTTTATGGACGTTAAAACAGCTTAACACCAAAGAAAAATAGTTGTACGGTTTATAAATGGAATGACAAATTAAGATTTATAATATATATTTGAATACACATTTATGTAAATAATATATACAAAACATAAAAGTCATGCAAAGAAATTTTACTAAGAACTCAAATCCAGAGCGTGAAACTTTTTTTTTTTTTACTTGAACACACTTTAACACTAGAAATTGTAGTATCATTCTAGATATAATTATATGATAAGATATAAACATCCACTTTATCATATCATTATATCATTATTATAAGGATAATGACTTTAATTGCCTTATGGTTATAGGACTTTCTTTCTCCTTGTAGGAATAAATTGGTGAACCCGAGCTAGTTACATAATTAAGCTTGCATGGAAAAAAAAAATCTACAGCTGGTTATAGATTACTTTTTTGGTGCCATGATATTATGTAATGTCCGCTCTAATGTAAAGTCCAAGTCCTGTAGAGTACATTAGACTAATCCATGTGTCGGCTGCGTATGAAGTGAAGTTGGTCTTTGCGCCAGGTTCAGCCCTCCTTTTGTACTAAACCATATCTCAGTCAATCACTCGGTGGTGCCAAGCAAAATATAAACAGTAAAATTGTGTCAGCCAAAGCTGGAGGACTCGGTCCAACCGCTCAGTCGGCCTTATCGCTGTTTTCATCTTAATTCACCCGGCTAGTGGCTCTGCGCTTCAACTCTGCGCGCTCGTAGCCAAGTCGAGTCCGAGGAAGAGAAAACGGACAGGCGTCAATAAAACAAAACGATCGCTTTCAGCTCGGTTTCTGACTGATGTTCGCCTGCTTTGCACCACAAATCTTTTGCATATATATATATATATATATATATATATATATATATATATATATACATATATGTGTGTGTGTGTGTGTGTGTGTGTTTGTGTGTGTGTGATTTATGGCTAAACTAAACTAAGTGCCATGAAACTACACCATGCACACACCAGTAACTTTTTATGTGTAATGTAAACCGATGTCCTGTTTCAAAGTAAAGCCCACATTTTTCAACCTACACGCGTACAAGGTAATGAATTGAAACCGATACTTTAATTAAAGCGCATTATAGGCTATGTTACATCTTGTCGCTTTATCTTGCACATTTGATTACAAATTAAAAAAATAAAATAAAAAAACAGTTCAAACGTACTACAACAGGAGTGAACATTTCACCGAATAAAACTCAGCTTGGCTGCACACTCAGCAATATTCCCGCGCGCAATCAATAAGCCATGCGTAAAGCTCTACCTGCGTCAGACAAATCGGCGAATACATCATGACCTGGGCCGCCGTTGCAGATAAAATCGATCGGTCACCAAAAAGTCCGGTTCTTAGCCTATCGGTTCATTCTCCCGAGTCCGTGCTGCACCGTGCACGGCCGACTGGAACTTGTCCTCATTCAAAAGCGAGAGAAAAGCTTCATCGGAGAGCAGCGACGAACTTCGCAGATCCCCAGCTCGAGCATTGAAAGATTCCCCCGAGAGCTCAGAAGCACAAAAGACTAAAGCAGAGAGCCTTGAGGAACACTGCACGCATCCGCAGAGACCGAGCTCCAACCGGAGTGAAGTGGAGAGAAAAACCCCCACTGTGTGTGCGCGCGTGTGCGTGTGTGAGCGAGTGAGTGTGTATGTGTGCGCGCGCGCGCGTGTGTGAGTGTGTGTCTCTCTCTCTCTCTCTCTCTATCTCTTTCACTGATGCTGGTTTAAAGGGGAATTCTTAAAGAAAGAATGTCACAAGTGCAGGTCGAAAACTAGAAGGTGACAAATTTCTGATCCCCGTTTCCAAACTTGATATTAATATCCAACGGTAACACCCTCTACACCCTCTAGTCTCCTGGATCCTAACAAATCAGTCACCCTACTTTTTTTTTTTTTTTTTTTCATTTCATTACAAAGTCAATACTCCTCCTCTTCCAGCAAACGAGTTCCATACCACACAGCCCACCTCAGGTCTCCCTCTCAGACCACAGCATTCACACATGATCACAAGCATTTTCCCACTTTATGGCACAAATTTATTGTATAATATTTATTCACAAAAAAACATTTGTGCATGCAATTCAAGACTATATATTTAGATTAACATAATGTACATAGCATAAACGTAATGCAATGTGTTTAAGTACTTTTTTTAATTTAGCATAGGTGAGTGTGCAGAATCTATATGTGCAGACCAGTTAAGCAGGTAAGGAAGTAAAAATATATCTAATACGCCCAGGAATGGAGAGTGATGACAAGAGGAACGGTCATTATACGACCTCACAGTGCAACTTCTTTATTATTATTTACCTTTTTCAATGTTATAAGAACACTCAGACATACAGTATATAAGCATGTGTTTTCCATGCAGCGTTCAAATGCGCACCCCAGCAGTACTGGCTCGAGGCACTGAGGCCTGTGTGTAATTCCTACAGAACCGGTTATTTGTGTGGTTACTTGTATATGAGTGTTTTATTTTCCCTCCCATAGCTTTTTAGGATGGGTGGTGCTATAGATCATAATGAGTTTAGCTTATAGGACTTTAATCCATAATGAGACAACATATTTTCTGAGAATGAGGCCAAAGAACAAAACAAAGTGAAGGCATCCCAGCACGGATTGTAAAATAACATGGTAAGTGAGTTACTGTACTTTAGACCGTTTGTCAGTAAAGCCTTCGGTGCGTTTAGTTAACAAGAGGGAAATAAAGGCTTAATAGACGCGTGCGTGCGTGTGCGCTCCCGATCACAGGAGCTCTCGGGTTGATCTTTATTCACTACACGTCACGTCGTAATCTCGTGTCAAAGTCTACAAAGCCCTCCGCACTCCACCCCACACCCGCCCTCTGTCCGGCCACTAACACACAGCGTCCGCGCGCTCGCACCGCAAAACCGCAAACGGGACCGCGTCTCCTAAGCGGGCTCGCGCTTTTCGCCCCGGCGCAACGCTTCACTCAAGGTCACACAGCCGACAGACTTCATGCATGCACGGGAGAAAATTTCAAGTGTTACACAATGAGAGCTTTTATTCACATTATTATTATTATTATTATTATTATTATTTTAATAAAGCATCTACAAGTTCAAAAACAAGTTTGGCACAAAGCAACAAAGTGCAGAACGCAGCAGTGCAAATAAGTGGACTTAATAAAAGCACGCGAGCCAAACGTGAACTTGGCGAGAGCGGTGTGTTTGTAAAATTCAGCCACTTGGCTAAAACACAACTTGCCCGAATGCGTATTCATTCTGTGGCTGTGCAACGTGCCAAAAGTGCACTGCTATACAAGGGGGCGAGTTAGCTAAAAGCAGGAGACATGCCAAGAGTTGACTGATCTCTTTAGGCGCAAACCCTGCCACCGACTTCTGACACACGACGATATGACCCACACAGGAAGGCTGCCAAAGCACAACATAAACAATCCAACATACACCGCCATTCTCCAGCAGGTTTCACATCCAAACACGGGACTACATTAGGCTACGGACTACCGTCTCCGGAAAAGGCAGAGGATTAGAGGATTACATTTGCACATGAACTTCAAAAGTATTCACAAAATGATTGCAAGATATTATATTCCATGGTCACGTACCATTGCACTGTATTGCATGGATTTAAACGGGTGTCCAGGAGGCGGTGTGAAACTCAAGCCGGTACCTTCACATGTCTCAGACTCAAAAGGAAAAAAAACGTAGTCTACTTTTTAGATTTTTTTTTCACGCTGCAGCGCTCTCAAAAAATGCGCACCGGAAGAGAATTCTTGGCAGACAGGCGGCAAAATCAAGTCAGCGAACACCTCGGATTTTTTCCTAATCTTCCTTCCTCTGCGAGTCAGACTTTGGATAGGTTTTTTTAGTGGTTTAGTTGAACGCGGTCCAGAAGAGGCAGAGTTTTTGGAACTGGGCACGTCTGCGCCTTTACTTTCTCTGTCTGCCTGTCGTCGCTGCTGCTCGCGAGCTCTTGGAATCGGCGTTCTCGTCTCTGATTGGCTGAGGCGCTGCTGGCCCACCGCGCGCGCCGCTCCGCGCCCCGCGCCGCTCACTTCACTTCCGTCTCGTCGCCGCCGTGCTTGCGCGCGGCTTGCGTCTGAACGCGCAGCGAGTCAATGAACCGAAATGTCTACATCATAAATCCCTTTTATTTATTTATTTTATGACATTATAGAGATTCGATGTTGTTTCGAAAGACTAGTTGGCTTTAGGGAGCTGCTGAATTTTTTATTGTAACATAAACACAAAGCCTACCTGAAAAGTAAACCATGGAAACAAACAAACAAACAAAAAACAACAACAACCAAAGAGCAGTAAAAAATAATAACACTAATTATTATTATTATTATTATTATTATTATTATGCTAGATATTGTTTGCATTTAAAAATCCCTCCATTACTATTTCCGTCGAATTCCTCTTACTGACATTTTTCACGCTCAGGTTTAATGCCAGTGTGAAAATGCCATGTTATATGGGCTATTGTAATAATCCAGAATAAGTGCTATGTACACACTGTTGGCAGAAAGATTGCATGAGCACAATGATGGCATTGATCCAGACCTCAGCAACCACCATTCCACAGCCACACTTTCTGTTCCGCCTGAGGAAGCAAGCTCGACTCTCCATGCTCAACAACAGTATATCTTAAAAATAATATAAAATAATAGATAGATAGATAGAAGCTGGTGTTCAAACTGCTTATCTTTTGCTCATGAAATTCTAGCTCATAGTAAATGCCTATATATTAAATAATTATTCAATATTTAATAAACCATCCACAAGAATGCAGCAGGGATGCAAATAAACGTATATACGAGGGTTGTTGTAAATGTGAATATAGAATATAGTTATCGATAATCATAATAATAATAAGCCACATTTGAAAATGTTTTATAGATTTTTTTAAAAATATATATTTGCATTGTCATTTTACTTCAGAATCACACCCAAGGGGTGCTGTGTATGTGGAAAAATCCTTGTTAGTCTGCGAGAATCAAAAATGAGAAATATATTTAGATTTGAAAATTTGCTTAATTGTATTGTTCATAATTGCTATTTATGCCAGTTATGTAAGCTGACCTGAGAATCAGTCATGAGAGCAAACTGCACAGTGTGTAATGCAGGGCGGGAAATCTCTCTCTCTCCCACACCTACACACACAAGTAAAATCGGCTTTAAAAAATAATAAAAATTTTAATTGGATTGCGCAATACTTCTCAGAGTCCGTGCAAATAATCGCACTTGTCAAAGCAAACAAGGGAGGAGAGAGTGTGAGAGAGTGAATGAGAGAGAGAGAGAGAGAGAGAGAGATTGTGAGGGAATGAATGAGAGAGAGAGAGTGTGAGAGAGGGAATAAGAGAGAGAGAGATGGTAGAAGGAGGAGGAGGAATGGTGAACAGCCCCCAACTCCCCAACTTTCCCCACACTCATCTGCAACCTGAGGAAATAACCGAAGCAGTTTAGTTTTTTCCTCGTTTAATAGAAACCCAGACAATCTATTTGCTCTATTTTATTATTTTATTTTGCACATGTAACTGATTATACTTTTTCGAGAAAGAGGGAGAGAGACAGAGAGACCTGTTTTTTCACACTGTGTCAGATTGAAGATTTCCAATCCTGAGAACTGTCTTAACCAGAGAACTGTAAGATCAGACTGTAGGGCTAGACGAGTGTGAGTATGGAGCCCTGGTGCACACGCTCACCCTGACACTGATTAATGCACTCGGAAACCACAAGTGAGTGTTTCATGAAGATTTTGTCCCAAACTCGGGGGAAATCCTCCAGACGTGGCAGCTCAGGAACCCCTCAGCTCGGTTATGTAAGAGAAATGAATTACTGAATTGGCTTTTCCTTTTTTCTACAGTAGAATCTGTGCTGTTTGCTCTATTAAAATTCTTTGTTGCTTGTGTTTCTTTGTTGCTTATTGCATTTTCTTTTTTCATTTCAGTGCATTACACTGCACTTATTTCTTGATAATGCATATTAATAATAATAATAATAATAATAATAAGTACATTATGTCTGTGAAATCATTTCAAAGTGAGTTATAGCCTACAAAAACCTATTTTAAGCCTTTTTTTGTTTTTAAAAAATAATGATTTATAGCAGCAAGTAGTCTTTATGTCTTTCTTTATTTAAGCAATACTTACTGCAAATGAAAATGCTATGCTTTAGGATATATACCGTAAATGCATGGCAAAATAAGTCAGAATTTAGTTTAATTAAATATATTTGTAATGATATAGTGTATCATGATTACAATCTAATCAACAAATCAGCATTTCACCTGTCTACCACTCAGGCATTTTGACAAGTTCAGTTTAATATTTTATTTAAAAAAAATTTAATTATATGTAAATTATTTGAATTCCATATTGAGCTAAAAGCAAAAATGTAATTTCTGCATTTATTGCATATTGTCTTGATTTCAATAATTTTTTGTCATTGTCCTGACTTCAATATAATCACTGTACTTTACTAAAACATGCATTTATGTAACCCTATAACTTTATCAGAGTTTTTGGTCACAATTTATTATGGTAAAATTTAACAGACTGAATTAGGTTTTATATTTCTTAGGTTTTTATTACTGAATCTTTGTCATCCTACATAAATATGTAATGTAAATATTAAAATCAGACCGATTAGTTTGCATGGTTTACCTGTCACAAGATGTTAAATGCTTTAAAGTTTTTTGTTTATTCTTTATTTTAAAATAAAGATTTAAAATAAATGACATGCTTTATATTGCTCGAAGTAATGTCTGACACAGATACATGTCTTTAATTTATAATTTATCTAAATTATTGGTAGGTGGATGAATTTGGGCTTAATATTATGCAATATGCTTTAAAGTCTAATGTGAGTAAGGATCAGTGTGTGTGTGGTATGGGTCTGAGTGTGGGGGTGGATGTGGGTTTTGGTGTGTTGCCAAATTTGAATATTATTTATATTGTTTGAATATAAATTTTTTTTTAAATAGATATGAGAAATTATAATGTTTATAAATCAGAAAAAAATTACATGCATTTACAGTGCAGATTCCTTTTTTGTATACTTTCTTTTAACTTTCTTTGTTCCTGCCCAAAACTTCTTCTTTTGGTGGGTTGAATGTTTTAGGATGTTAGACATCAGATCAGCAGATAAGCTTTCATGGCTTATACGTTGGCACATTAATGCAGGACATTCAGGAACAGGATGCACAATGCATGGCTTTTACACAACGTTATGTGCTGGAGATGGGCTACAGGATCATTTTGCATTCAGGTAGGTCACAGCTTACCATATAAGAAGGGAGTAGGCCTCTGCGCACCCTGTTATGATTTCCTCTTTAAAATCGGCGAACATATAAGACTTCATGCTGTGTCATGTGAAACATCAACCAGCAGTTCATATTACTTGCAAAGGAAAAAAAAAAGATCCACAATTCAGTACAGAAGTAGTCATGTGGCTATTTTGAATGTAGGCTTTGTAGTATATTCATTTTCCTGTTTCAGTCATGTACTGAGTCTATTTGACACTACATAAGTTAGTCATTAGAGGTCATGTCCTAAACAGTTCCTAAAAATAGATGGAAGTGTTAGTGCTATCAAAGTTCAAGTCTAGACTTCAAAATGTGCCATGAATATATTGCAGCTTTAATTAATGTTGTATTTTTTTGTGTGTGTGTGTGTGTATACTATAGGTCTTTAAATGCTGGCCTAATTATTTAAAAATAACAATAAATTGTCTTTAAGGGCTCAAAACGGTCTGTCCAGTGAAATAAGCACTCTTTAAGACACTCTTAAAGGAATGGTATTTTCCAAATCAATTTTATACATGTCGGCCCAGAACCTTACAATTACTAAGCTAAGACAGGTTTGATGTTTGAAAGTGACTTTAGTTTTACATACAATCAAGCTAAAAAGCTAGCAAGTATAAAGCTTACTCCCAGCTAAACCAACCAATAATACTATAACAGCTTGCTAAAACAGCAGCATGAGTTAATATCTATACTGCACTTACCTACTGACTGACTCTATCCCATATGCTTGCCTAATTGTCAGGAAAGCTTTAACCTTAAGACTTGAGAAATGTTACAGTGACACCTAACACTTGTGCAGTGTGGTACACAACTGTGTGTTGCCTTAAATGGGATTTTATGTTACTTTTATCAATTTGTACGAATAATTATCTGCATCAAACCAACGGAGAAATTGTGTTTAAGACTGTGACTGAAGAACTAGACCTTGTGTTGAGCAAGTAATTTGCAGTTACTTGTTTCCCTATATTTGTCAGCGGAAAGCTAAAAAAAAAAAAAAAAGCAAACGACACGTCCTGTCTGTAACACTGCAAATGAGGTAAGAGAGAACGAAACAGATCATAAATGTAGCAAGAAATTATGGTTTAATCAATTGGAATTAAATTGAAATGAAATAGTCAAGACAAAAATGCCTGTATGGATATAGAAAAACAGTGAAAAAGAGGTGTGGACGAAGCGGCCAGTTAGCTTACCGTTTTTATATAGCGGTTATTCTGAGTTGTGGCCGCAGCAACCTCGGTTCGAATCCGGGTCGCGGCAAGACCATAGCTAGCAAACTTCTTTATAGTATTCCTTGCTAGCAAACAAAGTATTATTGTTAAAATAAATCTAAGTACATCAGTATTCTATGTTACAGAAGAGTATATATATATATATATATATATATAAACACACAACAAGTGAGTCGAAAGTCTCAATTAACAGTGGCATGAACATATATTTTTGCTCCATATCTTCTATAATGTTATTCTTTGTTTTGTGTTATATCATTTAAAATAGAATTTGATTTTTTCTACACCAGGAGTATGAAGACCATAGTGTACCAGAAAAAAAACAGCAAACACAGCATGTAAAGAATGTTTTGTAAATAAAGAAACAGTTTTTCCAGTTATTATAATTCTGGGCTAAAGTGTTTTGCTCTCAATCGTGAACTCCTGGTGTGTTGATTTCTGCTAAGAGGATAATATTGTACAACTTTATACAGTACAGGAATAAAACCCTAAAAACAAACATGTTGAATGGTAGATGCACATGGCCTATAGAAGGTAAGCGCGCTCAGCTCTGAGTAGCTCGCCGTGATCGTATAGTGGTTAGTACTCTGCGTTGTGGCCGCAGCAACCCCGGTTCGAATCCGGGTCACGGCAAACACTACCTGAGTAACGTGTGATTTTGGTGTTATTAAATGTACCTAAACGGAAAACAACCCTCTAAATAAGCTGCACCATTCGGAATAGAACACAGGATTGCACAATACTGTATATTGCTTGTTAACTGATACCAGTCAAGGTAAAGATGTCCCTGATGTAAATTTCCCTAAAATTATAAATGTATGATTTTAATGATTCTTACTGTATAACACAACAAAACCCCTCCAGACTAAATCCTTAAAAATGTACTCCTTTTAGTCAAAGTACAGAAATAGTACAGAAATATGAAACCAGTTTAAAAGTTGCATGATTTTTATGCTCCGTGCACAAATGTGCATGAATGTATCTTAGGCAATATGTTGCTAATGCCAAGTCAGAGTCTGGGTTTAAATGCCGCCTCGGGTTCTGTGTGCATGGAACTTGCATGTTCTCCTCATGGTTCGTGGATTTCCTCTGGGTACTCCAGTTTCCTCCCACAGTCCAAAGATATGCAGATTAGACCAATTGGCGTTCTCAAATTGCCCAAAGTGTTTGAATGTTGACAGGAGGTCCTACCACAGTTATAAAATGGGAATAAATTAAATGGTCACCACTGGCCTTCACAGTCCCTAATTGGACTACAGAAGTTCCTAGCTGGATATGTGCATAACTAAATATTCAGCAATACTTCCAGTTGCCCCTAATGTTCATGTACATTTAGAAGCAAAAAATGTAACTTTTAAATGTCTGTATTGAAATTTATTTCACACTTTTACAGTCCAAAAAAAAGTATTATTTGTCTTATATTATGTATACGCATTTCAATCACATTTTAAAACATTCTTGTTGTTTTGATGAATCTCTTCATTTACACCAAACGTCAAACATAAACACAATTAATGTTTGTCAAAATAATGCATGGCACATTAAAGTTTGGCCAATGTGTTTTTAATAGGCTGGCATTAAAGGCTGGCAAAGCACATACACAATGTGTTGCAATGAAATCCCAGTGTAATAACCTATTCTGTTGCAG
>JAQMYL010000001.1:22084518-22097149 GCA_030014365.1 Clarias pachynema
TTAGTATCTGTAGAGTGAAGAATCATGATGACTAAACTAGCACTAGAGGGCGTCAGAACACCTTACAGGCAAGACCAAGGCAGAGAGAGAGAGAGAGAGAGAGAGAGAGAGAGAGATGCTTAGTGATTAACACTTAAACATGTTGTGAAGTTTGCATGAGTTTAATAAGCCCTGTTAAACAAAGAGCCCTATATGGATGACTCCAGTTGACTACAGTGACATTTCACCTCGTCCTAACAATTTTTGATTGTAACTGTTTAACAATTTCTATTTTTGAAAACAATTAAGAAAATATTCTTATAACCATTCACACTTCAAAGTGTTACCAATCAAAGACAACAATTCAATTTAAATAATTACATGTTTGTTTGTTTTTTAGTACAGAGTTACCAAATATAAATGATGTAGTTAACTACTAAACAGGAAATTTGGAACCATGTAATGATTTGCTATTTTTCAAATTGTAGAATTTGAGTAACAGGGTGATATATTAAAAGAAGCCCCACCAGATAATACTGTATCACAATATTGAAGAACATTTTAATAACAATTTACTCCTTTTTTGTCTCCTGATTTTTGAGATATTCAGGTGATGCAATTTCCCGTTCAATATGTGACGTGTACAGTGTTTAAATATGACAAGGGTGAATGTGTTCAGGTAACAGAGGTGAATTAGTGCAGGGTACATTTGGGTGATTCATGGAAATCAGGTTTCAAGCACGGCATGTTAAACGGATTCAGAATTGATTTAATAAAAAAGTAATCATAAGATAGAATATTTGAAGATTTGAAAGTGCCACAGAATGGTTTTTATTAATGTCTTGTCATTGATAATTAATGGTTTATTACAAAAAATGTTATAAATGACATTAAACCTAAGTTTAAGTTGTTTGTTACTTTAACTTTAAATATACTTGCAAATGTATTTTTCAACGGGAAACACATCCTGCATATGTGCAAAAACAACAAAGCAAAATAAATGAAATCGCATTATTTAAAATTCAAATGAAATAAATACAATATTAACATATAAAAGTCTGAAAGTTACATTTTTGCTTTAAAATGTTTTTAAACTGTGCATAACTTCTGCCATATATATTTACATAAATGTGTTAATGTAATATCAGTGGGAAACAAATTGCACCCAACTATGAAATCATTTTAATCACAGCTCCTGATTCAGCCTGAAAACCTCAGTATCTGCTTGGCATGAGGGAAGTCAAAGAAATATTGTGTGTATTTGTAACCTGCTTTAAAATCAATATGTAGGCAGTTGAGAGGAATACCAACAATGACAAAAATGACAGCTGTATATACATATACAGAGAGAAGGCCTAAACAAGGAATTCTGCTAGAACTTCACTTAATTTATACATGCAGCCACCCAGACACACACACACAGAGCAGAAAGAAAAGAGCAGCAGGCCTCCAGAGTGTCGCAAAACAAACTATGTACTTGCTTTCTTTTTCTGTGTGTGCCTGTCGTCTTCCCTACTTCAATAGGTCTTGATTGACATGACAAGCGTGCACCTCTGTGAGTTTCTGCTGGCCTCTCGTATTATGTCTTCATTATACACATCACTTCCCAAACTTCCTAAACTCCTGTTGGGATGTATATGCACTAATGCAGACAGAACAGTTGTTATGGCATTTTAGTTTTATTGTAATTTTAGCCTCTACTAAAAAAAAAAAAATTGTGGCCTTCAGTGAAGCAAGACTGGATAATAATTTTACACTACACTGGCGCTGTGTTTTACATTTTTTGCACCTACGTATATGTGACTGAACTTAGAATAATAATAAGAACACCCTTTCCAGTACTCATCTGGATGAACTATATGCCTGGTTTGCAAGTGTCCAGGTACTGCCAGCATTTCAAATCCAGGTTCCATCCTTATATAAACCGTATGCTGTGTTCCAGGGTCTCTTTTCTCCTTTCTCTTCCCTGTGTACGTGTCCCCATCTTGCATCTCCTTCCCTCTCCCACCGGCCTTTCTGGCAACAAAGAGACCCATTTTTCTGTAATTACACAGGGCAGATCCTCGTCAGGCGCCGCTGCACAGGGCTATAACATTGAGGGGACGTGGACCTAACATGCTACTTGAAAGGTCCTCATTTTATCGCTAATTACACAAATAGGCTTCAGCTTTAAATATGACATGTGGCACCTTCAAGATTTGCACTTTTTTGTAGAAAAGGGAAAAAAAGAGAATTGGTCACAAAATATTTATTACTCTTCTTTTTGCCATCTGTTCACCTTTCAGGTAATGGTGGTACGAGTGGAATGTGAATTCAGTCTTTATTAGTCTGTATTAATTGATATGATGACTGTTACACTGATTAAAAATAGAAAGTGTGAATAAATGTACGTCTGTGCTATAAAAAAAAAAAAGATTTGTAAGAATAAATACAGTATCCTTAATATTTGCTAGTATTTAACCTTTTTAAACACTTGCCCAGTTTGGTAATTGTAAAGCCTATTAAATTTACGGCATTCTGCAGACACCCTTATCCAAAGCGACATTTTATCTCATTATACATCTGAGCAGTTAAGGTTAAGGGCCTCGCTCAAGGGCCCAACAGTCACAACTTGGTGGTGCTGGGGTTTGACTTTGGGACCTTTTGATCAGTAGTCCAATGCCATTGAGCTACTTCTGTCCTAATTATTATTATTATTATTATTATTATAGAGTAATTGCTATTTTTTAATTGTTTGTTTGATAATTTGTTACACATTAATCATCATTAGAATTTATGTATGATGAATGTTTCAGATTTAACAAAATGGTTCATTTTCTTCTGTTGTCGCTGGGTCTAACAAAAACTTGAAATGAAAACACATTACTAACCTCCCAAACATCGTATAACTATGGTACACTGTTTCATGAAATGTTCAATAAATTTGAAAATCACCTTTGAATAGTGACTTCCTCAAACTATTCAGTTAACAAGTTTGAGCAGGAAATCTCCTGGCATGCCTCCCCAAATTTAATTTGACTCAGGGTTCAGACTAAAATCCCTCTTTGGCTCCAATTTCATTCCAATTTTCCAGGTTTTCATATCACATTTTAAATCCTAAACCATCTTACATGCGGTCATCTGCTAAATCATAACAAAAGAAATGGTAAAAAAAAAAATAGATAAAGGCACTTGTGTTCATGAGACACCATGTTCCTGAGCATTATAGTCCAGTAGCCTACAGAGCATATCATAAACACAGCCACTGGAGGGATTCCTCATTTATTTCTACCCTTCTACTAATCCTTTTAATTACTGCCTTAGTAAATGCTAATGTTATTCATGATTAGTTGGTATTATGCTAATCTCTGACCCACATTCGGCCGAGAAAGCAGGAGTATCGTCTGAAGGCCAGATTGCTCAGAGGCTGCATACAAACTGACATCAGTCTCCCAGCTGTATAGAGCGAGCCAGCCAGGAGCTTCCTGAGAAATAACGGTGAGAAAACAGCAAAGAAAATGGGAAGGGGGGTCATAATCATGTACCTTAATGAACGACTGTTGGCAACAAGGATTAGTGATAAATGTAGGGTTCCACACAGTACAGGCCACCCCGGCACCTGCTCAATTCAGCCTCCTCTATGTGTAAGTTACTCTTTCTATCCCTTAAGTCATGACTTCGCAAACTTTTTATGTACATGGACCGTTTTACCTTTAAAATAAATGTCACACACCCCATAAGTGCAGATTTGTTTCATGAACACAATTTAAATGTGTACAATAATATTTTGTCCGAAGTTCATAGAACTTTCTGTTCCTGAACTTTCCTCCCACATAACACATTTAGTTGTATAGTTGTTTAGTAATATTATATTATTTATATCCCTGCTTTTTTGCACTACTAAGAGTTGAAAGAAACCCACTCACTTCAAAAGATGAGGTAAATCCCCGACCCCAGCTTTGCTTATAGACCCCTTTAGCATTTATCAGGTGGGTCCTCATGTGGCCTGCATGTGACCTTTTTCTTGAACCTTCAGTGGGCATGCAAACTACGACCCCAGAGTTTCACCAGGTTTTATACACAACATGAAGCAGAAATTACATCTCCATATTTTGTTTGAATACTTGAGATAGAGTAAACCTATAGGATGAAGTAATATAGATGTCCAAAATAAGGCAAATAACAATAAAACCTTATTTAAAACAAATTCCATTAAATAAAAGTACCTACTACCTTTATATAAATACAAATAATTTGTTTCTTATGTTCACTTTGTTAGACTTAATATTTGTTTAAGGTTTGATGATTATTCTGACTAAAATGCTTTTTTATTTCAAAAATATTATTGCAAAAACCTCATATTTAAAAAAAAATACCAAAGTAAATCTCCAAAGTTTCACACTAAGCAGCTAAATCATTTGTACAGTAAATGCTATCAAATGAAAATGACCACAATGTTTACAATTTATTTTGCACAGTATCTAAAATATTGCCTATTAATAAAATGTAAATTGTACAATTTAATACATACAGATAGAATTGAATGATAATAATGAATTAAATGAAGCCATATTATGAATTATTTAAATAGAAAATACCCTCTCTAGGAAGTCTAGAAAAGTTTTCAACTCGTTTAGCTTGCATGTCCTGCACATTGCAACCAATGATGTTAACGCAATAGACATTTCTTCCAACATAGTAGTTCCAAAACTGCTAAAAAAAAAAAAAGGATAACATTAAAGAGAACTTGTCAATTTGAAAGAATCATGTCAATATTTTTTTTAATCAATGAAAGTTACCTGGGCATATTTGTCAGATGTAGTCAGAGACCCCCAAAAAAGTAATTAAAAGTTACAGTTACAGCTCAGTGCGTGCACTCATGTAACAACACACAGATGCAAATATTAAAGATTTCAGTTGACTGATAGTGGAAAAGTTAACCTTGAACTTTGAGAAGGAATTAATATTCCTAGTAGACTAAGATCCAGCAGTAGTTTAATTTAGTGCAGAGGCCAGACAAAAGCCCATTGTTCAGCAGCAGCGCAAAATGGACAAACAGAGAGAAAAATGTCAGCAAGTGTAGGGCACGACCATATCTTAAATACCGTCATATTTATAAAAGGCTGAAACAAGACACAACTCAGCGGCAACAGTTGGAAAAAAAATTAAATAAATCCAGCGAAATAATTTCTGCAGCAAATCGGTGTTGGATGAAGGCTTGACACAGAAATAAGGTGAAGACTTGGATTTCACTTCTTTTCCAATTCCTAAATGGAGAGCTCATGAGTCAACGGCTAGTACTCAGAATTACCTCTTGCTGCTTTCGCCACATCACAAAACCGGATCCAACATGGACTACAATAACACACGGCTGATTACGATATGATCTGTAACCTATCACAGCGTGACAGACTGCTTTTCCCCCTGACGAGGATAGAGTGGACTCCCCGACACAGCCTTAACCCTCTGACATCAAGCCAAGCGCAGGGTTACGCAACCCGCTCAACCTGCTTGACCCTGACGACACGCGTGGCCCCTGCACACACTTCACTGAACAACAACACACATGCCAACATCTGAAAAGGGGTCGCAATGTGAGGTGAGAGTAAATTCATGTCAAGTTCAAGTTCTGCCAATTATTCACAAATGGTTCAAATCGAGGATGACATGTATAACATTGCTGCTGCTCGAGAGACAGTATGGCTTTTGACTTTTGACTTAGAAACACAGCGCTTCTGGAAAATATGCAATACTAACCTCACCAACAATAATGAGCTCTGAAGGAGGAGTTACCTGGTCATACGTCTTAGTCAGTAGGTATGGAACAAAAAATATGTAGGGGAAAAAAAAAAAAAAAAAAAGCCAAACTTACCATCCACCAGGTCCTGGCTGTCATGTCATAGCATAACTGCCATTTGATGGAGCCGTCTGCTGCTTTCCCAGCCATCGCCCTTTCAGGAGCTTTCATCAGGAGCAGCTCAGCAGTAGATAACACACCTAATCAAGCCTTCATCAGATGCCACACACTCAGGCCAATCCTTATCACACTGCATTATGGGAAAAAGCGCACACACACACACACGCACACACACACACACTCACACACACACACACGGCCCTGTGCATAAGCAATGACTCCAGCCTCCGCAGCTGCCTATAATGACAGGATCAGGATCTGGAATCCTCTCTCTCTCTCTCTCTCTCCCTCACACACACACACACACACACACATGCTCTTCAGGCAGGGCTTTAATTTTTTAAGCAGTGTACATTAGGAGCACGACTCTTTTGTGGCATCCTGAGGAGTGCAGCAAGTGGGACTTCACTGAGGGGCTCTTGTGAGAAAAAGCAGTATAAACTTTATTTGCATTCTTGTCTATTGTATATTGTTTGACTTGTAGTTTAGCCCTCCCCATATCTTCTCCACACACACACACACACACACACACACTCTTACTTCAGCCCCCTTCCCCTGACACCCCTCTAGTCAATGAGGGGAGGCCCAAATAGGAATTAATTTCCGCATACAAAAGCGGCGAGTTTCGTAGACATGAGAGCGAGGCACGGTTCAGATATCACACACCGCTTACATGGGGCACAAGCGAGACACTGAGAAGTCCGATCCAGACGATGCAGCATTCACAGCGTATTTCTTCTATTTTTCTGTTTTTTGAAATCTATTTTAAGTCACAAGGAACATTTCACAATTTAAATGCTTGAATGCTTAATATGATACAGACATGCATCAGTATTTCTGATGTATTGAAAAGGTGTATTATGCATGAAGAAAAATTTTAAAGCTATTGTACGTAGTATCTTATTTGATTTTTTAAATGTATTTTTCTGACAACATTTTTATTAACAGGAGTTCTGTTCTGTTTCAAAATGGTGAATAAAAATGAGAAGGATAAAGACAGATAATATGGTATAAAATGCCCATAAAGTCGTTATAAATCTCACGTAATTGCATCAATATTAAAAACCTTTTTTTTTAACTTTACAAAAAAAAACTATGCTAATACACATTACACTAATGGACATAACACCATGCATACAGGTGTGTTAAAATATACTGTATATTTGAATCAAATTACAGCTGGATGTTACACATTCCTGAAATATGAGGAGATATTAACATAACCACAGAAATATCAGATTCAAAAGATTGCTTTTTTTTATTTACATTCTTTTGTATTGTTTATGTGGTTAGGAATTTGATGTTCAAAATTTCACGTTGACATCTATCAAAGCCATCAGTGTTGCATAAGAAAAATGTTGAGTAATTTCAAGCAAACAAGCAAATTTACAACAAACAAGTAATTTTAGTAAGCGTTAGTTCCACACAATTAATAACAGAAAAAAATAAATCACAATATGGACCGTTACAATTCTTTAATTGCAAAAGGCTGCATTTTGTTACATGTGATATATTCATGTTGGGTCTGTCAATAATTTAAGCACTTGTTTATTCTTTTTTTTTTTATTTACAAATTTAATTTTGAGGAGATTTTGAATAAGATGATTTGTCCGATTATTTGTTGGTATCCAAGATGAATATTTTCAAATACAAAATAGTACATACAATAGATAAATATCACAGTTTAACTCACAATCGCAATATGCATCAAGTTAATCGCAATGTGATTTTTAAAAAAATCAAATCGTGCAGACCTAGTAATCATTTAGCAATTTAATGTCAATATTAAATGATTTTTTCAATAGTAACTGGACACAAATAGTCTCTAAATATTCTAAGACTAACTATTAACAGATTAAAATGTACAAAATAAAAAATGTGCATACAGATGAGACGGTAAAGATATCTGAGTAGATGTACGGAAGGAGCCTCCAGTGTCACAAAGCTTTTGTACTTTCTGCTTTAGCTGGATGTTTTGAACAAGGCTGGTGAGGGAATTTGAGTTTATATCCGCAATAAGATGAATAAATGAAATGACTCGTAAACCATGATGTGTTGTTTCTTTGTTAATTCAACTTTATAATCAGTTCCTATTTGTTATGGTACACAGGGAAGCAATGAGATGTAAAATGGGGGGAAAAACAGCTTTTGGTTGGTAAAAGCATTACCAAGTATCGATTATTTTCTTATAACGGCCAGCCGGTTGTGTTTTATTCCTGACTGTAACCTTCTGTTTGTTAATCTTTCACTGACAAGTGTTAACACAACATTCTGTGACAAGCTCAGAAGAAAAACACACACGCACCCACCAACTAACCACTTCAGGACACATCTAATAACATCATCTTATACACGTCATGTCACTCTTTCTCATGAGCGTCCAGACTTTCAGACTCCAACAGGTGGCTTTTGTTAATAACAGCTTTCATGCAGTTGCATGCAGTAATTCAAAGTAGCATGTTTCCTACTTTTTCCTATATTTATTTAACCGCTGGTTTTTCCCTCAAATGGCAGCAGTCAGGTTACACCAACATGCAAAACTAAAAGTCTTCTGAGAGCTGCTCTCATGACATGTAGATCTGAATGCGAACATGTGCTTTTCATCCCACACTAAGTACATTGCATTTGATTCTCAGACATGCTAGCAAAATGAACAACGTTCTCACTTTTGACATTTAGAGTTGAACGTCAACCTGCCTCCCAAGCATGCGTGGTGAGCTCTGAGGAGTGAATGCCAGCTTTGTGCCATGTTTGGGTCTCTCTTTGTAACCTATCCAGACCTTTTTCCCTCAGCTGCGAATTCCCAACCTCCGCCTCCTCGCAGAATGTTCCCGCCAGTGGCTGCTTCTCTCGGAGTGAATTGTTGGTTTGTGTGAGACCGTGCCTTTAAGTCAGGGCCGCAGTGCGACTGGCATCTGAGGGTCGAGCAGGCATTTCACAAAGCAGCATGGCCTTGAAGAATACCCACTCACTACACCCTCGGTTCTTAAGATTTCCCTAACCTTTCCCACATTTGTGTAGATGTCCAAATGAGGACGCAAATCATCAAAGCTTAGGTTACAATATATGTTACATCAACAGCATTCCTTTGCCACTGAAGTGATGCTGGATCATGCTGAATTAGTAAATGATTGAAATTGGGTTTAATTTAATAATATATTATTCTGAGAAAGGACACTGAGATTAATTAAAAAAAACTGGTGAGGTTAATCTATAGATAGCAAGTACTATAATCATTTAACTGCTAGGTATGGAAACAAATGTTTTGGATAGACCATAGCACAACACAAACTCAGTGATTTCTTGGTGAATTTTGGGCAGAAGGCAATGTTTAAAGATTTTAAAGAATAACCGGAATACATTTCGAAGGATTTTTGATAGACATCTGGATTTGCAATCTGCCCTTAATTCTTGAAACCAAATTTAGGCCCACATGGGACAGACTGTCTGGCAATTACTAGAAAAGAGAGTGCTGGTTTGTGTTTTATTCCTATAATTCTACTACTTTGTATAAGCAGATGTCAACAACCGGTGGTAAATTGATCATTATGCCAGCGTCAGTCAGATTTAATGTGGGTAAATAAATTCGGACAGAATGTTTTCATACTCTATTCAAATTACTGAATGGTGCAACTTTAGTTAGTTGGCTCAGATTGCGTGAAGTATAACCAGGTATTATTTAAAAACATGTTTATGGCGGCACAGTGGCGTTGTGTTTAGCACTAACATGCACCTCAAGGGTCACAGGTTCAATTCCCGCCTCGAGTTTGTGAGCATGGAGTTCGCATGTTCTCCTCGTGCTTGATGGGTTTCCTCTGAGTGCTCCGGTTTCCTCCCAAAGACATGCAGATTAGGCTAATTGGCGTTCCTAAATCGCCCCAAGTGTGTGCCCTGCAATGGATTAGCAGCCTGTCCAGGGTGTACGCCACTCGAGGCCCCCCGTGACCTTGTAAATGGCATAGAAGATAAATTAATTAATTAACTTATTTTTAAAGACACAATGGTGGAAATTACTATGATCTACTATTACAGTTATTGGTGTTACAGTAATCGTGGTTCTTAGTCACTTTATTTTATTGGCTTTAAAATTGACATTTTCTTATAAGAGGTTGTTCATTTTCTTATTTAAATGTATTTTTTCATAAATAAACAATTACATAAATTCATCTTTTTCACTTTACATTTTATTACACTTTATTACAATTCCTGAATTTGATCCCAATTTGACCTTCAGTACAATTAAAATATATAAAAATGTTTAACCTTCTACTATATATGTATATATTTCTAACATTTAAAAGAATATATATATATATATATATATATATATATTTTTTTTTTTTCTTTCCTTTCCTAAAATCCTATAATTCCAAGGTCTGAGTTTAGCTGCTTTGCATAATATTTGCATAAAAACAGTTTGTATTGTACTACTAATATTTTAATAGATTGTGCTCTTAAAACTATGTTTCTGTGAATCCATGTGAAATGTATTATTTGTAACAGTACAAGGGTTCCAATGTTTCAGAATGTTGTGATTAAAGCAACCCTTCCATGCTGTTCAATATCATTTATATTGGGTCAGAAGGGGCTTTTACAAATTGATGAGAAAAATGTGATTCTGTCATACGTTAATTACAAACAGTTCATTCTTTATATTTATTCATTTATTCATCTTCAATAACAGCAGTGTCCTGTACAGGGTGTTGGTGGATCCAGACCCTATCCCAGGAGCACTGGGTGCGAGGTCGGAATACGGCCTGAATGGGATGCTAGTCCATGGCAGAGCATCATGTACACCCACACTCACATTAAGCAGAGCATACCAGCATGTGGTTCCAAGTCTCTAAACATGTCTAAACTCTTTCTAGGAATGTGTTTCAAAGATGAAGGTGAGATCATTTATTCAATAATTTATTCATGTTAAATACTGCTTATCCTGCACAGGAATTCTGGAGCCTATCCCAGGAAACTTCGGGCACAAGGGAGGGTACACCCTGGAAAAGGTGCCAATCCATCACAGGGCACACACCATACACTACGGGCACATAAATAAGCCTAATCTTTGGACTGTGGGAGGAAACCAGAGTACCCGGAGGAAACCCACCAAGCATGGGGAGAACATGCAAACTCCACGTACCCAGACCCAAGATGGGTATGTAGTGATTTAACCACAAAATATTAATCACGAATTGTGTACCTAAACAGATAATGTTTAATCTGTTACATTATATATGTAGGGGAATAATATAGTGCAAAATGTATCATTGTACCCAGTAAAGAGACTGATGACTTAAAACTGTGTGCTGGGCCACCAAGGCCTCTTGGTTGCATCCCAGAGCAGAGCAGATGCATCCCGCTGTAGGATGGGAGCGCATGGACAAGCTGTCCAATTAAGTGAGTGATGTTTCCCTTAGCCATAGGATGAACATGTATAAGAGCATTGTGTCTTGAGGGAATGAGTAAACCTAGGTATTGAAGCATTGTATCTTGTTAGAAACGGAACACATGTATGGGAGTATTGTGTTGGTGGGAACAGGATGTTGAAGAAGTGTCATGTAAACGTATATAAGCATGAATCGTAGAAGAGACAAGAGCTTTTCCTCTGCAGACAAGCTGCTCGGCTATATTCTGATAAGAATAAAGTCTATTGGCCTCAACACCCCTGGTCTCCGGAGTGATCTTTGGTTATTCGTCCCTGAACTAGCCACAACAGGTATCAAACCCTCGATTCTGGAGGTGCGCAGCCACAGTGCTAACCACTACGCCATGTAATGATATCAGTGTAATATTACACTGAATTGTATGAAATCTCCCTTTTTGAGTGGACAGGTGGACCCAAGTATTTCTAGCATAGCAAACAAATCATTTAGTTAGTTTGTTTATTAATCACTCACATGTAAATGACCGATTCACAAAATCATGCATGATATGTGTTCATTGTATTTGGGGGCAGTGAGGAAGTTTTTGTACTAGTGATAGAAGTTTAAATTCCAGAGTAGTCCGATATCTAATGCTGGCCCTTGAGCAAAGCAATTAACCATTATTGTATCCTCTTTTGATTATAGATCACTATACATATTGACCAAAACACAGTTCTTATGCTGGTTTTATTTTTTTTTTTTGTTATACATATAATACATAAAATGTCTGTGCCAAAAAAAGCTATTTTTGAAGTTTATGCAACATGAGAGTGACCAATCTTGCTTCCCTAAAATTTCAAGTTGCGAACTTCAGCCGTTTTGGAGAGATGATTTTATATGTGCCACAAAATTGGTCATTTTTATACGTTAAAATGTCTAGCTTCATAGAATAATAATTTTAAATTATTATATTCCTTTCATATTCCTTAATGAATATTGATACTAAATTTGGTTCAAAATGCTTCTAGAAGCATCTGACCTGTAAAAAATGTTGATTAAATTAAAGCATTTTGTGCACATTTAAGGATTTCTGTTCCCAATTTCTGTAGTGTCAAAATCTTAACAATTTTGCTTTCTAGAAGAATAAACTTCTTCAGGTTTATGTCTTTTAATGTGAAATCTAAATTAGCTAATAAGCCAAGTTTCATTTAAACGATAGTTAAGATCATTGAACGATTTGAATTCGAAAAAAGTTACAGACACTACATAAAAGGGCATGAAATTGTATTTAGCAAAGTTTTTTTTTATCTGATAAAATATGCATAATAAATGCATATATGCATATTTACAAAAAAAAAATTCAGCATAAGAAGCATTAAGTATTGAAAAATGGCGT
>JAQMYL010000001.1:22102721-22114451 GCA_030014365.1 Clarias pachynema
AACATCATAGACATGCCATAACGATGTTAAACAGTGCCTTATACAGTAAGCAAACAGCTCTGACTAAACCGCATCTACTGTAGGAGGTGAGCATGGGACCGTTTTTGTTTATTCCCGCTCGACACTAAAAAAATGCACAACTACTACTATAAGCTGTGCCTTTAAACGTAGTCTTGAGAGGTAAAGAAGCAATTCAGGCATCATCAAACTCAAACAATTGCCCGAATGAAGGGTTCACAAGACATAAACTCACTACATCAGATCTCAGTACAGGGGGGGAAAAAACCCCTCAAGATCATGTTATATTGTTAAGAAACGTTACTGTAAACACAACATAAAATGTCTGATAAATAGTGAATCAGTGCAGGAGATTAGAACAAAAAACAATCAGTGCTCAGTCAGGACATTTCAGGGGCTGACTTTTTGATCTGGTTTGTTCGACAATCCAAATTGCGTCTTTCAGCATACTAGATGCATGAAGGAGACAACTTTTTCAATAAAAAAAAAAAAATCATCTAAAAATATGAGGTAAACAATCAATACACAAATAAATCACATTTAAACAAATCCATAAGATCCTTTCTTGAGTGCATATACATAGGAAAAAAAAGTGTTCGGTTGCAGTGGGTAACAATAAAAGATGTTCAATAAACAGAGGACAATAACAATTCTCAATCTTACCCGTGCAATCGGTAGTACAAGACCTGACTTTCTTAAATCCATTTTAGAATTGCATTAAGCATATTTGTGACAGGATTCACCATTCTGACCCGATCTAAGCGAGTTAAAAAATGTTTATACTTTTCTTTAAAGCTTTCTGGAGATACCCATGTTATAGATCTATTGCAAAAATGAGGAAAGACAGACGTATGCTTATTTACGTGCTGCCCCTATCAAAGACCGTGCTTTATATTTTTAGACAAAATATGAAATGATAAAATTCAGACATAAGGCAATAGTACCACCCAAAGTGAGAACTTGATCCTATGATTGAGAGCTTCCAAAATATTAGAATTCTGACACTTTTACATCTGAGAATTTGATCAGAAGCCACAAAACCCCTAAAACCCAGAATTTAATTTTACACCAAAAATGTTCTGCCTTAATGGAGCAATTCGACTCACAAGTCAAGGCATTAGCAATAAAAACAATTAAAACATAAACTAAAGAATTACTATAAAACAAACACACATTAAAAAAAAAAAAAAAAAAGATAATGCTACCGTCAACTCCATAATTATTGGCACCCCTCTTGAATATCTACCGGGAGAACTCTCCCCTGTGAGAACTATTTTAATGTGTGACAAGGTTTGAGACACATCTAGAGACATGAAGGACATTTCTATGTAGGTGCCCTGTTCAGTTCTATTCACACACTGTTTCCTGCGTTGATACAGATGTACAGTACTGTGTAAAAGTATTGAGCCAGCCCTCATTTATTCATGAATAAAGAAATTACGCAGTGTAAATTAAAGAAATGGGAACAAATGTTTTACTGTGGCAAAAGATAAAATAAAAAAATTGGTTGTTTATGCAACAACCTCATTTCCCCTCTTGTCTGTTCCAACCACTCAGCATTCAGCATCAGCAGCATACTAATGGCCCAAAACATTTGCACAGTACTCCACATTTGTTATGATCCATTTTTTAAAAGCTCTTTTGATGGCCAATTCTGAACTGTCTGTTATTTATCAGTTCTTCATCACAACTATCAGCACATGGACATATTTTCAGTTGGCATGTGTGTCCTATCTTCATTAATCTTAACTGTTAAATGCCAGATAAAATAGCTGACAGGTGAAAGGCCAGAAAAAAGCTCTCTCGGGTTAAAAGTTCCTTCATGTCCCCAAATATATTTGGATATGTACGTGACAAATACAATCTAATCCTTAAGTAACACAACTTGCTTGCATTCATTTTGAATATTCTTTGCAGGCATCATTAATTTTTATTATATTTCTTTCTAAAAAAAAAAAAGGTAAGCTGTTTCTTCGGCACCTTACATGGATTTTTTTGATCAATCTTTGTGGATAATGTTATTACCTACAGTATCGTTTGCTCATTATCTTGAAAGATGCCAATAAATTTGGAGGTGATTCTATCGGTTTTCCCAAACTATCTAATAGAAGTGTTTTTTGTTCCATAACAATATTCATCAAAGGATCCATTTACAGAAAAATATAATGGAATAATGGTAAAATGGAATAAAACATTTAGGCAGAGTTTAAGAGGCACTTCACATACAACAACCACAAAAATAATAAAAAAAATTATAGGACAAACATTTTAAAAGCCTTAGGTGTAGAGAGCGTAGAGAGCTATAGTACAGTTTATTAGTTTTAGAACATTATTAATAAAAGACCATCTGTGAATTTGGTCTATTTTGGTCAATTTGAATCACAGGTTTAATATGGGAAAAAATAAATAAAAGCTTAATGATCTTTAAAAATGATTAAAATAGCAGATTCCCATACCATACCATAAACACACAATTTTAAATAATTTGGCAAAATATATATATAAAATTACCTAAATTCTCTGACATTCAAAAAGGCACAAATCATGTGATTAAAAAAAGGAAGAGGCAAAATTGTGACTGAATGGAATGCATCTTTGTGCTGCCACCTGATCAGTATTCAAGTTGAGGATTCAGTGTTGCGGTACATGATGCTTGGCTAAGCGTTGGTGAGCAGAGTTAGTGTTGAGGTTGTCTTCAGCTCTTGCCAGAGGTCATGGCTCACCTCGAGAGCCATCAGCCACCCACCCTTATAATTCAGAGATAAAACCTCTCAGACTAAGCTGCACCCTGCCAATCACAGAGTCATGGAGTGTTACCCTGGAAACAAGAAACCCTTTAATTCAGTCGTACCCTGATGTTCCCTAACATCGTAAATACACACATTCACGCATCCCGTTTACAAAGCTTTCAGTAGAAGGGGAAAAAAAACAACAACAAAAAAAAACACACAGTACCAAAATCAGAAGTCGACTGTAAATAACACCATGAGACAAGAGCTTGGCGGTGGAATAAGAGGAATGGTATGCGTTGTGGTCAAGTTCGTTAACCGAGCACAACCTGAAGAAAACTGCAGTTTTTGGTACCTTGGAAGTGTTAGGCCACAGTCAAGTGACATAGTGGAGAAGAGAAAGGAGTGTAAAGTAGCAGGTTGACGTCGTCAGCACCAGCCTCTGCTTTGCTACACATGCGAGTGGGAGGAGGAACTCGGGTATAGTGGCCGTCTGCTTCGGAACGGCAGGAACCACAGGAGCTTCCAGCGCGTGCCAAACACCTCGGCCAACGACTGCTGCCACGACCGATGAGCGCTGCTGCGAGCCAGGCATAAATGCACTTCATTACAGAGAAATATCTTCAACATCTTCCAAGACATCATCATCTAGTATTTCAACAAGAACTGATTCTTTTTTTATTACATTTTCTGTCAAAAAACTTTGCCTGAAATGATTTTTTATTAGTAGTATTATTACTGTATAATTTAGAGAAATTAAAATAAAAACACTTACATCCCTTCTGAGAGGTGAGACATTTTCTCTATAGTGGTTGTGTCCTAAAAACAAAAATGGAACATTTTATATCTATGACACACATACAATACACAATATATTAAACCCTATTACAGAAGGCAGATATTGCAAATCATCGAATTTTTTATGACTAGATGCAAGTTAATGTAGCAGACCTCGTACCCATCGTTCCCACGCTACGGATGAAAGACTCTACAGCGTGCACAAAGACAAAAGAGAGACAGTGAAGCTGTCAGCAGTGAGAAGCCCCTGGTGCCCTCTTCACCTTGCCAAGTTGGCAGGGCCAAGAGGGGCATCTGCATGTGGACAATACGCCGCATGCGTCAGCCTACTAAACTCACCCCCTGCACACCAGGTGAGGGGGCGAGACGACCCGAATAAGGGACAAAAAAGCGACACTGCAGCCGATTATGTAAATGAGGTGAGCCTAGCTCTACCACTGAGGGACCTATTTATGGAGGAGTGAAGTGTGACTGATGGCTAATCCAGAAAAGGAAAAAAAAAGAAAAAATTAATCGCACCGATCCATGTGTATAGATTAGCAAAAATTGTTAATGCAGCCACAAACATCAATGAAAATAAAAATTCATCCAACCTTAGAACATGATGCATACAGGCCCGGGTTATGTCCAGAGTCAAGGCCTTAGCGCTAACAAATATTAGCCGGTGCTGACCTTTGCATGGGCCTGTGAGAAAATCTTATTAGAGATCAGTGGTCAAAAGTGTAATCACTGACACAAGCAACTGGCATATCATCTGCCCAGCCAAGTCTAATAATACCCCTTAGACTGTGTTAGGGTCAGGGGGTGGAACATATTTGCGGTTGGCATGTAATGAGGAGTTCTATGTTATAGCGTGCCTCAGTAGAAAAACACTGACTATATTAGAAAATCCAAGTCCTAACCCATCTGCTGCCAAGAAGTGTACTCAAGGATATCCAGGGACGTAGGAAACTATTTGACGTGTTAATGTGATAATAAGGGTGTTAAACAGCTACTTGTCCTGGAGGCCCTGCTTGTATCTCATCAGGTTTCTTTCTCAAGCCATCTTGGCCACAGATATGTAGTGCTCTGTGAGGCATGTAATATGGAAGGGTAGAGGTGTGGCATTAGGAAAGCAAAACCTGTGCTGTTCCTGGGGGAGAAGTGACGACATACCAGTAATAAAAAAATAAAAAAAAGCTCCATATTAAGGTCTTTTGGGAGTTCTGCTCCATGAAGCAAGCAGAGCTTTAGGCGCAGCCTCTTCACTGCCTAATCGACCGGATCCTTTTTAATTGTAAAGCTATCATAAGGACGAACAGGAGCAAAAGCCCATTTTGAAAAGGATGCATGGCATCACTCAAGTCACTTGATTACATAAAGCAAGAAGATTTTTTTATTTCTTAGAAAAAGTCAATTAGGAACTGTTAACCTGAGTACAATTTAATTATTTTTTACTTTCTTGAACATTATGTTTATGCAATAAATCCATGCTAAAACACATGTATTTTGGGGTACTGATATACAGCACTGTGCAAGTAACGAGTCACCCTTAATTTGTTCTTATTTTGCTTCTGAAGAGCTTGATGTTCTTGTATTTTTAATGTAGTCTTTAGGAATCATTCTCCGGGCTCTGATTTTCAGGCCACTCCAGTCCATGTACCAGAGGAATGTTTTTTTTGTTTGTTTTTTTTAAGCCACACAATGACCTATGAATCATTCGAGCGTTTAAAAATAAATAAATAAATAAATAAATAAAAACCATAAACAGGCCGGTGATTAGAATACTGATGATGAGCGATTGGAACTGACGAGAAGGGAAATGAGGTTGCTGCTAAGGTTACATAATCAATTTGTAAATAAAATTTTTTAAAAATCAGGGCTTTGCAGGCTGTCACAGTGTAACACACGTTTCCATTTCTTTAACTGAACGTACACAATTTAATTCAATTTAATAAGAAGAATCTCAAGACATTTGCACAAGTCGTCCTGTTTACCTTGTAGTATTTCTGCATCGATGTCATAAAACAGAAGATTTCACCTTTTCTCAAAATCACTGGCACCAAAATATTCTTTTCCATTTGTAACTGTCGTATATACAAATTAGAAATTAAAAATGCTAGAATGACAGTGTACAATGGTTCAAGTGTTCTTCAAGGACCACAATAAACTAAGAAAAGAGAAACATTTCCCCAATAACTAGAGGCGCGCCAGATTGAATTGGACATGACTAGGCAATGCAAAAGTAGATAAGGCTAGATAAAGAGTGCTCTTTGTCCAAGAACATGGTCTTTTTTTTCTGAATTTAGCCAGGTCACACCCTAATCCTCTTTTCTCACATGAACTTGTCAATCAAAGGATCAGAGTCCAATGTGATTAGCATACTGCTCCATCAGAGTGCTGAATGCATGTTCAGTCAACTGAGAAAGCTTAGATTTTTTTTTAATGCATGTTCTCCAAAGTTCTGTCAAAGCCAACTTCTAGTAATGTCGTGGGCAAGAATCTGCACACCGACAGCCAGAGTCATTAGGATGTGTACAAGTCTGGCAACTACTGCCAGTGTGGCTGTTTGAGTGAGTGAGCGAGTCAGTGAGAGAGAGAGAGAGAGAGAGAGAGAGAGAGAGAGAGAGAGAGAGAGAGAGTGTGTGTGTGCGAGCGCGCATGGTGCCCTGTGAAGGGTGTAATCCTGCTTCAGATCCAGCATGACCCTAACCAGGATAACACATTCACTAAATCCGAATGAATGAATTCACATGCCAGTCATTACTGTGTAAAAGCATAAAGTATACAGTGAACTATTATAAGGAAGTGTAAATGTAAAAAAAAAAAAAAAAAAAAAAGAAAGAAAGAAAAAAAGATAAAAAAGAAAGGCGATCCAAGACTGACTCACAGAAAGGATTCCTATGATCTGTGAGTAGAAGAGACTGCTCATTCCTCCGAACATAAACAATCCCATGAAGCAGGACACACGCATGAGCGCCAGCTCATGACGAACCGTAAATAACTCCTGGGAAACAAAGCAAAGACAATGTATCAGCATGAATAAAAAAATATCACACGCATGCAACCGTTCCTAATTTCTGTTCCAACATGTCAATTCACACACATAGACTTAAACAAAAATGCCATTTCCACGGGGCTCATTAAAAGCGGCAGTTCTTCCCCAACAGTGATTCAATGCTTCGTGTTCATTTGTCTGGCTTGAGGCTCTCGGTGGCTGTATCAATCCAAACACGCATCCCAATTCAGCGTGTTGCACACACACCACCAAAATAAAGCAGAGCTTTCCCAGAGATAACGCCTCTATCTCTCCCGCACAGGCTTTTCTCTATGTGCGAGTGTGTGTGTGTGTGTGTGTGTGTGTGTGTGCGCATACACCCCGCCTCACACTTCTCAGCTGGGTTCGTTTACCTACACACAATGTGGCAAAACAAAAACAGGAAATGAGATACAGGCCAGCAACCGCTGCCAAGGAGATGGCTCAGTTGTTTCAGCTGTCATTGTGAATGCATCGATTAATCTGGGAGAGAATAAGTGAAATCTAAACAAATTATGTGTTAATCCAGAGTGACCACAGAGAACAGGAAGGGCACTGGGTCACTCCAGACACTTTGTTACATACTGTTTTTTAAGATGCTGTGGGATTTATATTGACGTCACGATCAGGACTGTAGAACCTCACCTCTTCCATTTATAATAGACTACAAGATCCTGACACCTTTTCTTGTAGTAGTGTTTAAGGGGATAAGTATTTGCAGGATCTCTCCAAAACTGATGATGCCACAGCCATGCTTCTTTGGATTGGAGGGCTGTCAGTCTCTCTTCCTGTCTGTATCCAATCGATTACAGCAACACTAGCTAGCCATGAGCACATGCAATGCATAAGGGAGCAGACAGCACATTGTATAACAGGGGAGACCTACAGTAACTGATGGCTAGAAATTGAGAATACTTTTATAAATTGCACTGGCATATTAGAGGGTGGTGCAGCTTTAACACTTAAGCCAAGGAACCACATCTCCCAACCACTCTATTCCAAACAACAGCTGACAAACGGCCTTGCATGTTAAGAACCAAACAATATCGCATACACATGATAAACACATTAGATGATTTGGATGGTTGTGGAATGAATATAAAGCTATATGTAATATAATAAATATATTATTTTAATTACTTTTTTTCACTAGAGCATAATTCTTCCTTAAACCACAAATGATTTATAGTACCAGTCAAAAGTTTGAACAAAAGTTTTTTTTTCTCTCTCTCTCTACATTCTAGAACATTAGTGGATTTCCCCCCCCCCAAAACTATGAAATAACACATACGGGATTAGGGAATCAAATAACATCAATAATAACAGTTATTTGTTATTTTAAGACATGAAAGTCACCTGTTCGGGAACAGTTCTTGCAAGAACAGTATTATCCGGTGCATTTGCAAAACCCATCAAGCACCGTGATGAAACTGGCTCTCTTGAAGACCTTGCCAGGAAAGCAAGACCAAAACTTATCTCTGCTGCAGCGGAGAAGTTCAATTAAAGTTGCCAGGCTCAAAAATTCACCAATCAACAGCACCTCAGATTAGAGCCGTTATGAAGGCTTTATAGAGCATAAGTAGTGGACACATCTCAATATCAACTGTTTAAAGGAGATTATTCCATATTTTGGATGCCTTCAGCATTGTTTTACGATGTAGAAAGAAATAAAAATCAAGAAAGTCCATGGAATTAGAAGGTACATCCAAACATTTGACTGGTAGTATAAATAACAAACAAACTTATTAATGCAATGGGTGTTAGACAACTAATCTTTATAACAGACTGAACAAAAGTCAAAACTCACACGCCTAGTGATTTTTAACAAATATCTCTTTCTGAGAGTTTGCAGATTTGACCGTAGGTAAGGCTAGAAGCAGTCATACCCTAAGCTAAGTAAACCCTTTTAAACTAAATGAAACATAACCTGTAAAGAACGACACACCGGTGTAGCCTGCTCGTACCTTGTCCACTGAAACCAGGGGCTGAAAGTAGTAGTACTGGCAGAAGTCCAACACAAGAGTGTAGAGACTCAGGACCTGAGTGTAGAAGCACAGCTGAAGAAAGAGCCAGTGGTTATCTTCTCCAACACAGTTATTAATCCTGCAAATACAGACAAACACACAAAACGTATAAGAAGCCAAATACATACAATTGAGTGGGAATTCTGAAGTGAACAACTTTATTCTGATGAAGTGTGAGCTATACGGTAAGTGTGAAAAAAAATCTGGTAGGATTGATAGAGAGAAAGAGAGAGAAAAAAAAAAAAACTGTTCTGGATTGAGAAGCCAGGTCGAAGCTTAATTCAAATAGTTGTAAAAAGATATGGGCACTTTTTTCCGCCCTTCCTCTCTCTGGGCCATTACAGGCGATGACAGCAAGTCACGATTTGCTGAGTCCAGACAGACTGAGGCCTTCTTCAGTCATACTGTACCACTCCACTTTGGGCTAGCAGTCACACGCTCCCCTGGTCATCGGATATCTCCTTCCCTTCATTTTACCTTTCTATAGAAGCCTTATTAACTTTACACACGCGCACGCACACACACAGGCAGAAACACAAGCCTGTAAAAAACCTGGGGTCTTTTAAGGTAACGCACTCAGTCTGGGGCAAAGGGTCACATTCATGAGACGTCCTTTTTTTTTTTTTTTTTTAAACTATGTTAAGCCTTACATTGCCCTCAAGGTCATTAATGGTACAGATTCATTGTCACAGTAAAAGTTAGGCCATATTTTACCATTATTATAATACATGTATTAATTTAGGACGTCCAGTAATTTAATTCATTAGGTAGACGTAGACTTTAGGGTCTATGACCTTTAATATGCTTGGATGAGTCTTGTCTCTCCTGATGATTTGTATGCCGAGTATAATGTTGATAGGTTTAATACTTAATTATCCAAGTACTGAAATATAGTCTCTAGTGCAGCGAGTCTACAAATACACTCCAGGGACACCAGGGGTGTATGAAGTGAGCCAGGAGGTTATTAATTTTTTTAAATAAGGAAGGTAGCATGATGGTTAGTGGTTAGGACTGTTGCCCTTCACATCCAGGGTCCGGATTCGATTCCCGCCTCTGCGTGCATGGAGTTTGCATGTTCTCCCTGCGCTTGGTGGGTTTCATCCAAGTACTCCAAGGGTTTTCTCCCACGGTTCAAAGAGATGCAAATTGGTGTTCCCAAATTGCCTGTAGCGTGTGAATGAGTGTGTGTATGTTTGTTTGTCACCCTGTACCCCCCGCCTCATGCCTTAAGTCCCCTGGGATAGGCTTCAGGGCACCGCGACCCTGTCTTCAGGATAAAGTGGTACAGACAATGAGTGAGAGTGAGTGAGTGAGTTAAATAAGGAATTCCTGGAATTCGTGTCACCAATGACCGTGAAGTCTATCTAGTTATTATTGAGTTGTTTGTCTGGTTGACTAGTCATGTGGACTTAAAGGGTTTTTAATGTTAAATTTAAACCACAATAATTCAACAAACAAATAGACCTATGAATAATGTAATGACACAGTGAATCTAATGACCCTAAACTATGTGGCTTAAATGAGTAATAAAAACATCATTGTGCTTGGCTATATAGTTGGATTATGCTCATGTTAAGAAAAGTTTATGGAAAGTTTTAATAGTTAAAACGTTTGAGCCTCTCCTCCAGCGCAATCCGTCACAGTGCAATCAGTTTTCTCACCTCTGTGATATTGAGAGATCAAAATCTTAATAGCAATAAATAAATAAAACTACATTTATAGTTTACAATAAATGTTTACTGTTAGTGAACATTAAGTGCATGTTTATTTTTACTCAAGTACTCAGACAATGTGTGCATCATCTCACAACCAATGAACACCAAAGACGTCTCTTCTCACCAGGGACAGTGGTGATCCATGCGGCGCACACAGTGTCCACAGCGGCTGCAGTGGTGCGACCTCTTTGGTCTCATGAGATTGCATTTATTGCACAACTCCCATTGTTCACGTTCTAGAATGAATCACAAAGAGAAATCTCACTATTTTTACCAACCAAGAGATTTATTTATAAAGATCATCTAGTAGAAACAAATGTGTATTCATAGTAAGAATCAGTAAAATACATCATTACACAGTTACATGAAAGGACTAAGAGATATATTCCTAAACAGACATCATTAAGCACTTATTTTTTAGGTTGAGCGCAAATATTTCATTGTTCCTAATCACAACAGCTTGTGAAAAAGGACTTTAACTCATTTTGCTTATGAGTTGACCCAGATGTGTGTATAGACATATCTGTCAGAAAGATGATGTCTAACAGCGCTGGACATCTAGAAGGTGGTGTCCACAATGCAAGCATCTTCTTACACATTTGCTAAGGGTTAAAACAAATTGTGCCAGGATCAAATGACCGTCATGAAATCAACCTGTATTCGTTCAAGAAATAATTTCCTTTAATTTCTTTATAATTATTTAAGTATCTATATGAGGTGGTCAAGCCATTTTAATTTTAATCACTTACTACTTCCATTTTTAATTGATCAAGTTACTCCCTCTCTGTTATTTACTGCTCTGGCACATTTGACCCAATCCCACCTTATCTGGTCAGCTGCTTCATATGCTTTCAGGGTAATTGCTAATGCTATTACAACCAGAGGGCATGTGCGACTCACACACACTCACCTAAGGGCTTCACTAGCTTTGCACTGTGCTGATAAGGTGATGGATCTGCTCTCTGATTCTATTACAGCCCTCATAAATCGTCTCCCAAAACACATCACCATATATTTTCTTTCAATTTTGTGAAGCTGCTTTGAGACTATGATCATTGTTAAAAGCGCTATATAAATAAAATTAAATTGAATAGAATATCTGGAAATCCATAGAGCACAGTTAAGAGTAGTACGTGAAAGTAAGATCATTAGCACATGTAAAGAACAGAATGGGTTAAATGTAAACATGATCTTTGGGTCACTACATTGGTCAATGTTATGCCTGGTCAAGTCTTTAAGTGCTAAAACCAGAACAACACTGCCCTCTGCTGGTGTGCCTATAAAACTTCATTAAAAAAAAATTGTAAAAGTAACTTCTCTAAAACAAACTAGTTATGCTTATGGTGCGTTCACATTAGGGCTGGGCGATTTGGCCTAAAATCAAAATCTCGATTAATTGAACATTTTAACTCGATTACGATTAATGAACG
>JAQMYL010000001.1:22129065-22144690 GCA_030014365.1 Clarias pachynema
CTTGTCGTAAGTAACGAATCTGAAACAAAGCTACGCGTCAAAACTAGTGGAATAATACGACCGCGTCCACACACAAAAACACATTTGGTCTTCTTGAATCATTTAGGGAATCGTTTCAGTTCAGTTTTTATATGTATAGTGTTTTTAGGAATGAAAATTCTTTCAGCTTAACAGAAATGTATATGTGGGGTTTCCCGGCCTCAGGTTATCTCGCACTACTTTGGTTTGGTGTGCTGCATTAAAAGTGCAAAGTTATCATAAAACTATTTTTATAACAAAAACATGTTTTTTTTATATATAGAAAATATACATTTATAAATGATCTCATGATTATATTCACCATAAAAGTGTGCTATCAGGGAGCTTTAATTAAAGAAAAAGAAAAAAAACTCACAACTTTGCTGTTACTACCAGTCATCAGAGCAGCTTTATCAGTTTTATTCAAGAGTGGAAAATCCCATCTATTATTATACTGTGTGCATTCACACCTGTGACATCACAAGATTGCCATGATACAGGGGGCTAGATGTGTGAATTATTGCAAAAACCTGCAAGCTAAATGTGTCAGTGGGACTTTGCACAGAGGTGAGAGGTGTTAATGCAGATCTTGTTCAGATATGATTCAGAGCCAAACCATAGGGTGCTGGTGGTCAGGGGACGCAAGTTTGCTAAAGTCCTTCTCTAAAAATGAAACCTATGCACTGGCAGAGTGGTTGTCTCAGCAGCATCTCTTCAGTATGGTGGACACCACTAGGTTTTACTGAGTTGTGTTAATCTTGATTTATTTGTCAAGGTTCTGTGTCAACTAAATGCATAGACAGATCCCTAGCATGGACATATGTGAGTCTATGCTTGTGTGCTGGTGTGTCAGTGTTGTTCTGCGATTACACCGCCGAACTGCTAGTTGTCGGTGGGGTTTCTATACCACTGTACCACTGAGTCTCTTTGCCACTCTCTGTTGAGGTTGTAGATTTTTGGTGTCCTGCAAACAATGGCAAATGAAACAGAGTATGTGCTTGTTGGAGTTGGAGCGAACAGCTGTTGAACAACAGTTCCTTTTACTAAAATTACTGCAATGCAGAAACGAGAGAAGACGTCAGAGGAGATTTAAAAATGGAGGTGGACCAGTCACGGTTGTTTCAGTCCTTGTCGTCACAGTGTGTGTCTGGGGAGTTGCACATCAGGCTACAACATAGGGTTACAAGACTATTGGAGACCTATGGCATAACTTGAAACAGAAGCATCAATCAGGCTTTCTCAAATTCTCTCCCTATACTGCACTGTGTGCATCCTGAAGTTTTCATATATGACATGATATGATACGATATGTGAACTGAAATCATGTTTTGTTTTTTAGATGTTCCAGACATGATCTCCGCCCCTGTTGGTGGTAATCCAGGATTTTCAGTCTCCTTCGATGCTCTCTACCAATCAGTAGCCAGAACTCATCTTGTCCATCCGGCTCCACAAAACGACGATGTCCAGATGAGGACAAACATTCCGACCAGGATCCACCAGTGTAAAATCTGCGGCCATTCGTTTAGCCGGGCCAGCGATCTGCGCCGACATCATAGTCACCGGCACAGAGTGAGGGCAGCTAGCCCGGCTAAAGCAGGAAGTGCAGGGCGACCAGTCAAACAGCAGTTGTTTCCTCCGGGCTGTAGCCCGTATCACTGCAGCGAATGTGGCCGGGACTTCAACCGTATGGAGAACTTGAAGACGCATTTGCGCATACACACCGGAGAGCGTCCGTACTCGTGTTCTGTATGCGGGGTACGGTTCCGCCACTCAGGGGCACTCACACGCCATTTCCGTATCCACACAGGTGAAAAGCCGTACGTGTGCGGGCAGTGTGGGAAACGTTTCCGGAACTGCGGCGGCCTCCGCTTCCACCAGAAATCTCACACCACAGAGAGACACATGGTTCTGAATTGTGTTTGAAAAAAAGATATTTTTTGGTTATATTAAATTTTTTGTGATTTAGAGCTGGCCAGTATGACCTCAAATCAGGATCTCGATGATTAAAACCACCTCCATAACCATATGTCAACATAATACTTTTTTTTTTTTCTTTTAAGCTTTTTTAAGGAAGTGTCCTCAGACTAAAGATTTGCTGAACCATGTTTAAGTATTAGAACTGGAGAATTGCGAGTGCTGTTTGTGAAAAGTTAAATCGAGTATTTGTTCCACTGTCGGGTGTAATGGCGTCTGTGTGAGTCTTTCCATATTGAAAGGTGTTAACAATTGTGTGTTTTAGAGACAGCTGTTTTGGAAAGTCACATGAGTGCACTCAATTTTTGGACTTTTGTACAACATCTGTGTGTGTTTAACTTGAATGAGTTGCTTTGGTTAGCTTTGCTTGCTGCATTGTTTTTTGAGGAGTTTACATTGGACACTTTGTCCTGTATTCCGTACTAAATCCAAACCACTAACAATCCAGTATTAAGTGATTATATGACTGTTCATGTTCACCTAAAAACAACTTCTTTGTTTGCAATGAGGAAAGAGAACAGCGCAAAGTGAAAGAAGTAGCTGGATATGACAACTGAGTTTTGTAGGGACGCTTCATGAAAACACATGATGAGGCAAACATAGCCTTATTAAGATAAAAAGGGCCAGTGTCAATACTTTCCATTATGCCTTATGGCATTTATATAAAACATATGTAGTCATAATAACAAGTAGTTTAATCGTGATGTGTTTGGAAAATGTATATTTATTCAAATAGAAAACAAAATTTATAACATT
The DNA here is from genome assembly GCA_030014365.1 of Clarias pachynema. NCBI lineage: Eukaryota > Metazoa > Chordata > Actinopteri > Siluriformes > Clariidae > Clarias > Clarias pachynema. The sequence goes on from JAQMYL010000001.1 coordinate 22,131,814, forward strand.
TTATCTTTTAAGCATATACATTTGTAAGATTTCCATTTGTTTCCCTTCCTTCGTTTCCTCTATTTTCCTCCTTTTTTTAAAATAATTGAGCCTGATCACCTGCAAGTAATAATTTGCTATATCTATCCGATGTCACCCAAATGCGGATGGGTTGCCTGTTGATTCTGGTTCGTCTCAAGGTTTCTTCCTATTGTCCTCTCAGGGTTTTTCCTTGCCACCATCGCCCTCGGTTTGCTCATCAGGGACAATCTGATATAATTATAATTTATACATCTTCTCACATTTTTAAAACTCATTTCCATAATTTGTTTGATTCTGTAAAGCTGTTTGCGATGATGGCCAATGTATATACAGGGCATTGATATTATTGATATATAACATGAACTTTTGTTCAATAAATTTTGAAACACACCACTCTGAAAATGTTTCTTGACTGAGAAGCTACAGTAGTTTGGATTTTTCCCCAGCATGATTCATATACAGGTTAAATTTAAGGTTGGAAGGAATTTTTCTCCGTGTCCACTGATAAGTTCTTCCTATCCTACATTGACACAGTGGCATTGAATAGGTTTGGGCATTTTAGAGAAATATGATTTTACCTTTGTGTGCTTCCAACTTTGTGGCAACAGGGAAAAACCTTTAGCTATAGCGGTAGTTCCATTTACTTCCATACTATGGCTAATGGTCTTTCCCAAAACTGTTGCCACAAAGTTGGAAGCAGAAAGCTGTTCCACTAAACAGACATATGGAGTTGCTTTTACCAAGACACGCATATGCAATGCTGCTGTTTCTGGGAAATGGGACAATTTGACGAGACAACTGTCCTTGTGTGGACATCCTGGCAGTGGTGGTTTCAAACGGTTATGGCTGTGTGTTACTGATCGGAAGGGCGGGGAGGGGGGGATTTAAACATTATTTTTTTTAAAAATATCTTCAGACTATGTTGTCAAAAAATGTAAAGAAGACACATTAATGTAAGAGGATCACACTGTATGGAATAGTATATTAATGTTTATAACTAATTTATGGCACATTCTCAATACTGAGTTTTTTTCTGTGTGAGCAGAAATTACACATTGTGCTACATTTCATATTGTTTTGTGTCGCATTCTTCTCTGATAAGTTTCTAAAAAGGGATTTTAATTAACCAAAGGCTGAAGGAAATTCTAGCAGTGCTTATTGCAAAGCTGGTTTGAGCGAGAACATCACAGCATATTTAAAATCTGTTATTTTTTAGTTAAGAAAAATTTTTAATGAATTTCCTTTAATATAGCAACAATTCAAGTAAAAACTTGTTTGTATCTGTCATTACCCAATAAGGCAAAGTCAATTACTCAGCTTAATTAATGTATTGACTCAAACTCTCTCTAATTGTGATTCATTCCTGACTGAATCTAAATCTGCTGTTGAAATGACTGAAGTTGAATGAAACAAAAGTTAATGTCTAATAACCGTATGCTAAACTAGTAATCTTGCATAGACAGATGATCTTTTGGTGCCACACCCTGACTGTGTGCAAAAGCAGTGTCTCGTCAGAGGGAAAGCCTTCTATTACCTAAGCTGTTAATTATGAGTAACCAGAAAGAGATCTGGTGGTGTTTACTTGAAAATGTGGGTCATGTTCAAAATAAATGTTTGGTTATTTTAATCCAAACAGAATATAAAATGTACAATGGATCCGCCATAACATTAAAAGCAATGACGGGTGACATGAGCAAAACAATGATTATCTTATAACAATAGAACCTGTCTAGGGTTTTGGAATACAGTATATTAGAAAGCAAGTGAAAAGTCAGTTGGATGAGTCATGTTTCACGTTTTGTGGATGGCCTGGGGCGTATTCGTCGCTTACCGGGGGAAGAGACGACAAGGATGCACTATGGGAAGAAGGCAACCAAGCAGAGAAACTTTGGGAATTATGGGAAACTTTGGGTCCTGGCAGACCCAAAAGTCCTTTAGGACTTGGACAGGTACCACCTACCTAAACATAGACTAAGACCAAGTACACCTCTTTACGGCATTCCTTGATGGCAGCAACATTTTTCATTAGGATAATGTGCCCTGAGACACTGAAAACTTTGTACAGTTTAAAAAACATGAGAAAGGGATTAAGGAGTTGATTTATATCTTATAAATCCCCAGAGCTCAATCTGATCTAGCATCTGTAGGATGTGCTAGACAAAAGTCAGATCCATGGACATCCCAACACATAACTTCCAAAACTTGAAGTTCTGCTGCTAGAGCCTCGGGTGACGGATACAACAGCACAACTTCAAAGGCCTTGTTGAGTCCATGCCTTTTGATTGAGCTTTTGATCGGGCACAAGGAAGACCTACATAATAGAAGGCAGGTGGGTTTAATGGTGTGGCTGATTACATCATGCAGGTTGAGTCTTGGTGGGGTTTTATTTACATTTTAATAAAACTAAAGGCAAGATTTATATATTTATTTAAATCTTGTCTACATTTATATTTCATTTAATTGGATAGTTTAATTGGATGGCAAATGTGGGTCTATTAGTAGATGTGATGATGTCACAGCTCACACCAATGTACTCACTTTTTTAGTGCACTTTAAAGTAGATGCCTCCTGGATTTGTTAAAATCCAAGAAGAAGTAAAAATTTTTTTAACATTTTTACTAAGAAGTAAAAATGTTACTTTATCATGTCATTTATTTATATATTATATGTTTTTTTGCAATTGTTTTAGATAGAATTGTTTCAGATCATCAAACTAATTTTAATATTACATAAACATAGGAAATACAAAATGAGATTTCTAAATGATGACTTCATTTATTAAGGGAAAAGAATCTGTTCAAAACTACCTGGGCCAGTGTGAAAAAGTAATTGCCCCTAAACCTAATAACTGGCTGTGCAACCCTTGGCGGCAACAACTGCAATCAAACATTCGTGATAACTGGCAATGAATCTTTCACATCGCTGTGGAGGAATTTTGGGCCACAATTCTGTGCAGAATTGTTTTAATTCAGCCACACTGAAGGCCTCTTAAGCATGAACAGCCTGTTTAAGCATCTCAATGAGATTTATGTCAGGACATAGAAAAAAAAAATCAGGAAGAGGACCATAACATTTTCGCAGACAGACAGACAGACAGACAGATAGATAGATAGATAGATAGATAGATAGATAGATAGATAGATAGATAGATAGATATTTGTAGAGACAGACAATATGGATGAGCTGCAGCAGTATTTGGCTGTCTATTCTCTGTGTAGCATTAAAGTGAGAAAATTACCCCCTGCTGAAACAGACACACAAGAACAGCTGGTCCTAAGCTCAAGAGTTTAATAGCAAACGACACCCCCAACACACACATCTGTGTGCACTCGTTCTACAGCTCTTATCTACATCTCTGAGGTTCCACTGTGTGAGAGTCATGAATAATTCAGGAATGAGTGATGCAATATAGCACATGTAATTAATTCACACATGAACCACCCTATAAGTGTGGCACTGCAGAAGTAACAGCTATAGCAACTAGCACTCTGGTGTTTTGGGGGGGGGGGGGGGTATTCATATGCGTAGTGCAGCTGATTATATACAATACTGTGCAAAAGTCATAGGAACTGTTTTTTTTTTTTTTTGGTACAAACTTTATGCTTATTTTATGACTTCATTATTGAGTCAGTACAAAAACACATTTCTGATTTCCAAACATTAGTATTCCAGCTTCCAGCAAAGAAAAGTAATCTTACAGGAATATATCTGTAGATCAGAAAAGAAAATAGCATATTATGCAAAATATCACTTTTTCAAAAATAAATAAATAAATAAATAAACTTCTGGGTTTTGCATGCTTGAAAAAAGAAGTAGGTGCGACAAAGTCCTCAGAAGAACTGTAGCTGGTTCTGCAGGATGTTCAGTAAAGCTGTGCAGCTAATTTCCTGATAAAACTGCACCTGCAATTGTACCTGAGACTATAAATTAAGCAATTTCACATCACACCAATTATTGACTTAGTTTCATTAATTATTGCTAACTGCTTTTTGTAGTATGTTTTAAATGTAGAAACTTATTTTTCAAAGCACCCTTGCTCTAAAGAAGTTATTTGCATGCACCTAAGACTGTTGCACAGTACTGTACATGTCTAATAATATGTTTTGTGCAGTAACTGCACTATGCTGATGTTCATAATATGTCGTGAAAGTTGTTATTATGACCATGTGCCTTTTGCTTAGACATCTTACTGGCTACCTGACAAAAAAAAAAAAAAAGCTCTCCATAAGGGCTAGACAGCAAATGATTTAAAATGATTATATTATAAGAAACTGTTTTTTCTTTCTCAATAAATTACATTCTTTTAATAAAGAAAAATCTGATACATTCCCTGTCTTTGTTTCAATAATATGTGATTGTGGAAAAAGTTGTTAAAAGTGCAATTCACTATTTTGCCCTAAAACTACATGTTGAATAATCACGTGACAGTATATGATCAGATGAATAAATGAATTGAAGTGAGGAAAAAACACATTTAAAATATTAAACCTCAGAGGTAAAAAATATATAATAATAATCTGAAAATGAATTCATTTTGTGAAAATAAATGCTATACCCATAACAAATCATATAGAGAAGAACCAGAAGAAATATATTTTAGAATAACAGAAATGACATATAATAATGTATAAAATGTTTCCATGAAATAAAAAGCACTTGCAGTACATGGAACACAGATGTCATGTTTAATGTATGGAGCGACTAAAATCCAGATGCATAAAATTGACATGTGAAGTGATTTTTTTTTTCTGTAAGGGCCATTTAATTTGTCCACTTATGTTTCCGTAATTATGATATTTGCATACACAATTATCTGCTGCATTTGTAATTCTTCTTCATCCCTGTCAGAGCTTGTATCACCTTTTCTCGAGTGATGGTTGAGATGGATCCTTTAGCCATTTGAAGCATCAACAAATAAGAAGTAAAATGTGAGCAGCCTAGGCGTCACGGTGAAACTAGTGGTTAGCTCTGTTGTCTTGCACCTCCAGAACTGATGGTTTGAATCTAACCACTGGTTCGGTATGCGTACATGCTCTGCCTGTACTTGGTAGGTTCCCTCTCCCCAGGGTACTCCAGTTCCCCCTATAGTCCAAATACATTAATTGGTGTTTCACATTGCCCATGGGGTATGTGTGTGCTTGTGCCCTGCGATAAGCTAGCACCCAATCCAGAGGACAGCCCACCTTGTGACTCAAGGTCCATGGACAGGCTCCAGGCCCTCAGTGACACAACACAGGATAAGCGGTACAGATAATGGATATGAGCAATAACACATCATGATTAAGGACAATTATTTCATGTTTAGGGAATCCAGTTTATGATGTTTGTGTCATTAAAAGTAGAACTCATATCTATAGTTGCATGTAATATTAGACCAGCCAAAGTCATATCTGAAATTGCATTTATTTTTTTAAGATTGATGTTTTTTAACAATGTATGGATGAGGCAATGCTACTGAAGGTTGTGTTAATGGATTATAAATGAAAAGTACTCCGCTGCTCACCACAATGCTTTTATGTCTTTTTAATGATCGAGCTTGAGGGCAAAATGAACATTAAGCAAATTTCATGAGATTCGTTCCAAGATGCGGTATATCTATTTCCAGATATTTTGAAGTAAATAATTATTTTTTTTCCATACAGTGACTCTTAGGAAAGTGTGGAATAATTGAGATTGAGTTTTCCGAGACATTAATAGATAAATAGCTTCATATGCTGTTTGCATATTATTTTTGTAATGAGGGGGTGACAGCTGGACATACACACCACAGAATGAGAGAGAAAGAGAGACGGAGAGAAACAGTTAATCTGTCTCGTCCTTCACCCTCTAGATGTGATTTTCCACATGAACAGACTTCATGACTCATTAAAGTGTTATCAGTTGACACATACTCTTTCATATACACTCTCTGCAAATAACCCAACTCTCCTTTTCTCTCATGCTGTGAGGTCATTAAGAGGCATTCGACTCATTGTGACAGTCCAGCAATTGAATCCATTTAGACACTGATGCAAAATGAGAATGTGTACGAAACCACAAAAGATTGAGACTCTTCTTCACGTATATTCTAATGAAACCGAATGCAATCATCACCATCAATAACTGTAGTTTGACTTTCCAATTATGATGGGTTGTGTTAGGTGTAAATGCTGCTGCGACACAAACTGCCTGAGTAACTAATGGAAAATGGCTCCATTATGGGGAGTGAGGTGCATCCGGGCTTACCTCCATCTCAAAAAATGATTTTGGCTACACTGGTTCATTATGCTGCACATTTTAAGATGTAATGCAATAGATCTGACTACTTTCTTCATTTCAGCCTAAACGGATCTGCCTTAAACGCAATCAATGAGGCATATGTACTGTAGATTCCCTAGAAGGGTGGTTGATGTGAATGTGTTGACTGCAGTTGCAATTTGGCTTGCATCTATAAACGATTCTGTGCCAGATCAAAACACAATAACACTTAAGCGGAAACTCACTGTGAATGCACCACATTTGCGTTTCATTTTTGACTTGAGGACAATGTGTGACACCGAAAGACGAACTCTTCACTGCATTGCTCTTGCATCAATTATCTTTCTCATCAGTGAAACACACTCAACAGGGCCTTGCTTATTAGAATTCATGAATTAGATGCTGAATGTGGGTACAAAGGTGAATATTAACAATCATTAAAAACAATCCTTCAGACTTCACCGTGCCGTTCCAATGTAATTTATTTAATTATTTTTGAAATACAATAGGCAAACTGCCTTTCATGAGTGACAGAAAGAAAACCACAAAACCTTGGTTATACGGGTGCATGTCCCGTATGTCATTAGTCATAACTAAAGTGAAATACAATCAGACGGTGGTTGCGTTTTTATGATTTATACTGTGAAAGCAGTAACTGTAATCCCCTGATGAACTGGATATCGCTTCCATCACACACATTTCTCTCATGCCACACCAAGAAACGATTGCTGTCTAACCAGAGCCATAATCCATACTCTGGAAATTTCCCTGTGGTTTTGTTCGTCTTAGTGAAGCTTCCCCTAGGTGTGTATAAGTGTGTGTGCATGTGCATGGTATCCTAGAGTAGACAAGCATCCCAGATTGGGTGAGAGGTTAAACTAGACTCCAGATCCACCAGGATAAAGTGGGTACAGAAAATTAATTCAAATAATTAATATAATGGCAATTAAAATGGTACGTTGAGATTTATTTCTTGTTACTAATATTGCTGAACCAAACATCAAACAAACATTAGTATTGGACATTCTACAGGACATCATTGCTGTTTCTGCTTTTCCCACTGTTCCGGTGTTAAGGTCTTCTGCTCAAATGCATGTATCTCTTTCAGCTCAGTAGCAAGGCAAGTGTTCACCATTCTGGAAATACAGAATACAAAAATAACAACATGTGCATGGGTCATTTAAGCTATTCATTTATAAATAACTCCTAAAAATCTCCATACAGTAGGATGTAATTCAGCCTTAATGAGCACCTAAGGATCTCTAAAGAAGATTTTAGCCCGTAACATCATTATCCTTGCGTAATCTGCCATTAATGAGCTGGGAAAGTGAACGGCTATTATAATAGTATGGTTCTGTGACTCAGTTCCTGTTGCTGTAGAGGATCCCACATGGATACCCTGCAGGTTTGCACTTCTCAGAAACAGCTTACTTCTGAATCACACACCTGATCCAGTGGATCTAAGCAACATCCTGTAGACTCGTACGTAATATCTGCAGCTGTAATCATAAAAACTGTGATGCTTAGATTAAACATTCTTTTGAAACACTTAGTACTGTTTGACTTTGGATTTGTGGAGGAGTAAAGAGTTATCCCTTTCTGGTGTCACCTGGGAGACGTTTTCTTTTGAGTCTCAGAGTTCCTTCCTTAGGGAGATTTTCCCTTCCACAGGTCCCTGTGGTTTACTAATTAGGAATCTAAATATAAATGTACATCCGGATTTCTCCAACAGTTTTTTGTTACAATGATTACAAATTAAATTTTATTGTACAGCAGTTGGTTTCAACAGAGCGCTCTGATTGGATGAGAGGCTTTTACATTTAGGCATTTGGCAGTTGAGGGTTAAGGTCCTTGCTCAAGGGCCCAACAGGGGCAACTTGGCCGTTGTGGGATTTGAACCTGGGACTTTCCGAACCATAGTCCAATGCCTTAACCACTGAGCTACCCCTGACAGCTAAAGGCTTTTTACATGTAGTGATAATGGACGGTATCACTTGAATGTTCCGCATGTATGGAGTAATGTACAAATGTCTTTACGTTTTAACATACAGTACGCATCTGAGAGAGCAGCAACCTGATGAAAATCACATTTAAAGCCAGTCACAGAAGCACTTTCAGCAAGAAAATGTTGTCATCTTAAAAAAAAAAAAAAAAAAGAAGTTATAAACTTTAAAAACCTCTACTTATTAATTGCTTTTAAGTCATTCTGAATTGCCTCTGAACCATCCGTGCTCATGTATACAGTATATGGCTCCAAAGGCTGAATCCCAAATCACTTTCCATCCCCTGATCAAGGTCCTTACTTTGTGAGTGACAATGGATTGTACATCCCACATAATGTACTAGAATTTAACACTATTTGAGATTCAACCCTGGAACCCATAACTTAACAGAGTCAATATTCTAAACAGAAACAAGTAAAAATTATAAAGTGTTTTCCAGGACTGTCCCTCACCTTCATGTTTTATTCTCCACCACCACAAAGTGCCGGTGGTAATTTAAAACTACTTTCACCCCTGCTCCCTGGTGCCTTCATCTGCGTCACAGCCGTGCTATATGTAGAAATACAGTGCTCCCTCTTGTGTGATATTGCTTAATTAAAGTTGTGCAATTGCTTACTTGTTTTTATGGAATAAATGTACGATGTAAGGGGAAGAGGTAGCTGTGGCGTTGAACTACTGACCGCAGCACCACTAAGTTGCCACTGTTGGGCCCTTGAGGAAAGCCCTAAACCCTCAACAGCTCAGTATATGTAATGCGATAAAATGCAAGTCACTCTGAATAAGAGTATTAAACAAATGTCATATGTAAGATATGTTCAAGTTCGCTCACTCACTCACTTATAGTCTATACTGCTTTATTCTGTATACAGGGTCATGGGGGGTTCTGGAGCTAGAAGACTTGAGTCATGAGGCAGGATACACACACACACATTCATTCATTCGCACCAATTAGCCTAATCTGCATTGTGCATCTGGATTGTGGGAGGAAACCAGAGAACCCGGAGGAAACCCACCAAGCACATGTAAACTCCATACACACAGACGAATCGAACCTGGACCCTGGAGGTGCAATGTAACAGTGCTAACCACCATGCTACAGTACCTGTGTTCCAGTTGTGTAAGGACAATAATTAAAACAGATTATTTAGGTACTCCATGGTGAAGTATTTTTAAATGTCTTGTGCACACACTTAATTATTCTGCTGTGCCTTTTGTTATACTTAAGGGGCAAAAAAAAAAAGGTTCCCAGCAGCATGCATGTTTTACCTGTGTCTCTGCAACAGTGGCTTTCCTTCAAACTGAGGTGACACTACAAGCACCTTAAAACTCGCGGCACATCTATTGGGAGAAGTGTCTTCGACTTCCTGAAACAGAACCCAGGTTATTTAAACACACAGCACCCCTGCACGTGCAGTGCTACATCACTGCTGCAGTGATAATGATTTAAGGAGGTGACTATCCCTCTACTATCTCTCATCTAACACACAACATACCACGTGTACGGCACCAATTTCTGCTATCAGTTTTTCCCGAATATGATCCGTGGTAATTGCCATGTCTCCTTAAAATAGTGTCTGAAATTAAAGGGGGAATTGAATATATTAAACAGAACAAGGCTTCCGCTTCACTAAAGGTTGAGTAAAGGGGGCAGGAACTAACGCAGGCGAGTGTGAAACTTTCGAAAACAAGCGTAGGCCGAATTCTAAACGCCTCTCTGATCCCTGTGTAAGAGCACTACATAGGGTTTGACGTAACGCTATCTGCGCTAGATATAGAGAAGGTTTATAAACCTAAAATGTGATTTGAAACACTACGATACTCCGCCCATTCAGCTTTTCACGGGCCAATCAGTTCTCTACATTCCTACACCAAATACACCGGCGGTCCTTTAAAGCAATAGGAGTCTACGTATTTGCCTGACATAAAAATTTTTTTTAAAATACATGAAATTGGATTAAGTAAAAATTAACACATTGTATTTTACACTCAGATTTGTTTTGAATATGGTTGTTATTTATTTAAAGAAGAAATTCTGCATTTTATATTTGAAGTCCCTATAATTGTTGTATTAATATTTATCAGGCGATATTTGAGATGGACTAATACGGTTGAGAATTGTTTTCAAACTAAATGTCTGTTTCCTAATGAAGTGGTAACGCGAACAGGGCGGACATTAGTTAATATAATCCTTTAATTCGTTAAATTAAATTATAATCTTATCTATAAGTCAGCAAATCAAAGACAGGGTTCTTTTGCGATTCTTTAAATGATCATATTCACTGTTATTCTGTAGATGTGCCGCAGTACAACTTGTCACGATGATAAGGTTATATTGTTGCTATGGAAACCTGTGACATTCATGGTTTATTTTAATTTAACGAATTTGCCCAGGTACGGGGATTAAAATGGTTGTAGAGGTGGAGAGCTTTTATGGGGTGTACATGCTGTTCTGCACCAACCCCAAATTTAAGGGGCGCATTTACATCGGCTTCACTGTAAACCCTGAGCGGAGGATCGGACAACACAACGGCGGGAAACACAAAGGGGGAGCCAAGAAGACCAGCGGGAGAGGACCCTGGTAATGAACAACTTATCACCAGGTTATGCTTAAACATATAAATACTCTGTAGCTCTCAGTCTAGTTCAGTACACCCGTGGGGAAGATTACTGACTTTACAGATGTCCAGAAGTTCACCATCAACACCCTCCACAATCAGGGTGAACCACCAGAGGTGCTGTATAGAAGCATATTCCTAAAAAGTTGAATGGAAGGGAAAAGTGTGGTAGGAAAAGGTGCACATCAGCAGGGATGACTGCAGCCTTAATCAAACTGTCAAGCAAAGCTGACTGTGGAACTTGGGAGAGCTTCATGAGGAGTGGAGTGAGGCTGGAGTCCATGCATCAGGAGCCACCATGCGTAGATGTCGTCTGGAAATGGGCTACGACTGTTGCATTTCTAGTATCAAGCCACGTCTGAACCATAGACCACATTGGAAGCGTTTGCTTGGGCTAAAGAGAAAAAGATCTGGACCGTTGCTTAGTGGTCCAAAGTTCTTTTCTTTTTTTTTTCCAGATGAAAGTAAATTTATTTGGAAATCAAGGTCCCAGAGTCTGGAGAAAGCGTGAATTTTCCACAGTCAGTGATGTTTAAGGGTGTCAAATGTCATTTGCTGGTGTGGGTCCACTGTGTTTCATCAAGTCCAAAGTCAACACAGCCATCAACCAGGACATTATAGTGCACTTTTTTTTTGCAACCAGATGATGATAAACTGCATGGAAATGCTGATTTCCTTTACCAGGAAATATACTGAAATGCTGTTGTTCTGTTAATGATTGCAGGGAGATGGTGCTGATCATTCATGGCTTTCCGTCTGATATTGCTGCTCTACGGGTAGGTGTGCTTCCTCCTCACCCAAAAATCTCGCATGTTATCGCATACATTTTAATTTTTTTTCTACTGTATTTGTTTCATTTTATTGTGATATAATAGACCTGAATTCTCTCTAAAAATATCATCCCTTATACTGTAGAGAGTAATCGCTTCACAATCTTAATGTTAAATATTAATGTCATCTGTAAGGAAGCAGTTGGAAGGAAACAATTGTACATGTGAAGGTATAGAAGAAAGAAATCACTTAGCCTGGACTGTTTAATGTGACAATGTGAGAGAATCTTTTGAAGACAACTTGCACTTGTACCCATTTCCAAAACCATTACAAAAATGGTATAGTATCAGTTGGAGCTGTGCGATTGTAATTTAGTCAATATTTGGTTGGTCAATTAAATTACAGTGAAACCTTGGATTGCGAGCATAATTAATTCCAGAAGCTTGATATATCCAAGCACTCGTATATCAAAGCCTACAGTATTTCCCCACATAAGAAATAATAAAGACTCTGATGATTCGTTTCACAACCCAAAATATTCATATAAAATATTTATAATTCATAATTTATACAAAATATAAAGTAAAAATAAAACAAATTAACCTGCACTTTACCTTTGAAAAGAATCATGGCTGAAGTAGGATGAAAGTGGAGAGGAGGAGGGAGGGGGTACCTGTGTAGGATGACTTTTACACACACACACACACACACGCGCACTCATGTGCATGTACAAACAGAAACACTGCACTGTCTGGAAACTTCTTTAACAATAAACCTCTTTAATGACACTTGTTTTTTCCACCTTTTGAGGATTTCGTGAAAATGTGCATTGTCATTAAACAGATTCTTTTTAACCTTTTTCCTACCAAAAAAAAAAAGCTTTACGCTCATGCACACACAAATGGTCACAACGTTATAGTAAACAGTTAAACGTGCACAGATGTTGACCATATGAGTGACACACACGCACTGATTCTGAGCATGGGAGACGATTACCCATAATCCCGCAGCGAGAGAGAGAGAGAGAGAGAAGAACCATTGGCTCAGTAGAGGAACTACCAGATCCCAGTCATCAACAGGAGCACAGTGAAGAGAGTGGACAGCTTCCGATACCTTGGTGTTCACAGCACCTGTCATGGTCCTGTCACATCAGCACCGTGGTGAAAAAGGCCCGGCAGCGTCTCTACCACCTCAGACGCTTGAGAGACTTTAGACTGCCCTCCAAGGTGC